>JAGTXR010000172.1:600000-956114 GCA_022606575.1 Glossosoma conforme | reverse complement strand
TACAGACTTGATATTACAATGTATTTGTACATCAGTTTATATACTTCTATTTTCGCGGTATAAATTTCTGCACCAGTGGTTAAGTGGTTAGAGTGTTCGCCTTCCACGCGGGCGAATCAGGTTCGAATCCCAGCAGGTGCATTTTTTTTTAATTTTTTTTTTTAATTTTTATTTATAAGTATTTTATTATGTATTATTATTTTTGTTACGTACGTCTCACGCTGAAAACGACAGCTGTTGATAGTTATGTGTTATGATATAGGAATTCGATGGTTTATTACACTTTGCATCCCACGAGTATTATCGGGCGGACCTTCAATAAAGAAACAGTCCGTGAGCCCCGACCGATTGTTAGAAAGGGGGCCATAAATATTCAATAAGCCAAAAACGTCGCCCTTTGTTGGCCAGCGTGAGATGCGTCTATTCTCGGGAAGATGTCATAAATATTAAATATTCAGAAAGTGTTTCTTTTTTAGTAAAGCGTGCGAACGGGCCTAGGATGCGTTTCAGTTTTAGCCATAAAAACATAAACCGATGTTTATGGCTAGGATTACTTGTCTCCGGGCACGTTTCGTATAGTAATAAAACCCTAAGAAAGGAATACAGACTCGTGCGACCGTAACTATTCTCACGGCCGCAAAAGTAGGTACCAGAAAATTAATGTATAAAAGCACCGACTTGAACGTTAAATAAATCAGTTTAGACTTGAATCTCTTGCGTTTCATTTCTATCTCCCACCCTCCTGTGAAGCCGCGCCGGCTGCCTGAAATCTGGGGAAATGAGGCTGTCCGCCCACTTCAGATTGATGGCGTAACTAGTTACCTTACAAGTAACTGGGAGAAGATGGTCTAGTGAAGAGCGGAAAACCGATACACGCCCGTAGAGCGGATCGTCAGCGGAACTGGAAGCTGTCGTCTACATTTGGTCCTTCGAACCGGATTCTGCCTTCGTGAAGAAGATCATCTCCTGACCTGATCATGCCTGCCAATCGATCACCGATTGCAACGCGATCAGGAAGCAACCGTGGAACTAACATGGAGGAGGACGACGCCCGATCAGAATCGGGGAGTCAATGAGGTCCGTGGACTCCAGAGAGGCGCGCCGCAAGGCTGACCAGTCGCTGAACGCTCTCACCGACATGATGGCCCAGCTCGTCGCAGCCGTGACGACAAGCAGCGCGCAAACCAACGCAGCCGTGACGACAACCAACGCAGCCATCGCAAGCTTGGCCGCCAGCCTACAAGTTCAGCGGACCACGGAGCTCCCGCCCGCACATGAAGCGGACCGCCGTGCAGCCCGCAGTACGGGCGAAGCAACTCACGCCCCGATGCAGCAGCCCGCCACGCCGAGGTCTGTGCAAGTCATACGGGAGCCTGAGGAGGACCACTACCGTGCAGCCTGCAGCGCCGGTGAGTCAGTCCCGCCCGCACATGAAGCGGACCGCCGTGCGGCCCGCAGTACGGGCGAAGCAACTCACGCCCCGATGCAGCAGCCCGCTTACGAGTGGGTGAGGCAGGAGCCAGCCGCGCAAGAACAGCTGAGCTCCATGACTGGTCGTGAAGAGCGCGCGGGGCAAGTGGCTGCCGCGGTTCGAGAGCGCCCAGCGCCGTGTCGGTCGGGCGCGGAAGCCGAGGCCAGACGGCACACAAATGAGTGGGTGAAACAATCGTGTCCCCCAGTGGACCACCAGAAACCCCCTCAGCGACGACGGACCAAGCCGCAATGCTTGCAGCCGTTTTAAAGGTGTTAAACAGAGAAGGCGAGTCAGCAGGGACCTCCGGTACGCGGCACTACGGGAACGACCCTAAGCTGGCCACACTTATTGCCAAGACCAACCTGAAGGACCTACCCCAATTCGGTGGTGACCCCATGGACTGGCTGATATTTAAAAGCGCCTTCGAGGACACCACGACCGCATACGACCTCTCTCACCGAGAAAACCTCGGCCGTATACGGAGCGCGTTGACAGGGAAAGCCAGGCGAGCGGTGGAAAGCCTGCTAATAAACCCGAAAAACGTACCGGAGATTATGACGGCACTCGAAAAGAACTTCGGAAACCCAGAGCTCGTAGTGAACAGGCTGATGGAGCAGATCAAGAGGTTACCGAAGCTTCATGACTCTATTGCCCCGAATGCACTCATAGTGACCGAGTTTGCGACGCAGGTATCAAACATCGTCACGACCATGGAGCACTACGACTGTGACCTGCACCCTGCTGCTCCGAAACTCCTGTCCGAGATGGTGCTGAAGCTACCCCCAGCCTTGATGTGGCATTGGGTGATTATGCGGGACAACCATACGAGGAGCACCCGAGAGACTTCGCGCGATTCCTGCAGGATATCACCGACGGATTGCCCCTGAAGGGGTGCACCCCGGTGCAAATCGAGCCAACATCTCGAACCGAGAAGAGGAACGCTCCGAAACAAGTGTTCATGACGGAAAAGTTCCAGAGAGAGTGAACTGCGTGATGTGCGACGGGCCACACCAGATTGGCTCTTGCGCAAGTTTCATGAATCTGGAGCAGCCGGAAAAGTGGAACATTGTGCGCCGACGGAATCTGTGTCAGTCGTGCCTGAACGAGCGCTGCCACAGCACGGTATGCCACGCAAAATGCGGCAAGGATGGCTGCCAAGGCAGACATCACCGGACATTGCATCAACCGCGGGCACCACATACTCCGACAGCAGCCCCTGAACGTAAGGTACTTCATGCGTCGAATCGAGAAGACGCAGTGACCCTTAAGGTCCTGCCGGTGAAGTTGAGTGGGCCCAAAGGGTCAGTGAACACGTACGCCCTCCTGGACGAAGGCTCGACTGTGACACTTGTCGAACAGGAAGTGGCCGCCGCCATCGGAGCATATGGCCCGCGTGCTGGACTACGCATAGCGGGCGCGGCAGGCATTAGTGTAAACGAAAGTGGTTCGAGACGAGTGAGGCTGACGATAGCCGGGGACGCGAGCACGTTCGAAGCGGTCGCGTACACCATTAAGAGACTTAATCTAGAGACCCACGTGTGCGCGACGAGTGAAAGCAGTACAAAATACAGAACGATCAATGTGCGACCTCAACTGCTGATCGGCCTGGACAATGCGCAGTTGATCGTACCGCCCGGAGGCGCGAACGGAAAGTGGTCCGCGGACGGAATGATCGTGAGCGACACACCGCTAGGTCGCGTCACGTTCGGAGGCAGCCCGGCCATTACGCAAGCTAGCGAAAGCTCGAAGCCTCAAGAAGCCGATGGACGGAGAAGCGACCACGGTGAGCCGAAGACGGTCATGGTGAGCCTCAAGAAGCCGTGCCGAGACGACGTACTGGAGACTAAGCCGCCACGATACTTCGTGGGGCACTGCGTCGTCTTAGAGGGACTACCGACCGTATCGCGATTTTCGTCGTGGACGAAACTACTGAGGACAACCGCATGGGTTATGCGATTTGTCGATCGCTGTCGGAATCCCCTACGTAAAAATGAGCCGACCCGATGCCTGAAACCTGGAGGAGAGTTCGAGCTCCGAGCGGAAGAAATCGTCAACGCCGAGATGATATGGGTGCGTCTTTCCCAGAGACGCGCGTTCGGCGACGAAATGGAGATCCTGCGACGGGGGGAGCTGCTCCCACCCGGCGGACGCCTGCGGGCGTTCTCGCCATATTTGGACGAAGTAGGCGTATTACGACTAAACACACGCCTGCAGAGGACACAGGAAGAACCTCCGCCGGTGCTGGACGGCGGGGACGAATACGTGAAGCTAATGTTGGCTCACCAACACGCGGCGACGGGACACCCCGGTGTGGAACGTACAGTAAGCGATCTCCGAATGAGATTCGTGGTGTTGAAGCTCCGTACCACTTTGCGGACCATTGTGAAAAGCTGCCGATTGTGCAAGATAATGAAATGCACACCCGAGTCGCCGCTAATGGGGCAATTACCGCCGGCCAGACTAGCCCGTGGTGAGAGACCATTTAGCCACTGTGGTCTAGATTTCTTCGGGCCCATGACCGTGACGATTGGGAGGCGCCACGAGAAAAGATATGGCGCGCTCTTCACTTGCATGACAACGCGGGCGGTACACATCGAGCTGGCATGCTCACTTTCCGCGGATTCAGCCATAATGGCCATAAGACGAATGGCAGCGCGGCGCGGTCAGCCGAACGTGTTGTACTCCGACAATGGGACCAATTTCGTGGGCGCGGACCGCGAGATGAAGGCGGCAATCAAAAACTTGAGTCGAGATGCTAGCCTGCTGCAGTACACAGCGGGGAAAAAGGATAGCGTGGAAATTTATCCCGCCATCGTCCCCGCACTTTGGAGGCGCCTGGGAGCGATTGGTACGCTCAGTGAAGAGAGCCTTGGCGGCCACACTCCAAGAGAGGTCTCCGAGGGAAGAGACGCTGTTGACCGTGCTCGCGGAAGCTGAGAACACGATTAACAGTCGACCGCTGACACACGTCTCAGTCGACGTGGCAGACGAAGAACCTCTGACCCCGAATCACTTCCTGATAGGATCAGCTGGTGGCATGACGACCCTGGTACAGTACGACACGGAGGAGGAGAAGATGTGTCTCAAGAAACAATGGCGGGCGTCACAACAGATGGCAGATGCTTTCTGGCGTCGGTGGGTACGGGAGTACTTACCAACGTTGGCGCGGCGCCCGAAGTGGAGGACCCCGACGGAGCCGATTCAGGAAGGAGACCTGGTACTCGTTGCGGATCCGAAGTTGCCGCGCAACACATGGCCACGGGGACGAGTAACGCGAGCGACTCCAGCAGCCGACGGGCAGGTTCGCGTGGTTCAGATAAAGACCGCAACAGGGACTTATACGCGGCCAGCGGCGAAGCTGGCGGTTTTCAACACAGAACGAGTCGAGACGTCCGAGGCAGAGTACAGCAGAGACTGCACGGTGGGAGTGTTACGTACGTCTCACGCTGAAAACGACAGCTGTTGATAGTTATGTGTTATGATATAGGAATTCGATGGTTTATTACACTTTGCATCCCACGAGTATTATCGGGCGGACCTTCAATAAAGAAACAGTCCGTGAGCCCCGACCGATTGTTAGAAAGGGGGCCATAAATATTCAATAAGCCAAAAACGTCGCCTTTTGTTGGCCAGCGTGAGATGCGTCTATTCTCGGGAAGATGTCATAAATATTAAATATTCAGAAAGTGTTCCTTTGTTTAGTAAAGCGTGCGAACGGGCCTAGGATGCGTTTCAGTTTTAGCCATATAAACATAAACCGATGTTTATGGCTAGGATTACTTGTCTCCGGGCACGTTTCGTATAGTAATAAAACCCTAAGAAAGGAATACAGACTCGTGCGACCGTAACTATTCTCACGGCCGCAAAAGTAGGTACCAGAAAATTAATGTATAAAAGCACCGACTTGAACGTTAAATAAATCAGTTTAGACTTGAATCTCTTGCGTTTCATTTCTATCTCCCACCCTCCTGTGAAGCCGCGCCGGCTGCCTGAAATCTGGGGAAATGAGGCTGTCCGCCCACTTCAGATTGATGGCGTAACTAGTTACCTTACAAGTAACTGGGAGAAGATGGTCTAGTGAAGAGCGGAAAACCGATACACGCCCGTAGAGCGGATCGTCAGCGGAACTGGAAGCTGTCGTCTACAATTTTTAAAAACCAGTAAAAAAAAGGTTTGCCAGGATTCATACAGACTTGATATTACAATGTATTTGTACATCAGTTTATATACCTCTATTTTCGCGGTATAAAGTTTTGCACCAGTGGTTCAGTGGTTAGAGTGTTCGCCTTCCACGCGGGCGAATCAGGTTCGAATCCCAGCTGGTGCATTTTTTTTTCATTTTTTTTTTAATTTTTTTAATTTTTATTTATAAGTATTTTATTATGTATTATTATTTTTAAAAACCAGTAAAAAAAAGGTTTGCCAGGATTCATACAGACTTGATATTACAATGTATTTGTACATCAGTTTATATACCTCTATTTTCGCGGTATAAAGTTTTGCACCAGTGGTTCAGTGGTTAGAGTGTTCGCCTTCCACGCGGGCGAATCAGGTTCGAATCCCAGCTGGTGCATTTTTTTTTATTTTTTTTTTGGTTTGGTTAATTTTTCCATTTATAAGTTTTTTATTATGTATTATTATTTTTAAAAACCAGTAAAAAAAGGTTTGCCAGGATTCATACAGACTTGATATTACAATGTATTTGTACATCAGTTTATATACCTCTATTTTCGCGGTATAAAGTTTTGCACCAGTGGTTCAGTGGTTAGAGTGTTCGCCTTCCACGCGGGAGAATCAGGTTCGAATCCCAGCTGGTGCATTTTTTTTTTTTTTAATTTTTATTTATAAGTATTTTATTATGTATTATTATTTTTAAAAACCAGTAAAAAAAGGTTTGCCAGGATTCATACAGACTTGATATTACAATGTATTTGTACATCAGTTTATATACTTCTATTTTCGCGGTATAAAGTTTTGCACCAGTGGTTCAGTGGTTAGAGTGTTCGCCTTCCACGCGGGCGAATCAGGTTCGAATCCCAGCTGGTGCATTTTTTTTTTTTATTTTTTTTTTTTTATTTTTTTTATTTATTTTATTATGTATTATTATTTTTAAAAACCAGTAAAAAAAAGGTTTGCCAGGATTCATACAGACTTGACATTACAATGTATTTGTACATCAGTTTATATACTTCTATTTTCGCGGTATAAAGTTTTGCACCAGTGGTTCAGTGGTTAGAGTGTTCGCCTTCCACGCGGGAGAATCAGGTTCGAATCCCAGCTGGTGCATTTTTTTTTCATTTTTTTCATTTTTTTTAATTTTTATTTATAAGTATTTTATTATGTATTATTATTTTGAAAAACCATTAAAAAAAGGTTTGCCAGGATTCATACAGACTTGATATTACAATGTATTTGTACATCAGTTTATATACTTCTATTTTCGCGGTATAAAGTTTTGCACCAGTGGTTCAGTGGTTAGAGTGTTCGCCTTCCACGCGGGCGAATCAGGTTCGAATCCCAGCTGGTGCATTTTTTTTTTTTTATTTTTTTTTTTTTTTTATAAGTATTTTATTATGTATTATTATTTTTAAAAACCAGTAAAAAAAGGTTTGCCAGGATTCATACAGACTTGATATTACAATGTATTTGTACATCAGTTTATATACTTCTATTTTCGCGGTATAAAGTTTTGCACCAGTGGTTCAGTGGTTAGAGTGTTCGCCTTCCACGCGGGCGAATCAGGTTCGAATCCCAGCTGGTGCATTTTTTTTTTTTTTTTTTTCATTTTTTTTTTTTTTTATTTTTTATAAGTATTTTATTATGTATTATTATTTTTAAAAACCATTAAAAAAAAGGTTTGCCAGGATTCATACAGACTTGACATTACAATGTATTTGTACATCAGTTTATATACTTCTATTTTCGCGGTATAAAGTTTTGCACCAGTGGTTCAGTGGTTAGAGTGTTCGCCTTCCACGCGGGCGAATCAGGTTCGAATCCCAGCTGGTGCATTTTTTTTTTATTTTTTTTTTTTTTAAAGTATTTTATTATGTATTATTATTTTTAAAAACCAGTAAAAAAAGGTTTGCCAGGATTCATACAGACTTGATATTACAATGTATTTGTACATCAGTTTATATACTTCTATTTTCGCGGTATAAAGTTTTGCACCAGTGGTTCAGTGGTTAGAGTGTTCGCCTTCCACGCGGGCGAATCAGGTTCGAATCCCAGCTGGTGCATTTTTTTCATTTTTTTTAATTTTTATTTATAAGTATTTTATTATGTATTATTATTTTTAAAAACCATTAAAAAAAAGGTTTGCCAGGATTCATACAGACTTGACATTACAATGTATTTGTACATCAGTTTATATACTTCTATTTTCGCGGTATAAAGTTTTGCACCAGTGGTTAAGTGGTTAGAGTGTTCGCCTTCCACGCGGGAGAATCAGGTTCGAATCCCAGCTGGTGCATTTTTTTTTTTTTATTTTTTTTTTTTTTATAAGTATTTTATTATGTATTATTATTTTAAAAAACCAGTAAAAAAAAGGTTTGCCAGGAATTATACAGACTTGATATTACAATGTATTTGTACATCAGTTTATATACTTCTATTTTCGCGGTATAAAGTTTTGCACCAGTGGTTCAGTGGTTAGAGTGTTCGCCTTCCACGCGGGAGAATCAGGTTCGAATCCCAGCTGGTGCATTTTTTTCATTTTTTTTTCATTTTTAATTTATTTATAAGTATTTTATTATGTATTATTATTTTTAAAACCATTAAAAAAAAGGTTTGCCAGGATTCATACAGACTTGACATTACAATGTATTTGTACATCAGTTTATATACTTCTATTTTCGCGGTATAAAGTTTTGCACCAGTGGTTCAGTGGTTAGAGTGTTCGCCTTCCACGCGGGCGAATCAGGTTCGAATCCCAGCTGGTGCATTTTTTTCATTTTTTTTAAGTATTTTATTATGTATTATTATTTTTAAAAACCATTAAAAAAAGGTTTGCCAGGATTCATACAGACTTGATATTACAATGTATTTGTACATCAGTTTATATACTTCTATTTTCGCGGTATAAAGTTTTGCACCAGTGGTTCAGTGGTTAGAGTGTTCGCCTTCCACTCGGGTGAATCAGGTTCGAATCCCAGCTGGTGCATTTTTTTTTTTCATTTTTTTCTTCATTTTTATTTATCAGTATTTTATTATGTATTATTATTTTTAAAAACCAGTAAAAAAAAGGTTTGCCAGGATTCATACAGACTTGATATTACAATGTATTTGTACTTCAGTTTATATACCTCTATTTTTGCGGTATAAAGTTTTGCACCAGTGGTTCAGTGGTTAGAGTGTTCGCCTTCCACTCGGGTGAATCAGGTTCGAATCCCAGCTGGTGCATTTTTTTTTTATTTATTTTTTTTTATTTTTATTTATAAGTATTTCATTATGATTTTTGCCGATGTGACCAGCTCAGCTCTCTCTGCTGTCCATGCAGGGCAGGTTAGCAGTGTATGCTGAGCGTCGTCACTTGCAGATGTACAGTGATGGCATCTTGGGCTTTCTTCTTTTTTTATTCGATGTAGATAAGTCCCAAAGCAGCCGTGTCCCGTGACCAGTTGTGTGGTGTGGAAGTCAGGAGATGGGGACTTCTTTTCAGTCCATATCACAATGCTTGGGATGAGTTGATACGTCCAACGGCCTTTGGTTTCCTTATCCCATTTTTTCTGCCATTTTTCCATCAGTTCATCGTGAGCCTTTTTTCGTGCTTCTCCTCGCTTATTTTTGTCGCACTTGTAGATGATTTCTTTCTCTTGCGCTAGCAGGTCGATTGGTGGGGTTCCCGCGATTACCAGTGTGGCACATTCAGATACAGTGGAGTAGGCTGATATTATTCTAAGTGCACTTCTTCTCTGGACTGATGCCAGGAAGTTTCGTGTTCTGTCCACCTGCATGCTGCTGGCCCACACTGGTGCGCCATACAGTAGGATTGACTGTACCACGCTATTCAGCAGTTTCCTGCGAATTGGCTTAGGGCCTCCGACATTTGGCATCAGGCGTCCGAGGGACTTGCCAACTGCTTCAGCTTTGACTCCTATTGCCTTAGCGTGCTCTCTGTAATTAAGTTTATCGTCAATAAGGACCCCAAGGTAGCGTATTGTTCTCTTTAAGGCCACCTCGTGGCCTGCGACATTTACTCTTGGCGCGGTATATTTTCTCTTCCTTGTAAAAAATATCGCCTCAGTTTTGTGTGCAGCGAGTTCGAGGCCTGCTTCCATGATCCATTTGTGTGTTTTTCGTAGAGTTTCGCTCGCCAGCATCTCTATTTCTCGTGTCGTTTTAGCAACAACTATGATTCCGACGTCGTCTGCAAAACCCACTATCGTCGCTCCTTCCGGGAGGTCCAGCTTCAGCAGTTCATCATACATGATGTTCCACAGCGTCGGGCCAAGAACCGATCCCTGTGGACTCCTGATGTTATTTTACGTTCACCAGCCTCCGTCACTAATATTCTGTCGTGGAGATAACTTTCAACGATTCGAAGCAAGTAGTCGGGAATTTCCTTTAGTTTTCTGAGTGCTTCCTTTATTCGGTCCCATCTTGCCGAGTTGAAGGCATTTCGAATGTCTAGAGTTATCAGTATTGCCTTCTTACTGGCTTTGACAGATCGTTCAGGGGCTAATGCTAGTCTCTGCCTTTTCCACGATTTTGGGAATTTTCCGGTTACAAGACAGTCGTTGTAGACCTTTAAAAGAACCTAACCTAACCTAACCTAACCTTACTTAGCTCTTCGAATACAAGAAAGGCCGAGAAATCGATGGAATGGCCGATAGAGAAATCGAACAGAATGTGACCATCTTGAAGGCTCCTCATCCGGCTTCAAAACCATCAGTTGAATTTCTCTGCCTCGAGAGCTCGCAGAACCATGCAGACGGGTACGAAAATGTTATGAAAGTGTACACAGACGGGAGCAAAATTGAAGGCAGGGTCGGCGCTGGCATAACATACTTCAGGGGCGACAACGAAGTGAAGACAAGAAAAATAAAACTTGAAGATTACTGCACAGTATTTCAGGCAGAGATGTGCGCCATTTTAACCACAGTTGACGATGTCCTCCATATGCCTGACAAAATGTAGTAATCTTTAGTGACTCTATGTCCTCACTGGAGCTGCTCAAAACGGAGCGTCTTTCCACCCAATTGCTTTCGAAACTAGGAAGCGTCTCACCGAGGCGTCGGAGATGGGAAGAGAATACAGTTCTCCTGGACAAGAGCACATGTTGGTACAGCTGGCAATGAGCGGGCTGATCAATTAGCAAAGGATGCGACACTCAAGCTGAAGACAAAACCTGCATACGACAGCGTCCCAATCTCTTTCATCAAACGTCAGCTCAGAGGAGACCATAGAGAATTGGCAAAGAAGATACACTGAGTCGACGACGGGTGCGGTGACCAGAGCTTCCTGCCAGACGTGCGCGCAGCGTACAAAGTGGTGAGAGGTCACCTTTCACCACACAATTGTTCAGATGCTTACAGGTCATGGGGATTTTCTGCTTATCTAAATAGATTCAAATTAAAAGATAGCCCCTCATGTATATGCGATGACGCAGTGGACGAAACGGCGCTGCATCTGGTACTGGAATGCAGCAAATACGACGTGCCCCGGCTGGAACTGGCATTCAAAACAGATTCAAGAATAACACTTGAAAATCTTCCGGCATTGTTCGCGTCGGAAAGGAGCCAACAGCACCTTCTGAGATTCTTTGAACTGATTTTGAAAGATGTACTGCCAAGAAACGGAAGCACGTCTCATTGTGTAATGAAAAACTGCGTCTTCACGTAGTTTATACGAAAAAGAAAAAAGAAGAAATTTCAAATATACTAAGACCTCCTCGAGCTATGGGAGAGGAAACAACAGTGAACAGGAGAGTTTAGTCGGTAGGAATCCGACACTACCCCTTGGGTACGGGCTCAAGGGGTGTCTATGAAGATTCTCTCCGAACGAAAAAACCTAACCTAACCTAACCTTTTTTTGGAGGAAATTCATCATGAACACACCAGGAATTCTACCTGGGTAGTGCCGGACTCCTACCGGCTAAACCTCTCTTCGGCTGCCACCCGGCTACTTGTTAAGTATTGCTCGTGAGTGGCAGTCAGGTGATATTTCTTATCGCTTTCTGCGCTCCCTTTCTGATTCTTCTTTAGCGGTCATTGCAAAGGGTCCACGTCTTCCACAGATCTTGGCTTTTTGTGATTCCATCTCTAATTGTTGCTAGGCTAAGGGTTCCGCCGAGTTCAGCTTTAAGAACAGCTCGTTCTTCATCCCATGCTCGCACGCTAGGATCGTGTGTTCTGCGTCATCTGTATTAGCGTCGCAGTGATGACACTTGCCTGTTCTTCCTTCCCTATTCTTTGGAGATAGGTGCCAAAACAGCCGTGGCCTGTTAAGAGTTGCGTGGAGTGGTAGTCCAATTCGCCTTGTTTTTATTGCACCATGCTCTTAGGTCCGGTATGAGTTTGTGTCCAGCGGCCTTTTTCTGATGCCTCCCAACGACTTTGCCATTCAGTCATGGTAGCTTCTTTGGCGTCGGCTCGATTTGTGCCCTTATACGTAGCTGCCCTTTCTTTGGCCAGTAGATCGATGGGTGGTATGCCAGTGATGGCGAGTATTGCGTCTTCACTCACCGTTCTGTAGGCCGCAGCTACCCTTATCGCACTTTCTTTGGACTCTTGCCAAGTTTAGCCTTGTGCGCTGGACTTTTGTGGCTTCTGTCCATACAGGGCCCCATACAGGAGGATGGAGTGAACCACCTCGTTGTATAGTCTTCTGCGTCCAGTTTTCGGCCCTCCGATGTTTGGCATCAGTCTTGCGAGCTGTTCTGCTGTTGACGCTGCCTTGGCCGCTGCCGCTTCTGTGTGCCTGGCGAAGTTTAGTTTGTCATCTATAATGACTCCTAGATATTTTATACTTCTTTGAAGGCAACGTTGTGGCCGTCTATTGAGATTTGCGGTGGGTCTAATTTGCGACGTCGAGTGAATAGCACTGCCTCCGTTTTTGTGCTGCCAGTTCGAGGCTAAAGTCAGCGAGCCAATCTGTGATGCCTGCCAGTGCTTGCATGGCAGCAGACCTAATTGTGCTGATTGATTTGGTGGTGACGAGCAAAGCCACATCGTCTGCAAAGCCACTATCAGCGCTCCTGTAGGTAGGGACAGTTTCAGCAGGCTGTCGTACATAATATTCCAGAGCGACGGGCCAAGTACTGAGCCCTGTGGGACTCCCGCCGTTATTTGCATCTCTGCTTTGCCAGCGGTGCTGTACATGAGGGTTCTATTACTCAGGTAGTCGGATATGATCTTCGTGAGGTACGTTGGGGTGTTGATGGTGTCTAGAGATTTCAGTATCATCTCCCAGTTCGCTGAATTAAAGGCGTTTTTGATGTCGAGGGCTATCATAGCAGTATGGCTGCTTGCCTTGACGCTGCCTCGCCATCCATCGCGCACAACTTCAACTACCTTGAGTATAGCATGTACTGTGGATTTTATAGGTCTGAATCCATATTGGTAGCACGAGATGCTGTTCTTGATGTGAGGTGACAGTCTTTGCAGGATAAGTCTTTCGTAAAGTTTACCTAGACCGTCCAGCATGCAAAGAGGCCTGTACGATGATGGCGAGGGGGGCCCGCTTTTTCCTTTCGGAATCAGCACGAGTCTTTGGCGCTTCCAGGCCAATGCGAAAGTACCTTCGGAGAGGCATTTGTTTAAAAGACCACCGCCTGACAGTCGAAAGGACAAAAGCGGCAAATAAAATCGAGCTGGATAGTATAATAAGCGAGCTGGAGGATTCGATCAAGGAAGCCTGCGACGCAACGATTCCAAAAATTAAACAAAGCATAAAGGTTGGACTACCATGGTGGACGCCCGAACTCGCAGCTCTCAAGAAGATGACGATGACTAAAAAGATGCGTATTAAATGTGCGGCAGCTTCTAGGAGACAATTTGTCATCCAAGAGTACATATCATCCAAAGAAGAATATGAAGCTTCAGCCAAAAAAGCGCAAACTGAGAGCTGGAAAAACTTCTGCACGGCTCAAACAAAGGAGAGCATGTGGGACGGAATACATAGAGTCATAAAACAGACCTCCAAACAAAAGGAAGACAAACTCCTCGTAAACAACGGCATGACTTTGGGCCCAAAGCAATCCGCAGAACTCTTAGCACGCACATTCTTCCCAGACGACTTGCCTGAAGACGACACTCCCACCCACGCTGCGATACGCAACGAAGCAGACGTTATGTGGAATGACGACCAGCAACCAAATGTTGCCGACGATCCACCCTTCACAGAGGAAGAGCTTCGAGAAGCGGTCAGCTCGTTCAATCCTCGAAAAGCTCCCGGGTCAGATGGTTTCTCATCAGACATCGTTGAAAGAGTAATGTCGGTCAACTCCTCGCTGCTTCTCGGAATTCTTAACAAGTGTCTCGACACAGGTCGATTCCCGGCACCTTGGAAGAGTGCAGCGGTGGTGATTCTGCCCAAGCCTGGTAAGTCAGACTACACCCAGGCACAGTCATATCGACCGATTGGACTCCTGTCAATGTTGGGTAAGGTTCTGGAGAAACTGATAATTCGGCGAATGAGATGGCATATCCTGCCCATTCTTAACACCAGACAATATGGTTTCGTCCCATAAAAATGCACGGAGGATGCTTTGTATGACCTAGTGGGACACATACGGGAAGAAACAAACAGCAAAAGAATAGCGGTTCTTATATCACTTGACATAGACATAGAGGGTGCTTTCGACAGTGCATGGTGGCCAGCTATTAAACTTCAGCTACTAAAGGTTAAGTGCCCACCGAATCTATACCGCATAACCCACGACTATTTTGCTGACAGGGCTGTAAGAGTACGATATGCCGGCGAAGAATATAGAAAGCCTGCCACAAAGGGATGTGTACAGGGATCCATTGGCAGCCCTCTGTTCTGGAATCTTTTATTAGATCCTCTGCTGTGCAGACTTAAATGGGCAGGATTACATGTTCAGGCGTTTGCGGATGACGTTGTCTTAGTTTTCTCGGGCACATCGATAAGTCAAATCGAAGATACCGCCAATACAGTACTAAATGAGATTTACCGATGGGGACAGGAAAACAAGCTAAGGTTTGCTCCGCATAAAACAAACGCAATGGTCATAACAAAAAAAATGAAATACGACCAACCCATTCTACAAATGGGAGGAAAACCCAGAGCAGCAAAAGTCAGCTGGGGACTGCATCCTGAAATCACCAGGACAATCTACGTGGCGGTGGTGGAGCCGATAACCTTATACGCAGCGAGTGTCTGGGCACTAGCGGTGGAAAAACTTGGGATTAAAAAGAAACTGGACGCAGTACAACGAGGATTTGCAAGGAAAATAAGCCGGTCGTATCGCACTGTCAGTCTTAATACGGCTCTTGTACTCTCCGGACTGCTACCGTTGGACCTCCGGATTCACAAGGTGGCGAAGCTCTATTCGTACAAGAGGGGCCATGACATCGATGAGATGGTTGACAGAATGCTTGAAAAAAGGATCAGCTTTCTTGAGGCACCCCATCCATCCTCAACACAGGTGGTAGAGTTTTGCCGCATAGAATACACGAATCTCGGGGATCAACTGGATAAATTCGAGAACGAATTACGCGTCTTTACTGACGGAAGCAAAATAGGAGGTAAGGTGGGCGCTGGGCGATGTAAGAGACGGGCATGAAATCAAGACTAGGAAATTCAAACTAGAGGATTACTGCACTGTCTTTCAGGCAGAAATGTGCGCCATCTTAGCGGCAGTTAGAGACATTCTCCAGATGCCCGACAAAAATGCTCTGATCTTGAGCGACTCAAGATCCTCACTTGAGCTGCTCCAAAGCGGCGTTACCTTTCACCCGATCGCACACGAAATCAAAAAACAGCTCATTGAAGCCTCTAAGAATGGAAGTGTAATTCGTTTTGCATGGATAAGAGCACATGTCGGCACGACTGGGAACGAGCGGGCCGACCAGTTGGCAAAAGACGCTGCTCTTAAACTGAAAACCAAACTAGAATACGACAAAGTCCCTATCTGCTTCATAAAAAGACTTCTCCGAGAGAAAACACTTGAAAACTGGCAAAAAAGATATACCGAGTCGAGTACTGGTGCGGTAACAAGAGCATTCTTCCCGGACGTGCGAACGGCATATAAGCAAATCAGAGAAAAACCTTTTAATCCCAGAGTTATCCAAATGCTGACCGGACATGGAGCATTCTCAGCGTACCTCTTCAAGTATAAACTGAAAGAGAGCCCAGGGTGTACTTGTGGAGACGACGTAGAAGAGACGGCGCTGCACCTCGCTTTGGAATGCCCCAGATATGAATTGCAACGCATAAATCTAGAATTTAAAACGGACATGAAGATCAATCTGAACAACCTTCCCTTACTTATGGCAGGAGAAAATGGGTTCAGGTTTTCAGAATACTCTGAAATGATTTTAAAAGACGTGCTGCGCAGAAATGGCAGCACGGAACTTTAAAGCGAATAACAAAAATATATTGATAAAATAAAACAAAGACAAAAAGAATAAGAATATATATCGAATAACAAAAAATAATAATAATCGATTAACAAAGTCTCTTCGAGTTACGGAAGAGGAAAATGAAAGGGGGAGAGTTTAGTCGGTAAAAATCCGACACTACTCTTGGAATTGAAGAGTGTCTTGTGAAGATTCTCTCCTCCAAAGAAAAAAAAAAAAAAAAACCTAACCTAGAGTTAGCGAAAGACAAGAATGCTCTACTACCGGCAGGGCAAGCGTTGCAAATTTTTACATTAAACTTGTCTTTGGAGTCATTAATGGTTTTCTTGCATTCTTTGGAGGATACATTGTATTCTGCACGACTTATGGGGTCGTTATTTTTTCGTAGTTTGTTGTATGCGGTATTCCTGCGTTTTACAGCCTCGGCACAGTCACGGTTAAGCCAGCTTTTTAAGGTGGTGCCCATAGTTTTCGTGGAGTGATAATAAAGCATTCCATTCCTTGGATGATTACATCCTCCACCAGATTGGCACATATTGAAGGGTCCTTATTTTTGAAGCAAATATCTCCCCACGGGTATCCTCCGTAAAATCCACGTAATCCGTTCCAGTCAGCCGACCTGTAGTGCCACACACGTCGTTTGTTCTGTTCTTTTGGTGGCAATGGAGTACTGATTGTAGCTGTTTTCACAAGGCAGTGGTCAGAGTTGCCTAGTGGCACTTCGACCTCCACCAAGTAATCATTTGGCTGAGAAGTAAGAAACAGGTCGAGTAGAGCTGGACGATGCGGAGCTTGTCTCTCCCGACCCCAACCATGCAGTGTGGTGCACGTTGAAGTCGCCAAGAACAACAAATTCCGCTTGTGGGTAAGAAAGCAAGAGACCATCAATGGTCTCACCCAGATAGTCGAAGAGCTTAGATGTTTCTTCTGTGGACATGTTAGGGGATCTGTAGAGTCCTGCATAGATCCTTATTCTCTCGGGGTCGTTGACCCTGACCCACAACACTTGGAACTCAGCTCGTTCTACAGAGCGGATTCGGTTGTAGTTGATGTCAGACCTGATAGTTGAGGTAACTATGGTCAGCAGGTGTGGCTATCTGTGTTTCTGTGAGGAAAAGGAGGTGAGGGCGGGAATTTTGTAGGTGGTGGTGTACTGCGTTGATGTTAGCGTGCAGCCCTCTGATGTTGCAGTAGTTGACAGAAGACTGGTACGTGGGGTTTGTGTTATGCTGTAAGGACTCATTTCTATTGATGTTCATTGTCATGTTTTTTTTTTGTGTTTTTATGGAATTGGATAGGGTAAGAGGGTAGGAGTCGGCGAGATAAGCACACAGTCCTCGCGGCTCCGGGTCAGGCGTAGTGCAGTGGAGGGCAGTGAGGTGGAGGACCCCCAGTGCTCCCCGCACGCAAACAGTGGGACCCAATCCGGTCACTATCCGGCACACTGGATGCGGCGTGATTATACACCGGCTGGTGGGTCAGCCAACCTACGGTAGTTAGCCGCAGGTCGGGACCCTCTACTATCCGGCGGCGCGGCCAGCATCTAACCGCTTTACTGGCTCTCTCTCTCTCGGTTCCCTCCACCGCGACCAGCCCCGGAGCGGCGAGGCATCAGCGCTCATCCGACCGTCACCAACCTCTCCCCTATAACCCCGCGCCCGCACACGATACGTTTAGAGAAGATCAGTCGAAGCCGAGACTCCTACACACGACCTAAGTGCGAATGGTGGTGTCTTCCGGGGATGACGACTCCATAAATCGTCTACCACTACTGAACATCTTAGCCGCTACTTTGTAGACGTTGCCCAGGGTACACCAGCACAAGGTGCTATGCGTGGAGGTGTGTTCAGTGTGCAACCGTTATCATGAAAATATACCCAAAAGAAAATTGGGCATGAAATGATTGCGTACCCCAAATGATTGCGTACCCCATATACATATATATATATATATTAAGGTGTTATATATATACAGTCGATTCCGCTTAATTGGGACATATCGGGACTTGGGCATTTTGTCCCAATTGAGCGGCTGTCGCAATTAAGCGTATTTCATTTTTTTTTTTTTTTGTTTTGGCAATAAGGCCAGTAACCAGTAATATACACATAAAATAAAACAATGCATATATTTTTTTAATAATCTTATTTTATAAACTCTTGGAAACTGTAAATTACATATAGGTAATATAAATTATCATATAAATTACAAATATGTAATACATATAAACTTTAAGAAAAAAAAATCTTTACTAAAATTATAAGTGGGTAGGTACATACAATTTAATTCAATGCAAAAATGAGACAAGTGTAGTCTGTCTTTTGTTTTTGTAACATTTCACTTCTACAAAATCCGCACAGATATTCAGTGTGGATGTAGGGCTCCCTTCATTTCTTTCCTGCATAAAATAACGCTGTAACACGGCCATACATTTTTTGTCTCCTGGTTAGTCACAGGCACAGGTGACTTATCATCATCATCATCATCTACGTCTAATTTTTCATATTTTGATTTAATACCTTCTACAATTGAATCCTCACAGTCTTCATTATCATCGTAACATGGTAAATTGTTATCTATCCTTGAAAATTCTTCATAGTTAATAATAGGAACTTGCGACATATCGTGATTTTATCATTGCTTAAAATTTCGGAAATATCTAATCTCTTGAGAATGTGTAACATAATATGTGCTGTGATCTTAAATTTACTGTCCCAATTAAGTGGAATTTCGTCCGAATTAAACATATAAATTTACTATCGGTTTCTTGGATTGGTTTCTGTTCTTTGAGATTTGTCCCAAATAAGCGGCTGTTCCAATTAAGCGGTATCCCAATTGAGCGGAATCGACTGTACAGTCAAAAGACGAAAGTGGACCTTGTAAGACATACTTCATATAGCTGCTCACGCCTTCGTCGGAAACTATACATAGAATGTACTGGCAAGAGTCAGAGAACATAAAGGTTGAAGATAGAACCATGGCGACAGACAGAGCTTTGTAGCGTCTGTACGTGTGTGACCGTATGCCCCAGTTAGGAAGCGAACATGGGGATGATGTTATGTTTCAAAATCTGAAGGATTCCTAGATTCATCATCATAGCTTGTCCGCTCCCTACCTGGAGCATATGGCACTCATGTACCGTCGCCACAAAGCGCTGTCTTTGTCTCATTCGATGTAAGCTCTGCCTTCCGCGAGTACGTGTATAGTTCCCAACGGCCTTCCAAGACGGCGCGAGCTTGGGGGCTTGAAGAAAAGGCAGCTACATTTATATTTAGTACATTTATAACTACACATTGTGCATCGTAATGGCTTTTACTCAGTGTGAGTTGAATTATGTTTTTTTAATTGACTAAACCGAACACATTTGTAACTACATATGTTGCAACTAAATGGCTTTTCTCTAGTGTGTGATATATTATGCTGTTTTAAATTACTTGACTGAGTACATTTAAAACTACACACCTTGCAACTGAATGGCTTTTTCCCAGTATGAGTTAAATTATGCTTTTTTAAATTAATTGACCGAGCACATTTGTAACTACACTTCTTGCAACTGAATGGCTTCTCCCCAGTGTGTGTTGAATTATGCCGTTTTAAATTACTTGCCAGAGTACATTTATAACTACACTTCTTGCAACTGAATGGTTTCTCCCCAGTGTGTGTTAAATTATGCCGTTTTAAATTACTTGCCAGAGTACATTTATAACTACATATCTTGCAACTGAATGGCTTCTCCCCACTGTGTGTTAAATTATGTTTTTTTAAATAACTTGACCGAGCACATTCGAAACTACATATCTCGCAACTGAATGGCTTCTCCCCAGTGTGTGCTAAATTGTGGAGTTTTAATTGACTTGACCGAACACATTTGTAATTACATATCTTGCAACTGAATGGCTTTTCCCCAGTGTGAGTTAAGTTATGATCATTTAAATGAATTAACCGAGTACATTTGTAACTACATATCTTGCAACTGAATGGCTTATCTTTGCTGTGTATTAAAATATGAGTTTTAAATGCACTCTGATCTTTACATGTAAAATTACATGTGTCACATTTAAATTTATTTTTTTCAATGTCACATGTAAAATTGTCCACTTTCTGTTCCAATGTTCTAGATTTGTCACCATCAAGGATCACACCGCAGCAGCCCAGCAATTGATGTAGTCGCAGTGTTCTCGGGGGGGCGATGAAGCTGCACAGGTCACAAGCCCCAGACTCCACTCCACTGCCAACTGCAACTGATAACATTCAAAGTTCAATCAGCATCGTTAGCATGATATTGTCGTAGCTAAACCAGTAACAGAAGATATCGTGAGTCTTTTAAGCATATTGACTTGTGTTTGAGTTCAAAAAAAATATATCGCTCAGGGATCAGACCCGGCCTGGGCAGCTTACAAAAAACTTTGTTTACTTAAAATCTCAGAAGAACAATAAGTGCCGAGTTAAGACAACTCAAGTTATCAAAATGTCTTACTTGGCAGTCTCTCCAGTAGGACACTACACGGCTGGAGCGACCTCACGAGAATAGATTCAAAATATTTTTGTGGAGATTGGGGAGAATCCCTTGTGCCGGACTCATCCATGGCGTTGTTGCAGCACCCCAACAGCTGATGCGGCCGCAGCTTCCGAGGGCGACCCAGGAAGTTGCAATAGCCACAACGGAGCACGTCATCTGCAACTATACACAACAAATGTTTAATCTACAAAACTTAACATCTGCATTGATAAAAACAACAGTTAACCACTCCACCAGATTCCCCGCACCCGTGCGGGCATACTACATATACAAAAAATCGCCTAAAATATAACACACATCAATACAATGCACTCAAATATATATATGTGAATATTTTTTGCTCGCTAATTGGTTTTTCTTGCATTCTACTCGTGCACATCGAATTGTATGTGAGATAGTGAAAAATAATTTTACTTGACAGAAATGGCCAACAAGGCCTCAGGAAAGTAGGGTTTTTCATACAATCTACTCTGCGAAGGCATAGACAATATTAACTAACAGAACTGTGAAAATGGAGCGGATTTGGTAAAATACAAAATATATTAATAAAAAAGGAATGTATAGTATGTTTGTTTGTACATTACTTATGAATGTCTTTACTGCTTATCCAATCACAATGAAAATTTGAAGGTTTCAGTTTCATTAAATCCATATTACAAGTCGATGTAACCCTATTTTAAGATGAAAAATCCAGTACTAAAGGTCAAAGATCTGTCGGCTTTTTGATTTCAGTCACCTTATTTATACAAGCAATTCATAGAATCGTACTTGATGTAGATACTTAGAGTGAGGGGTGACAGTCTTTTGTTTTATTGAACTAATTTTTTACTATAATAAATAAATAAATCAAACTCTTTCATTCCTGTCCTGAGCAACGCCGTTACAATGCGCTACTAATGTAATAATATTATAAATATTACGTTCCCGAGAGTCATTCCCATCGAGGCCTTTCAGGCGTGGCAGACACATCTCCGTACGTGTGTTAATAAAGGTGGAGAGTGTTTCGAAGAATTTTTACCATTTGTACATGTCTGAACTATAAATCTATTTTTCCCAGAAAATGCACAATAATTTTGTAATAAACTATGTACATTCAATTTTCCATAAAAAAATAATAACCTCTTTTTATGTAAGCACATATGTATACATAATATCGATAAACGGTTGTAGAGTAATTTCATTTGTAGATCTATGACGCTTGCCATTTTCGAGTGTTGCTAAGTACTACATGTGGATTGTTGATCCGTCAACGTCAATGACTTTACGCCCAGCATTCAAGCATTATCTTTTTACAAATAAAAAAAAATATTCACTATTGATCTAGTGACAGGACGACTTTTGTCTACCACTAATGTTAATTATTAGGTTATGACTGGCATTTTATGAGTTGAGGTATCGAATTCATACCAACCGGGCATATTTATAAAGCATAGAAGTTAAATAATATATATTTTTATTTAATTCTTCATCTGGGATCCAACCTGCGACCTTCGGTATGGTGAGCAAACGCTCAATCACTAAGCCATACCCGTAGGCTAATATAAAGGGGAGACTTATTTTCTATAGCGTGTTTTTCTATGGCGCAGTTCCTATCTCAACGCTATAGGAGTGTTGACTGTACAATGTACATATTATGCATCTGTTTGCTATCTCACCTGGTTCGCTCTTGACAGGTATAGCTGCACTCTTCATACTGTGACCATGGAGCTATAAACCACTATTTAACTAAATAAATCAAATACATTAGAAACCAGGCTTATACATAAGTTAAAATACGCTAAGTCGATGAAAGGGCACAAGCTCTTGGTCATTTGGACTAAAAGTACGATACATTATAAGACCTAATTCATATAAATTATTTATGCGAATACTCGAGATAATGCTTTATCTACTTCAGTATAATAGGATGAAGTAATTGTTGTAAATTACTCGATAATATCAGATCACGATTAATAAATAAGTATAAAAACGCGAGCAAAACCGCGTCCTTGAAAATATGACAGTATAAGAAGTATTGCAATAATGCTAAATTAAATTTCCTTCATTTTGCAATTTATCGTGTAGGTACCTATTGACGTGAAATGTAAATGAATGAGAATTTTAAATGTTTCACATGTTTGGCACAAATAATTTATTTTTCTACTTTATGTATTTTCAATTATTATCATATTTCAATTTTTTATAAAAACTTGCTTTCAATTATATTACTTAGTATATACTTTATTTAATTCAAATTAAAACAACTTATTTTCATTTTCTCATTTATAAATTAAATAAAGAAGCTCCAGCGTTTCCATGGCAGAGCCTCAGCATCAGTCAGGGGAAATAAAAAATATTATAATGGCAGCATTTCAAAAGCTGTCATATATGCGTGTTGTTGTTCCTGACGTTAGAGACGTGTGATTAGTTACATTAGTGATTAATTTGTTAATTATCACAATATGGAGAGTGCGGCCAAGCCTCACTACATCAAGAGCGAGCCCGACCAAGACAGTCAGCCAGGTGAGTTAGCGGCACCAAATCTAGCGAACATAACCTATAAGCGGCTGCTTTTTCGGGGATTCTGATGTCGCGTTTTCAACTATAAATATAGGTTGTGATATTTTTTAACTAATGAAATATGTTTATTGGCACTCCAAGTAATTTCTTCAATAATCATTCTTACAATTGCGGCGTGACGTCGCCATTTTGAAAAATAGCCCCACGCGCAACCGAGGATTCTAATTATTTTCAATATATGTACATGCATTCACGATACGAAATATACGCGATACGCAATATGGTTCCTCAAAAACAAGTTTACATATTATATACTACATACTACACTGTAAATTACAATTATGGCTTAAAAATACGTTAAAAAATAAAATTATAGATTTTTTTTTGGATGATGTCAAAGGGATTGTCTGGCATATGTTTCAAAATTCCCCTTTCAGAGATCTGGGAACTTCTGATAACCTGGAGGATGTTGCAACAGTTTTCAACCGAGTAATTGCGTATTAATTGACGAATTATATTTAATTGAATTTCCACAATTCCATTTTTTGTTGTGTCTCATACCAGTATAAATCATATATGCTTAGCAAAAAAAGATCGATAATGTGCAGCCCAACTTCTTTATACCATTTTGTTGTTTTTCGCATGCATGACACACTGCTCAACATCATGTCAGATTTATCGACCGACCCCATATTTTTATTATAGTCGACTACTGCCGCAGGTTTCGTTATAGGTTCATCGGTGGTCCTATTTCTTTTACCAGCTGGTTCTGATATGTTTTGGTGTACAGTGGTAAGCATATACACCTCCCTCCTATCGTGCCATTTTATGGCCAACAATGGCCCCTTGTGAAAGGAATCAACTCGGCTTTTTTTTTTTGAACTTCAAACATTTGTTGTGTATAGTTGCAGATGACGTGCTCCGTTGTGGCTATTGCAACTTCCTGGGTCGCCCTCAGACACTGCGGCTGCATCAGCTGTTGGGCTGCTGCAACAACACCGTGGATGAGTCCGGCACGAGGGATTCTTCACAATCTCAACAATATACTGAATCTCTTCTCGTGAGGACGCTCCGGCTTTGCTATGTCCTACTGGAAAGACTGCCAAGTAAGAAACGAGATGAAATCTCATAACACTTGCCTACATATTAAATAAATGTTAACTTTGTACACTATTTTATGTAGCTTTAATTGGTATCGCTTGCCCAGAGTTGCTATAAACACATTATCTTAATTAATTGTGTAACATCATACTTACCGTGAGTATCGGTTTAATCACCTGGCCTCCATATAAAAGCACAGGTTGTGTTAGCAAATTTTAATAAAATCATATTGATTGTTTTCACCTTTATATTTACTTGAATTGTATTTTTAGTAATTGTTAGACAGTGAAAATGACTTGGCTAATAGAACAAGTAGAAGAAACTGTCATAAATGTCCTCCGATACACTTGGGAGATATTTTGGCAGATCTTTAAGAATTTATAAATTTGTTCATTACTTTTATTTTGGTTCTCAGCGTGTTTGATCGCTGTAGTAAATTTCATTTTGAAATAATTGTGAAATAATTTAATTTATTATGTAGGAAATGTTTTTAATTAACTTATTATTTTAATAATGTTCTAAAAAGCCTTCCAGCAAATTAGAAAATATCTTTTGTTGTCTGATACATATGTTGCTATGGAACTATAATATCAATGTTTAACAATGTGTTATTTAAGTGTAGTAATATTTTGATATTAATTGGATTGCATTTTACATACATACTTCTTATTATTGAATACAGTAAACCCCCGTTCATCGCGAATTCGCACTCGTATATCAACGAACGACGAAGCGTGAACTGAAGTCAACCAGTCGTGTATGAATGGAAGGTGTTTGGAAAATGTTGTTCAGTGAGTATGTTGATTGTGATGACATTCACAATACCATAGAAGAAATTGATCTTATAGCCATATCTGGAGGAATCGAAGGTATTGAAGTAGATGATATTCAGACTCTGTTATAATTATACAGCGAACCCATGACTAATGAAGAGCTGCAAGAAATGAACTGCCACACTTTCCAGGAAAATGAGGTCTCGGAATCTGTTCCCGTGCCAAAGTTATGTGTTGAAACCATTGAAAAACCATTTTCTCTTTACAATCAATGCATGGATTTGTTAGAAGAGAACTATGAAGATTACAAGCGAGTGAGTGTGAAACGTGGCTGTAATGCATTACTTGACAGTTATCGGCAAATTTTGTACAATAAACGTGGAGAGGCCAAACAAGGGAATCTAAATTCCTTTTTGCAACGTGGAAAAAAATCAATGAAATATTAATTGTTTAATGTAAGCCATTTTGCGTTATTTACAATATATTGTTTATTTTTAAATACATTCGCATCGGGTGACATTCGCGCTCGTCTGATTCTCTAATACCGCCCGTATTATATAAATCCATGTCGCGCGTAAAAAATATGTTTCTACATAAACTGCCATAACTTTTAAAATGTCCAACATAACTACATATTTTTTTCAATATGATACTCACCAATTATAGCACCACCAGCAAAATCATCGAAAAGTTGTACAACATCTAACAATAATTTTAAATTAAGTCCACAACTTGAAAATACACATTAAAACTTTTAAGGGTATGTCTTTTAGAGTTATAAATATTTTTTTAGATCTAGAGTATGATATTCATGGTAATAATAACCCTTATAAAGGGTAGTATCACAAAATATGAACATGAAATACTAGCGATTATACAATAAAATTTAAAATATATGTTGATTTTTCAAAATAAACAAACATTATTTATTCTAAAAATTGAAAGGAATTTGTAGTGACCCTGTTTCTTAAATATGGGTTTACTTTTGTAAAATTAATAATGTCGAACCTTATAAGTAAGAAAAAGTCGAATGCTTGTAGAAAAAAACAAGTATAAATACCTTACCCGACTTTAAAGATCAGAGTGCGTAAAAGGTAAAAATAGCCTTTCCGTAATTAACCGTCAGTCGAGGTCACGGGTATTAATACCGTTATTTGAATATTGCAATGTTTTTTTCAAAATCCCCCGTTGATCGTAAAATTTCGCTTATCGCGACCGTGTCCAAAACGTATCCCCCGCGATGAACGGGGGTTACCTGTATACATTTTTAATGTTGTTAAATATATTCATGTAATTGCGGCAACGCTATAACCGACATACGATAAACCAAGAGGATGTTCGCTAACATAGGCTGCCAACAAGCCAGTCATTGGCCCTCATCATACGTTAACAAGCCGTTTGCCAAACCACGAGCTTCTAAAAAAATCCGCATGGCGTTAATGTCAAAATGGCATATAAAATATAATGTTTTGAACAATGCAAGCAGTCTGTCGTCACACATCGGTATGGGGACAGGCTCTGTGGGAGCTCTCTTGCATTATTCCTATATTTGTTGTGTAATGAATAAAATAAACATAGTCAAAGGTGTTACTGCTATTGTCATAGCCCTAACGTTGAAGCCAGCGTGAAGGACACGTTGGGTCAAGGAGTGGCTGACCAAAAGACATATATTCTCATATTTATCTACTTAGAAATAAGTGTCGATTCCGAATGTGACTTTGTAAATTATTGTAGAATGTCCCGGATATGTTTTGACAGGTCATTAAGTAGTAAGGCCATACATAACAAAAAAGATACACATATGAAGCAGAGCATAACGATCAAATTACTGAATATTGAATAGTTATTTTTTCGCAAAGAAATTGACATTAAATCTATAAGAGCAAATTATTTAATGCAAAATCAATATTCCGTAAAAATAATTTGAAATAATGTTTATTTAACAGATTTATATATTTAGTTAACCTCCGAGGAATGTCAATTAGTCATTAGTCTTAATTTAATTAATTCTTTATGAAGAACACTGAATCAGGGTAATTGCTATTTTTTTATGATATTTTTAATTTAATGACTAAAGACAAAAATGGCAAATATTTTTTAAGTTCTTAACAATTGCTAAACAATAAAATGATGTTTTTATAATGTGTATATTTTTCTAAAGAATACAAAAAAGTGAAATGTGCAATCGAAGCTTGTTTGAAAACCACATGATTTGAATAAACGAATCTATGGAGTAGACATTTTTCTTTACTTAGAGATATAGGTAAATATTTATTAGCCATTCGCTATAAAAGAAAAACATAGTAATAATGCAAGATAGCGCTCCCACAGAGCCTGTCCCCATGTCGATAGACTGCTTGGATTGTTCAAAACCTTATATTTTATATGCCATTTTGACATCAGCGCCGTACGGATTTTTTTAGAGGCTCGCGGTCGGGCAAACCGGTTAATAACGTGTGGTGAGGACCATTCTCCAGAACTCGGCGCATCAGGACACACTACAGTCCTCAACACCTAAAGGCCCCGCGAACCGCTGACGAACCTTGACACTACGTCTCTTCCATCGACGATAAGTTCATTAAATACTTACTTAAACATCACCGAATTCGACTTGATTTATCTTAACGAGACACTTACTTTTCTATCTGAGTGGTTTTCAGTAAGCGACGCTATCTGTGTATCTGCCGCTCATGCTGATTGTAACCCCTGTGCAATATTTTAATTTTCTTGACCTCAAACACTAGTTGATGTGTTAAAAAGACGCCCGACATCTTCTTTACTGGTTCAGCTACTACAATTTATTGCAATAGACACCAGAAATCCAACATAATGATAACGATGTTGAATGTTATCAGTTGCAGTTGGCAGTGGAGTGAAATCTGGAGCTTGTGACCTGTGCAGCTTCGTCGCCCCCTCGAGAACACTGCGACTGCATCAATTGCTGGGCTGCTGCGATGTGATCCTTGATGGTGGCAAATCTGGAGCATTGGATCAGAAAGTGAATAATTTCACATATAACGGTGCAAAAAATAAATTTGAATGTGAAACATGCAATTTTACATGTAAATATTTGAGTGCAATAAAAAACCATATTGTAAAGCACTTAAAAGAAAAGCCATTCAGTTGCAAGACATGTTGTTATAAATGTACTCGCTTATTTGATTTAAAACGCCATAATTTAAGACACACGGGGGAAAAGCAATTCAGTTGCAAGGTGTGTAGGTATAAATGTATTCTATCAAGTCATTCTAAACAGAATATTCTTACTCACACTGGCGCAAAGCCATTCAGTTGTAAGATATGTAGTTATAAATGTACTCAAGCGAGTAATTTAAAACAGCATAATTTAACTCATACTGGAGAAAAGCCATTTAGTTGCAAGATCTGTAGTTTTAAATGTTCTCAGTCAAGTCATTTAAAACGGCATTATTTAACTCACACTGGCGCAAAGCCATTCAGTTGTAAGATATGTAGTTATAAATGTACTCAATCGTATAATTTAAAACAACATAATTTAACTCATACTGGGAAAAAGCCATTTAGTTGCAAGATGTGTAGTTACAAATGTTCTCAGTCAAGTCATTTAAAACGGCATTATTTAACTCACACTGGTTAAGCCATTCAGTCAAAAAGTGTGTAAATGTATCTCAATATCTAAACTTTACCCATTCTGCTTCTATGTCGAATGTCATTCTACGTCAACTTTATTCTTTCAAGCTCTTTGCCGAATATCATTTGACATTATTTCTTTTCGTCTGTTTAATGTCAAAATACCAGCAAACATATTTTTTCCCACTTGTACAAGTATTTATACTCAAAATCCAGATTTTTGCAGTCTTTGTTATTTTTATTCTGGCGCTTTTTAAAAATATATTTTTCTAATCTTTTAGTCATCCTATCTTCTTTATTTTGTTATTGTTCTCATTACTTGTTTTTTTTTTCCTTTATTTTGAATGTTAATATTTTAGAATTTTTCCTCACTGCTTACAATAACCTAACTTCTTTATTGGCCACAAAAAAATATTATACCAGTATTATAGTTATGTATGTATATCCGTTTTAGTGCAAAGGTTTTTTTCAATGTTTTGAAATTTCTATGCATATTTTATTCAATTCTAAAATAAAAAGACGGTGCCAAAAAAATGTTTTTTTCTTGAACAAATATCAACCAATTTCAATAATTATTTTTGCATTATATAGATAAAATATTAAAGTACAGGGAAATGTCAGAAATAACAGTTGGGTGTAATGAGCTATATTAGATACCCTAACAGAGAATTCAAGTTTTAAAACGTGAAGTGCCTTTATACATCGCACCCAAACTATGTTAGAGCCACACACTGGCGTAAATTTCATCGTGGTAATTTTTCTAAGGAGAATTGTTTGTTGGAAGGTGTGGTGTATTATTTTTTGGCGGATCCACTGTATTTCGATATCTTCAATAATTTTCGATGTTATTTTTTTTTTGAAGTCCAAAATCGAATTGAAGTAATTCTGTTGCGTAAAAAAACACCTTTCATTACAAAAATCGCGTAAAGTTGCTTCACATGCACTCAAGCCGACTTTTATCCAAGCGTTTATTTCAAGATAATAAGTGTGTTAAGGGCTGCATATAAAAGCTTGGCAAGTAGAGTATGGTTGTTCTAATGTCTTAGAACTGACAATCCTAGATCATTTACTCTGACGTCTGGAAGGGGGCGCTACAGGGGCAGCTGGCGGCAAAAATGAAATTAAACAAGTTATCTTATTCGTAGTATCAATCCGGTGGATTGGTTTGCAGCAACAGAATCTTGTAACTCGATCTCCATTCTTCTCGGTCCTCCGCACCCCTTTCAGCTCAGCATAAGCGCTAATAAGTTATATCTGTCATTAAATGAGCCGTTCATCAGCTGGGTAGACCAATGATCAGGGTTTATCTATTTAGCAGTGAGTCTAAAATAAATCTTATATTGATTTAATTTGTGGCGACAATATACTGACGTGTGACTTACCATGAGGATGCGCGCCAACACAGCCTGCCAACAAACAGTTAATATTCAGAACCCGGCACGTCAGGGCACACTTTAGACCTCAAGACCCAAAGGCTTATTAGACGCTACATCGCCTCCATTGACGATTACTTCTTAAAAGTAACATATATAGTGAGTTTAAATTATTTCAGAAAACGTTGTATCGAGTGTGTCAAATTTTCTACAAAAATACCAAATGGTGTCGGATGTATTTGTGCGAAATTTCGAACAAATTATTTCTACTCCAATCATCCACACTTGTTCAAATTGCGTCCTAATGCGGGCTCGACATGAAAAGTTCTAACATGATTCACAGTGCTGCCAATGTCTACATAAACCAAAAAGGTGCAGCAAAGTAGTGATGTTGGGACGACGGAATTACAGAAATTCCATTGTGAGGAACTTCAACGCGTACGGAAACATTGTGTGCGATAAAAATGACAGCTTTTATGTGTGTAAGGATGGAACTCCTCCACTGTTATGATACAAGGTAATATTCGCTTGCATTTCTCATTTAGCTCAGTCATTGTATTTAGATTATGCCAGAATTTTATTGTCCACTCTTTTTCCTAAGCCAAACGCAATAATAAAGGTCAGCCGATGGCTTCTTGCTTTCACTTGCACGCAGGAAAGCATACACTGTCTGTTTTCCTCTTTACATTATAAAGGAATCGATAGCGACCAAGGATAGCGGTTTACCTCGGACATCCAAATAATAGGCCAAATTCATTACCCGATTTTCAGGTATTTTTTCAGGGTAGTACCGGGTATTTATATATTTTAATTATTATTATATTATACAAGTATGATTGTTACGGACGGCTAATGACTAACAAAACATTAATAAAATACTGATAAAGCACTGATAAAATATTTTGCTTCATTTGCCCTTATTTAGCTTCATTTGACTCTACTTAGCTTCATTTGACTCTGTTTAGCTTCATTTGACCTTATTTAGTTTCATATACATCTGTTACGTCAATATTGTTTATAATGTTATTTATTATTATATTCTCCGATCTAAATATTATGACGTTCCGCGAGGTGCTTTGCGATTTCGTAGTTGGTGTTTCGGCTCTCTCATTGGCAAAACAGTGAGAAAGCCGACACGCCCCCTTGGCGATAATTAGTATGAAATAAGTAGAGCTGTCCTGCTCTTGCGGACAGCCACGCTCCTCATCTAAACTCCCGCGAGAAAAAAGACAACAGCTGCGAGCTTTGCGCACGACCCCCTCTTGAACGAAATGGTATAAATACCGGGGTCCGACTCGGAATAAACAGGGACTTGAAAATACTTGCGAGTTTTACTCTCTCCTTCCCCGGACATTTGGACTTCACGGCGCCCCCGGCCTACTGCTCTACACGGACTACTACTTGGACGTAGAACTGGAAGCTGCCAAACATCACAGCCCAGGAAGCCGACCGGGACACAGCTGCCTTACAACCAGCTGAAGGAAGACCAGGACTTCGAAGGCGAGGACCGCAGTCGTAAGTAGAGCGAGTTACCAGTCGAGGTCGACTGGTCGTCTACAATGATTATTAAGTAAATTTAGTAGCTATCCACTTAAATTCATAAAATAATAAATTGTTTAGTCTATATTTTTATATAATATAGCTTTCACATTTATAAATAAACACTTTATACATATTATGTAATATAAATTTGTACAAAAAATCTGATAATCACATATATACTCTCCAAAAATAAATATTATTTTTTAATCAATGTAAACTTATTCTTCATCATATAGTATACATATATTTTTATCCAAGCATTTATTTTTTTTAAGTAATATTTACCAACTGATACACAAATATATTGATGGTGTATATTCATCCAGACTATTATTTAGATTACAGTTAACCCTCATAATGCGTTTTCATAAAATCGGATAAGCCAGGTGCTCACGAGACTTGGACCATTTAGGCCTAAGAGGCGTTTCAAAATAAAATATATAACATACAAGTGACATTGCAATGAAAAATCTCGTGAAACGCTGTATCGAAAATTGTTTTAAATAAAAAAGTATACATACAAGTATACTACATCAAGTATCATATTTATGACACTTTTCTCGTTAATTTCGGAGAAGAAAAAACAGCAGATGCTGCTTTTCCAGCGTCCGTCCTTCCTGCAATCTGAATATCTTCAAGAAACAGATAAATATACACTTGCAATCTCCGCAACCCACACACAAACACAACACATGTTTCCCACATTCAGCGTCCAGCCATTACATAAAAAAGGTTTCAATTTAGATAACTTGCAAAAAATGTTTTAGCAATATCAAAATTATTCCAGGTATCAAGCTGAAAAATATACATACGCCATGGACTGACCTGTCTTCTATACATTAGTACACACATATATACAACCTGTAAATATGTGTGTACTAATGTAGGAACTAATTACTTTAACATACCTATATAAGCGACTACCAGTTTTCAATTTAATCATTATTGAAGATGGTCTCCAGGGAAGCTGAAACATGTAATCATTTAAAATAAATGTGAATCAAAACATATTTTTTTAATTAAAATTAATTTTAAATTATAATAATAAGTGATGGCAAAAATGACTGACAAAGATTACTTGATTTGTCTTAACTTATATACACATATATTTTAACTGAGACCATTAATATTTCAAGGCTTCAAGTTCGTATCACTGAAAAAATAAAAATAATTTACTTAAACATTTTACGCTATTTTTGTTGAGATAAGTATTTTAAAATAAATTTATTATTTTATGCAACGATATTGAATATTGTTTGTTGGCGTAGCCCTTTGGAGATCCTCTTATGACCATAGACCATTTTGGGAATCACTGAAATAGATAATACAAAATAGCCGGAACTTTCCATTATTTATTTCAAAGCCAAGGAAAAATAATAATATTTCTGAACAAGACTATGTGATAAGAGTATGCGAAATGCTAATTTTTTGTAAAACTATCAATATTTCAAAAACATTCAACTATATATATATATATAATTATTAATTCGAAACCATAAAATAATTTTTTAGGCCTTAGATTGAACGTGTAGTGGCTGCTAATCGGTTTCAACAATCAAAAAATCGCTAAAACTTCCCTTTAAATTATGTAAAATATTAACGGTATCGACTAAAAAAATCACGTTAAAAAATTCGCATAAAAAAATAACTGAGTATATTTACTTAAAATAACGTAAATGGGTATATTCTACCTGAATTACAGTACCTACCTGACATGATATAAATATATAAGTTTGTGTAAAATAGGCGATAAAAAATAAACTTAATTGTTCCCGATTGTTTTTATAAACGTCATCCCATGAACACCATTCAAAATGAGTCTTAAAAAAAGAGATGCTTCATTTTAAGTTGTAGTAAAATAACGTTTACGGATCAACACTATATTCTCCGTTTAGCCGTATTTAAAAATAGTTAGCGTTATAATGATTATTAATATTAATTATTATTATATCTTTCATTTCTAAAAGGACTAATTTGTATTTCACATAAAAAATATATTTACCTACCTGTTTAGCTTGGTTAGGTATATACATGCCTCAAGCGTGTTGTGATATTTATTCAATTGCGTAGAGTTCACTTTTAGTCTATTGTTATGGTATACGATGGCGGCCGTCAGAACAGTGCGATGTCTAATAATAATGTTTCTAATCAAATCCTGTCAAGGTAAGCCGCGCAAAATGCACGCGAGCACACTCCATTAACCGACATTCAATTGTACATTAATTATTCCGAGATCCGTGCTCTAGAAATCGCTAGAGAGATTAATGTATGTGAGACGTCAATAGCTTGGTGCACTGTCCCTTAGAAAAACAACATCTGCGACATTTCAACTTGATTCCTTTATTATTTGATGTTCATCATGAATACCGCTTCACTTTTGCTTATCGAGCTTTATAAAATCATTAATGTGTTATTATTGAGGGGTAGTCTTCCTTATAAGCATTGCTCATTGTCAGATATATAATTTTGCCATTCAAAATTAAGATTTTCGGTAAACAATATATATTTAAGTGATATTTCACATGCTTAAAACTTCTTAAAATCAAATTTATTTTATAAATGACCGGTAGCGTTCTTTAGTAACGTTCCTCATCATCAGATTTTATTATGAATGTCCTCTTTAACACTTTTTATGGCTACTTTGACAACAAAATCGTAGAAAAATTACATACCGATGAGATGAATTTCGTTAAATAAAACGTATTTTTCTAATAAAATATAAATTGTTCTTGATTAAACCCACACTCTTCTCAACACACTAATGTTACTTTACTTTTATAAACATTTGTCGGTAGGTATCACTACTGTCAACAGTGGCAAAGAAATGCGAAAAATTACATTATTTATTTAAAAATGATAAATCTACCGTTGATTAATGGTTGATTATTTATCGGTAATATCCTCATTTTAATTATATAAAGCAAGGGTCGTCAACCTGGTCCGCACCGCCCACTAGTGGGCGATACGGGATTCCGCGGTAGGCGATTTTTGTAGATTTTAAAATCTCCTACATTCCTTCTAGAATTATTTCCACCCATATACTGAATTGAAATATAGCGAGGTTGGTGGGCGGTAGGGAAATTTTACCATGAAAAATAGGCAAAAGTGGGCGCTAGGTATAAAAAGGTTGACGACCCCTGGTATAAAGTATTATAAAAGCAAATGTATTGATATTATGAAGTATTAAAAACCTTAATAGAGAGACAGAGTTTTTGTTTTAACACTATCCAGTCCGCGTGTTATGCGATTAAACTTACGCCGGAGGCCTACTGTTTTTTAAAGAATTGCTTACAAAAAATTTGAATGTATTAATTTGTGTATATATATCCATCCCCCATCATCTGTCTTGGATCTCCTCGGCGTCTGAGGGAATATCGGACAGAGCATCAGCGTATATAAGGAGACTAATGACAACCAAAAATATTGCGCATTGGAATATAAAATTGAATATAAAAAAAACAGTTTAAATTATGGGAATTACTTATTTTGCTAACAAACATTATTTCAACATTTAACATTCAATACAATCAATCACAACACATACAATCGAAATATTGATCGAGAAAAACGATCAACCATTTCCCAATTTATAAAAAATAATTATAACAAGCGAGATAAAGTCTAATCTCACATTATTATTTTTTTACAAAAAATGTTAGCTTAAATTTTTTATTGTCATGTGTTCAAATAAAATTAAATATGACGCTCACTGAAAAGGTTTGAGATCTTTGAATTATGGCCGAAAGTAAAAACAACACATGTGTTGTGTGATCGGCCACTAACGTTTGAAAAAACATAACACAAGCTGTGTATAGTCAGCCACTTAGCGTTGGCAGAACGATCGCACACATGTTGTGTGACCCGCTTTTAACGTTCGGCCTGGCGATTACACACATGTTGAGTAATCGGACTGGATAGTGTTAAGGTGTATTTAGACCAAACAAACATTCGCACATTGTATCTCTACTCATTTGAATTTGCTTAATATAAACATTAAAGGGTGTTAAAGAGATGGGATGACTAGCTGGACGCTCCCAAAGCCTGGATATTTTTTTTTTTTCAAAAAGAAACCTTATTATTGATTATTCAAATATATCTCTGGTTCTACAGTCGCAGTCTATGCAAGGTTGCGGGATCTAGCCCTGGAGACTTCCAGGAACCATTTTTTTTTTTATGTAAACATATGCAGGAGAGAACACCCCGTCGAGAACAGTGAATTCTATGACGTTCAGCCAGGGAGGCTGGACGCTGCATACGGGAAACGTGTGTTGTGTTCGTGTTTGTGTGTAGGCTTTTTTGTTGAAGAGATCCAGATTGTAAGAAGGAGGAAACACAGATGCTGGAAGAGCATTCCATAGTTTACCGGTGGCATTAGAGAAGGAGCTTTGGAAACTGCCAGTTCTTGTTCGACATATATGAACCGTGTAAGGATGCAGGAGGAATTAGTTGTGAAGAGCAGCGACCGTGGTAATAACGGTAGACAAGACTAAGAGCACCAATCTTACGCGTGTGTTCCATTGATTGCAGGTTAGACGTAAGAGTGTCATTGTTTATCAAACGACTTGCTCTTCTTTGAACTGAGTCAATTAAGTTTAGAAGGTATTTTGTATCTCAGCACATAAGTGACTGCCGTATTCAAGGATAGGTCGGATTTGTCCTTTATATAGAAGAAGTTGTTTATCGTTGAAATACCGACGTGACTTATCTATGTTCCTCTGTTAAAAGGTGTTGAGTCATGTGCAACAAGTGTTCAGGTGGATGTGTCGTGTTGCAGGAGGCGTCCAGGGCGGGCTGAGTGAGAGCGCAGACGACGCCCCGCCCGGCAGTGCCGCGGAGCCGCCGGGCGAGGGACTCAACAAGCCGCACAACAACATGCATCACCACAAGTCAGTCACACTCAGTGTTTACCAACCTTCCTTGTGCCGTGCATCACCCTAGTCTTGTCTGAAACTCATACGCCCTAACGGCCTCTTTTTTAACCCTCGCTTTCCGATATATATATATTATCGTGTCGGAAACAACAGGATCAGATCCTGTCTGCCCAGAAATGTGCGACGTCGATGGCGTTACTCCCTGCCATCATCAGGTCTTCCTGGGTGCTGCTATTCGGGCACAGCGCACACTCCAGAAGGTGTGACAGGGTCTGCTACACGCCGCAGTCACATTCAATCGGTCAGCTGTTAAACTGCCACGCTTTCATTTGTGTCCTCGTCTTGCATACTCCGGTCCTAAGTCTGTTCCACTGAACAATTTTTGTATTCCTTCGTAATGTTATTATGTATTAAATAAAATTATAACAATGTAAAGTTATTCATTTGTAGCGATGGAAATAAATCATTTGTGGAATGATAGAGGATAGATCATGCTCCCGTGTCATGCATCTGCGCGAGAGGCGGCGCAGACGAGATAGAACTCAGCATGTGAATTTGGCTGCGCACGGGTCAATATGCGCGCTGAATTTGTTGCAGCTCTAGCGGCTAATTGCGATGTTTTTTTCTCTTTTTCACATACATTACAAAAAAATACATTTCAACTTCAGCCATAGTCAATCCAAGCAGTATTTAAGAATATCCACATTTTAAAATGTCATTTTAAGTAAGAGGCGTTAATAAAACAACCGGTTAGTTTTTGTAGCATTTATAATCACTGAAATTATATTACAAAACACAAATTAACTGGCCGCGTTTCTCTCTGTATGACTTAAAAATTAAAACCTTTTCTTATTCATCAAGTTTTTTATCCGCATCAATTCATTCAGAAAAATATCGGCAGACGTGGGATGCAAACCAACGAGCCTTGGAACCGACCTTTGCTCAGGTCTTTACACCGCCTAGTCCACTCAACTATTTCTCCGGTGTCGGTTCCAAGGCTCGTGGTTCGCATCCCGCGTCTGCCCATATTTTTCTATTGAAAAAATATTGTAATAAAAATTGAAATCCATGTAAAACCTTTTTTTGTTTGTATGCAAAATCAGGAGAAGGAGGATGAGGAAAAGGTGAGTTTGCCAAATTGTATTGTGAAAACAATTTGAATATTTTAAGTTTTAGGAATCGAGAAGTATTTGCTATCTATTCAGTATTTAGCTTATTCGACCATATTTCATATTCCAATCAAACATTAAATGTAAAACAAAAAATATATTAATTTACAGTTAAGCCATTGCTCGGGATGGACCCGATGGGGTTCAAAACATGTATTGAAACATATATATTTTTTTTTCAATTTAAATGATTTTAAAATTATAACTTAATGTTATGTTTTTTTGTCATCTTTAGGTACAAATGCCACCTGTGTGACCCTCCGGATTGCTCCGGCGGCCTGGAAGCATGTCCGGATGCTATACAGGTAAATCTTCAAAATAATCAAATCATTAGTAATTAAATATACACATACTATACATCAAATTCTTTATACGCATCAATTCATTCAGAAAAATATCGGCAGAAGCGGGATGCGAACCACGAGCCTTGGAACCACCTTTGCTCAGGTCTTTATATACCGCCTAGCCCTCTCGACTATTTCTCTGCCTGCGCTGACACACGCAAGAAGATGTATTTATACCATTGTTATCATCATATAACGATAGATGTCTCTGTAGAATATATTCAGAGTGTGTATATTATTATTTTTTATTATTCAATCAGTCAACATTTATTCACAAGCTTTTTATATTATTACTTGTATGTACAGTATATGTATATTTAATTACTAATAATATTGTAATACAGTCAATGATCTACAAAAGAAGATTAGAATATTGAAAAATTAAAATAATATTCTAATAAATATTTAAATACATATAATTATCAAATCACATTACAAGCCAAAAATAGTTATTCTTTAGTGGAGTTGGCATCATTGAGTGCGTAACGCAACATGAAACAAACTAGTGGATACTGACCGTTTATAATATGTATTGAGTGCGTAACGCAACATGAAACAAACTAGTGGATACTGACCGTTTATAATATGTATTGAGTGCGTAACGCAACATGAAACAAACTAGTGGATACTGACCGTTTATAATATGTATTGAGTGCGTAACGCAACATGAAACAAACTAGTGGATACTGACCGTTTATAATATGTATTGAACTCTTAGTTAACTTACTGACCAAACTTGAGTAAGATACAGACACAATTATTATAAATTTAAATATCATCTTCTCATGTAATTTTTCTCGTCAATATCGAAGAAAAAGAAACGGCAGACGCTGGGATTCAAACTGTGATCCTTGCCTTTTGATCCCCCACCTGTAAAGTGTCACCAGTCACCTGTAAAGTGTCATAGCCTTTTAATCAAAATTGGTGGTAGACAAAAGTCGTTTCGCGAACACCATCCATTCATAGTGAATTCCTGCAATAATGTGAGGATGATTGCTTGAACATCATGCTGTAGTCTATGATGTTGGCATATCAACACTCCGCATGCAGCGCTTAACTATATGTGACATGGTTAGTGTCATAGAATTCACAGATGAGACTTCAGCATCGCTATCACCATCTTTTTTTTTAATGTAAACATACAGGAGAATACCGACAGATGGTGATAGTCATTCTGAAGTCTTGTCTGTGGAATTCTATGACGTTTACCATGGTGCATATGGCTGAGCGCTGCATGTGGAGTGTTGATCCGCCAACGTCATAGATTACAGCCTGTCATTCACGCATCATCCTTATTATTACAGGAATTTACTATGAATGGGTGGTCTTCACAGGACGACTTTCGTCTACCACCGATTTTAATTAATAGGCTATGACTGGCATTTTACGGGTGAGGGATCAAATTCACACCAACCGGCGGTATTTTAGAGCTCAGAAATTTATTAAAAGTCTTTATTTTTTCTAATCTCCTTCGGGGATCGAACCCACGACTTTTGGCTTGCAAAGCAAACGCTTTGACCATTTAGCTATACCCGCCGGCATCTTTCGGTATTTCGCTGTATGTGCGTAGTTTAAAGAGATTAGATAACAAATATTTGTGTGAATACTCAGAGATCATACATTGTGGATGTTGTTCCAGTGTTGGAAGTCTCACGTGCGCGACTCCAGCGGCGAGGAGCGCTACTCGCGGGGCTGCATCACCAAGAAGGAGCACCTCAACATGCTCTGCCACCCGCCCACCACCAAGTCAGTGACACAATGTTTCAGAAGCCCCCTCTGCTTCATTAACTTGTTACCATTTATACAAATAAAATGCTTCGGTTACTACTATGTAATCGTGTCGGAAACAACAGGGTCAGATCCTGTCTGCCCAGAAATGGGCGACGTCGATGGCGTTACTCCCGGCCATCATCAGGTCTTCCCGGGTGCAGCTATTCGGGCACAGCGCACACTCCAGAAGGTGTGACAGGGTCTGCTCCGCGCCGCAGTCACATTCAGTCGGTCCGCTGTAGAACTGCCAGGCTTTCATTTATGTCCTCGTCTTGCATACTCCGGTCCGAAAGCTGTTAAGGTACCTCAATATATTTCACCCCTGGTCGTGTCCAGGCGCTAGGTCCTCTTTCAGGGCAATCCAAGTATTCCCCTCATTTGCGCTTCTCAACATGTTCAGGCCTCAGGTATCACCAGTTCCGTTGTCGACTGTAGGAAACTTCTTCTTGATTTAAGCCGTGTGGTTATCTTTTTGTACCCAAGCATAGGTTGCTACGGTTCTGTATTGTATACAATTGTTATTAAGGGGTAAATTGACAAAAGCCATGCCGAGAAACGAGTTTTTTTTTTTTTTACCATTTCTACTCCATGATATTGTAGCTTTTGGGTTTAGCCGTGTGTGGCGAATTACTCCTTTCCAATATTTCGACCGCCATTGCAGAGGTCTTCTGCAGGGTTGATGACTTAGTGATGAACGTCAGCCTAACGTACCTCCACGAGCGTCATGTAGGAGAATTGAGTACGATGGATCGTTCCAAGGAACCTCCACGAGCGTCATATGTTCTATGGAGCATACCTCCATGAATGTCAAAAGGAGTAATTCGCCACACACGGCTAAACCTAAGAAGTTATATTTACTCCATATTTGGAGCATGTAGACACCACAAATTATCATTTTTTACAGTTCTGTAAATTCAGATTGTCTATACCTTTTCCCAGAACACTAAGGTCCACATGGGAATATATAAGTTTCCCGGGAGCCTCCAGGGCAAGAGCCCGCAAACTTGCAAAGACTGTGGCTGTAGTACCATACAAATATTTGTGTTTTCAATGATCAGGTATATTTTAAGGAATTCGGATGATCAGCCCGACACTCCCGAGGCCTGGACAGCTTATCTTTTATCCTTAAGGTGTGGCTTAACCTTACCGTACAACCTTACATCTATAGAGCTTAGAGTTGATTAAATAGTAAAAAATCAAGCTCGGTCAAGATTTGAACCGGCAGTGTCTGAATGACAAATAAACGCTGCCGAGAAGCAAAGTCCAGCGTTCTTCGTAGATCAATCCGGTGGATTGGTTTACAGCAACAGAATCTTGCATCTCGATCTCTATTCCTCTCGGTGCTCCGCAACCCTCTTCAGCATAAGAGCTACAAATTCATGTCCTCGAATACTTGCTGCAAATACTCCCATCTAGGGCGCCCTCTACAGTTTCTACCCTCAACCGTCCCCTCCACAATGCCGTGAAGAAGACCATCGTGACGCACGATGTGACCGATCCATCGGGCTCGCCTCTCTGAGATGGTTCTTATTAGGTGCCTATCTTCCTTGATTATCCTGAGAACCTCATTGTTCGTGACGTGGTCTGTCCAGGAAATTCCGAGAATTCTTCTATAAGACCATATCTGAAAGGCCTCTAGCCTTTTTTTATCACTTTCAGAAAAGCACCAATCCAGTTATATATGCATTTTTACAAACCAATTTTATGTAATCACTCAAACTTTATAAAGTTGATCTGTGATGGGCCTAAGGGGTAAGGACAGTATTCTTTGGTGATAAGCAGTAAGAATGTATTGTGTGTGCAGCGGGCACCGCAAGCGCCACACGGCCGGGCAGTTCAACATCACCTGCTGCACGGGCGACCTGTGCAACGCCGGGGACTTCCCCGAGCTGCCGCCCGTCGTGTACCGAGGTGAGGCATTAGACATTTTTTTATTGTATAAAAGAACTCTTTCGTCTCTGTGGGGTTAATGACAAAAGTATATACAGTTGATTCCGCTTAGTTGGGACACATAGGGATTTGGGCATTTTGTCCCATTTAAGCGAATTGGACATATTTTTTTAATTCATTTATTTGGTTTTGGCAACAAGGCCAGTAATACACATAAAATAAAAAAATGCATATATTTTTTTAATAATTTTATTTTATAAACTCTTAGAAACTGTAAATTACATATAGGTAATATAAATTATCATATAAATTACAAATATGTAATTTAATTTTTTAAGAGAAAAAAAATCCTAATCCTCATCGTCATCTTCGTCTAATTTTTCATATTTTGATTTAATACCTTCTACGATTGAATCCTCACAGTCTTCATTATTATCGTAACATGGTAAATTGTTATATATTCTTGAAAATTCTTCATAGTTATTAATTTTTTTAAAGGAATTAATTAAAAGGAACTTGCATCATATCCTGATTTTCTTCATTGCTTAAAATTTACCCACCCAATGAAGCGGAATGTTGTCCCAATTAAACATATAAATTTACTATTGGTTTCCTGGTTTGGTTTCAGTTCTTTGAGATTTGTACCAAATAAGCGGCTGTCCCAATTAAGCAGAATCGACTGTATATATTTGTTGGTTGTTTTGCAGACGCCGTGTCGTCGGTGTCATGGGGCGGCTCGTGGCAGTCGTGGAAGCTATGGGCCGGCGTGCTGGCCCCCGCGCTATTGCTGGCGCTGATAGTCGCCGCGCTGCTGCTGCTGCGGCGCCGGGGCCGCCCGCGCCCGCGCCCACCAAGCCAGCGCGCCAGCCCGCGCAGCAGCAACTGCTGCAGGCCACGGCGCCCGGCGACTCCACGCTGCGCCGCTACCTGGAGCGCTCGCTCACCTCTGGCAGCGGCAGCGGGCTGCCCCTGCTGGTGCAGCGCACGCTGGCCCGCCAGGTCACGCTGGCCGAGTGCGTGGGCAAGGTAACACATACAGGAGAATACCGACAGATGGTGATAGTAATTCTGGAGTCTCATCTGTGAAATTCTATGATGCTTACCATGGTGTATATGGCTAAACGCTGCATGTGGAGTGTTGATCCGCCAACGTCATAGACTAAAGCCCGAGATTCACGCATCATCCTTTATTATTACAGGAATTTACTATGAACGGGTGGTCTTCATGGGACGACTTTCGTCTACCACCAATTTTGATAAATAGGCTATGACTGACATTTTACGGGTGATGGATCAAATTCACACCAACCAGGGGTTTTTTAGGGCTTAGAAATCAATAAAAATCTTTTGTTTTTTTTTAATCTCCGTCAGGGATCGAACCCACGACCTTTGGCTTGCAAAGCAAACGCTTTGACCATTGAGCTATGACCGCCACCCGACACTAACTGTTTATTGATATTGTCGGAATGTAGGTGTGATGATGTCCCTGCAATGGCGGTCGAAACATTGCACAAAACAAATTCGTTACACTCCGCTAAACATAAAAACCCCATTTCCAATCTGGCCTTGAAAACTTACAAAGCTACCTGGGGATCATTCCTTATCACTTTCAATTTGTATACTATTTTCGTTCTCTTGTCGGTCCATTAGAAATTCATTAGTCAAGGGTTCAGAATGAGATTCAATCATCTCATTAACTTCTTCACTCTTAACATAAAGCCTTAAACCTACCCCAATATCTAAGCTACATTAACTCTCGGGCATCGCCCCACCAAACATACGGCGAGAAGTCACCACCAAGAAGCAGCTCACCAAAGCAACCCACGACACACTCCACCCTATGTTTGGATATCAAAAGTTAACCACACGGCTCAAAGCAATAAGAAGTTTCCTACAGTCGACAACGGAATTGGTGATACCTGAGGCCACCCTGTAGCTGAACATGTGGGGAAGCGCAACTGAGGGGAATACTTGGATTGCCCCGAAACAGGACCTAGTCCCTGGACACGACCAGGGGTGGAATATACGGAGGTCCCTTAACATACTTTGGACCGGAGTATGCAAGACGAGGACACAAATGAAAGCCTGGCAGTTTTACAGCGGACCGACTGAATGTGACTGTGGCGTGGAGCAGACCCTGTCACACCTTGTCGAGTGTGCGCTGTGTCCGAGTAGCTGCACCCAAGAAGATCTGATGATAGCCGGGAGTAATGCCATCGACGTCGCCCACAACAGGATCTGACACTGTTGTTAACGACACGATTATATTGATATATATTCTTTATTTCCTTCTTATCTTATCCACCAGACCACGCTTAGCGCTGTTTCGGTTCAGCGCTCTTTTATTTCAACCCGGGGATTCCCAGAAATTGTGCGCAGCGCCAGATTTAAGTAAGAGCGAAGACATTGGACACTGTCGATATGGATGAAATAGTGGAAGAAATAGTGGAATTAGCGAAACAAACCGGTTTAGATGAGGTAAATGTGGAAGACGTCGCAGAAATATTTCAAGAAACAGCGGCTAGTCTTTCTAATGATGAGCTCAAGGAATTAACTGAGCAAGAAGAAAACAAAAATATTGATATTAGTGATTTCGAAGAAGAGCAAAAAGAACTTTCGATGGCGTTTGTAAAAAGGAGTTTGACCACTGTGACTGAAGTTATGGACCAATTTGTTGAAAAATGATCCAAATTTTGACAGGAGTTCAACAGCAAGACGCAATTTCTAACAGAACGCAAAAGGAATACGCAAACTACATTAGATGCCTTCTTGACAAAAATGCAGGAAATTGGAAACACAGAATAGACTGAATGATCTGACTGACTTAGAATTTTATTGGTTTTTATAAGTATATTCGTTTATATTGTTTTTATTTTTGTAAAAAATAAATGTTTGGTTTTATTTTGCTCTACTTTGATGGAGCGTATCCCCCGCGTTAAGCGGGTCTCACTGTATGCAACTTCAATTTTATTCTTCTTTTTCAAGAAATATTTTCATTGAATTTTTCCAAATCCTGCGTAGTTTTTTAACTCTCCTCATCTGAGGTGATTCAGCGTCGAGTATCAAAGCTTTGTTTCCATTTGATTCCAGGGGCGGTATGGTGAGGTGTGGCGAGGTCAGTGGCACGGTGGCGGGGTGGCTGTGAAGATCTTCTTCTCGTGCGACGAGGCCTCCTGGCGCCGCGAGACAGAGATCTACAGCACCGTGCTGCTGCGCCACGAGGCGCTGCTCGGCTACATAGGCAGCGACATGACGTCACGCGGCGGCTGCACGCAGGTACACTATACTTACACCTCACCTTTATATCAGCTCCACATACCCCTTGTAAGCTAGACTGGACTTTACCATCACACCGGAGGACAGTTAAGTCTCCTTATCAGTTAGCAACTGATAAGTCCAGTGGGAGTCCCCTCTGAACAATTGTGGCCACTGCACAGAAGTGCTAAAATAAAGAACCCGTGAAAGAGATAAGAATCACATTCATGGGTTGTAAAGAGATGGAGATGGAAGATAGATTCTCTCACCGAAAATACAAGCAAAGATTGTAAATGCCTGGAAATTTTTTTGGAGGCCACAAAGTCTGCTTGCCCGATAGGGCCGAGGCGATTCCCTCGAACTGAGAGGAAGAGGAACTGACAGTCCCAGAGAGTGTGCTCTGAGGTCTGGAAGGGGGTGCCACAGGGGCAACCCCTTGTAAGCTAATGTTTGCTCGTTCGTCTGACCCGCATATATAAAAATGTTTCAGTTGTATATTTAAGTAACTATAAAACGCGGCGCTTACAGACACCGTTACGTTATTTGATTCTGACAGCCGCCTACCTGTCATGTGAAAGCGGATAGATAGCCAAGTTTTTTTTATGTAATCACATGCAAGAGAGCACAACCGGTCGAGACCGGTGCACTCTATGACTCTCAGCCTGGGAAGATGGACCCTGCATTTTGATTTTATTATTGTTTTTGCATTATTGTTTGATAAAGTCTCGTGTGTAACTTCCCTCCCGTCTGTTTCCAGCTGTGGTTATTCACCCGCTGCCACCCACCGGGCTCATGTCAATAATAAATGACAATTTTGATGCGACAGTAACATTAAAATATATTTTTCTTAAAGTCATCTTGTAAATTTAAAGTGTGTCGGATAGTTAAAAAAATACAATAATTTTTCTTTAACATGTTCCACGCTACATAGGTCACCGATGACCTACGCTGTTATTAAAAAGGGCGCCCTGTAGGTTACCGGTGACCTACGTTTTTCTTTCTTCGAACAAACAGTCCCTGTATGCCAGCATGTGAATATGACCTATATGGCGCCTCTGAGTCGAATACATTAATAACATTACGAGGCGTTAAACGTGTTAATAGACCATCTGCTCTGCTGATTAACAAATTATTTATTTATTTTCTTGTTGCATTACTGTTTGATAAGCTCTCATGTCTCACTCTTGTCTGTTTGCAGCTGTGGCTGATCACCCACTACCACCCGCTGGGCTCGCTGTACGACCACCTGAATCGCACGGCGCTCACGCCGCACCAGATGATGGCCATCTGCCTGTCGGCGGCGCACGGGCTGGTGCACCTGCACACGGAGATCTTCGTCACGCAGGGCAAGCCGGCCATCGCGCACCGCGACATCAAGAGCAAGAACATCCTGGTGAAGCTGAGCGGCGAGTGCGTGATCGCGGACCTGGGGCTGGCCGTAACGCACGTGCAGGCCACGGGGCGGCTGGACGTGGCACCCAACCCGCGCGTGGGCACGCGGCGCTACATGAGCCCCGAGCTGCTGCAGCCCGGCGCGGGCGCGCCCGCCTGCTTCCCCGCGCTGCTGCGATGCGGCGATGTACAGCGCTGGGGCTGGTGCTGTGGGAGGTCTGCCGCCGCACGCTGCACGCGGGGCTGGCCGAGGACTACCAGCCTCCCTTCCACGACTGCGTGCCCGCCGACCCCGGCCTGGAGCACATGCGCAAGGTCGTGTGCCTGGACCAGCGCCGCCCGCCGCTGTCTAACCGCTGGGCCAGCGACCCGGTCAGTAACACATGCCTCCACACCTGCCAGGCTCTAGCCCAGTAGTTCCCAAAGTCGTACATATGGACCCCCAGGGGTCTATGAGAACCTCCAAGCAGTCTAAGGCAACAGGAAAAAAATATATAGGGCTATGAGATGGAAATGGGGGTCTACGAAGAGAATCACATCTCGGCTCTGGTTCAACGAGCTTTTTTAAGGAACTTAACCGTTAGAGTGCCTCGGCTTGGATTGCCAACTATCCAAAGTTGCCAGGAGCGCGACAGTGCGTCCAAAATCAGTTGCCGTTTAGCAGCAACAGGGGAGGTCGCTCGCACGCATAAGTATTTTTTTATCTTTCTATGTGTTACATAAAGTGCATATTATAATATTATTAGTAATTACAATATAAAAAGGATTTAGAAAAGATTTTTTTTTAACCCAAAATGTCGGAATACGAAAACAGTTCGAGTGAAAAATGATTTTCACTCGAACTATTTTTCTTATTGGATGAAAGGATCAAGATATATTCCATGGTTTGGAAGAATCTTTGCACGAAACAGATTTCAGTTGCTCTTGAAATTTTTTCATTTGGTAGATAATAAAACTTTAGCTCCACTTTGACATCCAGAATACAATCCATGTGCCAGGTTTCAAGTGTTGGTAGATCACGCCAATTTGGTTTTCCGGCAGCATTATATACCCAACCAACAGTTGAGTATAGATGAATCTCTTGTTGGAACAAATGCTCATACTGTGATCAAACAGTATTTGCCCAACAAGAAGCATCATCAGAAATATTGTCTTGGATTCTTTTGCTACCGTGGTGCTAAATCTGAAGTTGACAAAGATGAGATCAAAGAAAAAGGTCTGGGATTTGTGGTGGTAGAAAAACTTTTGTCGATGGGAAATTACCTGAACAAAGGATACCACCTGTTCACGGATAATTTTTACACCAGTGTAGAACTTGCACGGTCCCTTTATCAGAGAGCCACAAACCTATCAGGAACCATACGGAGAAATAGGAAGTTTGTTCCAAAAGAAGCAAAACGGTACCAGTAAACGAGCCCATGTATTTCACAAACGATCCAGTGTTGATGTGTTCTTTTAGAGATAAAAAGACAAAAAAAAAACGGTCATTTTGATTTCTACACACACCGATACGGCAAATGCATCTGTCACAAAAAAGAGAGGAAACTACGAATCTATAAAAAATAAACCAGTAATGGTACACACCTATAATCAACTTATGGGCGGAGTAGATGAGAGCGACAAAATGCTATACGTCTATTTGGATGAACGAAGAACTCTTCAATTTTGGAAAAAGGTTGTATTCAATGTATTTGGAAGGATGGTGGTGAATGCATTTATATTATATTGTGAGAAATATGCAGACAAAAAAATGCTATTTTTCTGATGTCTTCAGTCCATCTTGGGTAAAAATATTTGTTAATAATAAGTTAGTTAATGTTTCTTTTTCTTTTTTCAGACGTTGTCGGGTATGGCTAAGTTGATGCGCGAATGCTGGCATCAGAACCCTTCTGTGCGCCTGCCGATGCTGCGCGTCAAGAAGACGCTCGCCAAGCTGGCCGCTGCCGACCCCAACATACACCTGGGGGACAGCGAGGCCTGCGGCTGACGAGCATGGCTCAGTGGCAGCAGACACAACTTTCCATCCCCGGCGAAGAATCAAATAAAAACGCTCTTCATTCACGTTCTAAGCTTTACGAAACACCCCCGGTCGGTGTGAACTTGATCCCTCGCCCGTAAGATGACAGTCATTAATTACAATTGATGACAGACGAAAGTCGTCCCGTGAACAACACCCGTTCAATTAAACATGAATGTCGTGCTGTAGTCTATTACGTTGGCGGATCAGCACTCCACACGCGGCACTTAGACATGTGCAACATGGTGAGCGGCATAGAATCCACAGATGAGATATCTACATCACTATCACCATCTGTAGGTATTCTTTTACAAGTATACATAAAAAAAGGGACACAGCAGCGTTTTATAATAGACTGAACTATACCCTAACCCATACTGGTAGACAATGATATCTTCTCTCATTCAGATTGTGTTCAGTCAGTTGTAGAGAGAACTGTGGACACTGCACAGAAGTGCTAAAGAGCAACAACTCGTGACAGAGTAGAAAGAATTAATTGCACATAAATAAGTTAAAAGGAAAATCTTACATATTGCAGTTAAATCTGCTGTAAGGTTTTTACAAGTTTGGATGATTAGCCTGATGCTACCTGATGGACCATTTAGTACTAAAAGGTGGTCAAAATAACAACAACAAGAGACATCGCTTTGGCATAAAAAGCGATATTACTAGTTATTTACTGGTTTCATGACCATTTCATTTGTGCCCATCCATGGGACCAAATGGTCCTAACCTCGGGATCGTCGGGCTAATCATCCAAACTTCTTTATATCTTGTAACCTTTTGGACGCGGAAATCAACTATAGTCCATGGTTTGTAAAAAACGTTACCTTTGGACGCGGTAGTCGAATTTTGTCACCTCGCATTAACGACATCGTCTGTTATATACAGACCTTTTTTTGTGTATTTATTGCGCAGGGGTGGGGGAAAGAGAGGCCAAACATGTCTCTCTTTCTTTTGATCATTATAAAAGGTAATATTAATTTTTATTATATGTTTGACAAATGTGTTGACGCTGAACATTCAGAATTCACATTTAATCGAATCGATCGAGACCCCCCATATAAGTATCACCATGCCTTTAATATAAGACATATACTCCATGTTATATTTTTTAGTATTTTTTCATAATTTTGTAGAAAACTTTCATTTTACAGATCAACTTTTTTTTTCGCTTACCGCGTTGAAAGGGTTAAATATTCGATTAACAAATCAGCCAAAAATATGTCTCAAATATTAAAGATGCCGTGTTTTGAAGTTCTTGATATTCCCCGGGAACCTTATATGTTCCCCAGTGTACGTTTTTGGGTGCGGAGATTGTGTTACGACAAGCTACAAACAGGGACAACTGACATAACTGAATGGCAGCAACTAGTGGTGACCATTTTGCTGATATATGGAACGTATCAGTGAAAATAGCCGAGCTGCTGCTCCCATAACTTGGTAATAGATGTGCCATCGATGTTGCCAGATGCCGACAAGTATTTAGAGGTTTTTTTTTGTAACAAGGAACAATGTGACAGTGACACTTGGAAAGACTCGACGATGAACTAAAACTGACAGTGATTATTATTTTATTAATTAATTTAAGTTAACAATAATTTTAACGTAACTGACAGAGTGCTAAGGTTTAATTTAACATGTTAAAAGCGATGCGTTAATATATTCCCATCCTGGCTGGGGCATATGGCCGTCACACTTGTTGTAATATTTTACATATTTTAGTCTACTTACTGCATCAAAGTATATATATGTGTATTACTGTAACAATGTTTTTTTTTTTAATTTTAATTGGCGAATATTCAAAAATTCCTTGGTAACTACAGTTTGCCGGTGGGTATTGCTCAGTGGTTAAAGCGTTTGCTTGGCAAGCCGATGTTCATAGATTCGATCACTGATAAAGATGTAAAAAAAAGATATTTAATCGATTTCTGAGCTCTAAAATACCCCCGTTTGTTATGAATTCGATCTCTCACCCGTTAAATGCCAGTCACGTGAAGACCACCCATTCACAGTGAATTCCTGTAATAATAAGGATGACGCTTGAACGTCAGACTGTAATAGTCTATGACGTTGGCGTATCAACATCACATGCAGCGCTTAACCAAATGTAACATGATAAGCATTATAGACTCCACAGTTGAGACTTCAGCATCACTATCACCATCTGTTGGTATTCTCTTGTATGTATTTACATAAAAGAATAGTTGCTTTGTGTATAGTGTATTGGTCAGAACTCCGGGTGCAGAGATGTCTTGGAACAAGGCAAGCTGACAGAACTGTGTGGCGGTCATATGCTCCAGCTGAGATTTGAATAATTGGAAAAAGATGGATGAAGTTGATAGTATGTAAACATGACTAATTTTGTTAAGCCCGATTGTTGAGAATCGTGGCTTTTGGGTTGAGCTGTGTGATAATTTTCTTTTTCAACCCAAAATCCAAGATTCATAAATTTGTCCGTGTAAACATGCGAGTTACACGATTGTCGAGTGTTGCCATACACGATGGTAATGTAAATAATGTTATATACTTATTATTATTTGATAAAGACAACCTGTACATACAACATTACGTGGGCGTCATAGACACGATGAAGTCTCCTATGTGATAATGAAAATATGTCTTTGGTATGTCACGCACCATCCACATATAACAGATTTGTTCATTAACCCCCCCCCCCCTCACTGTGCTAAAACATCCGTGAGCTCCGATGATATGTATTTTCTACACCATATAAAAATGACATTTAAAAACTGTAAAAATGCAAATATTCCTAAATATTGCTTTGATTGACTATGGCTGAAGTTAAAATGTAACAATATTTGTAATGTAAGTATCTGAAAAAGAGAAAAAACATCGCAATTAGGCGCTATAGCTGCAATAAATTCAGTGCACATGTTGACCTGTGAGTAGCCGAATTCATGCTAAGCCGCGCATGTGCCCGGTTCCAACAAATTTGTCTCATCTGCGCCGCCGCTTGTGCAGATGCATGACATGGGCGCGTGATTCTATCCCCGATTATTCCACAAATGATTTATTTCCATCCCTACAGATGAATAACTATACATTATTATAATTTTATTTAATACTTAACAATATTACGGAGGAATACAAAAATTGTTCACTCAGTGTCAATTATATTTTATATGGATATTCTCATTATTAGAGTCCAGTTGTAGTCAATACATATCATAAAGCAAGGGTTAAACCATCAATTTCATTGCACATATTTATTTCTTCATTTAATACATCTAAGAGAGTATTGTAATCTTGTTCATATCAATATTAAAAATGTTCAAATCATATATTTAAAACATTTGATTTATTATATTTATTTATGTCATTAGGCTTTAATCACATGAGAGAATTCATCGTCACTGACGCTACAGATGCATGAAGCATCGGGTTGACAGCCCGGCCTTAAGAAACATTGAATACGTCCCCGCCGCAGCAGCCTTTGACACCGCAAACCAAACCTACGACGCCCTAATTAGTGACCAGTCGGTTAATGTGTGTCGACCAAGAACTGGCACTTTCCAAAGTTCCTTTCTTAATGCCTCCGGTAAACTTTGGAATGCTACCAGCGTCTGTGTTGCCTCCTTCCTACAATCTGGATCTATTCAAGAAACTGATAAATATACACTTGCAATCTCCCCAACCCACACAACACACGTTTCATGCATGCATGCAGCGTCCAGCCTCCCTGGCTGAGTGCACTGGTATCTACCAGTTGTGTTCTCCTGCATATGATTACATAAAAAATGCCATTTGGGTGACCTAAGAAGCAATATAAACCAAAACGTACACTATAGAAGGATTTCGTTTTATGAAAATTCACCGCTAACGGTATAGGAATACATCTATAGAAGTGTACGCTATAGGAGGCTGAGCGTCATAGAGTGCACTAGTATCGACCGGTTGTGCTCTCCTGCATGTGATTTTACATTAAAAAAGCCTGTTATTAGGGGGCAAAATCCAAAGCTATTTTCTCTTAAAGTTGCAGCATTCCTCATTTTACGACTACACATAATTGTTGGAACTTTAGTTGATTTCACATAGACATTAACATGGTAGATGAATATGTGTTTGGTTATGGTTTGCGGTGGCCATACGCTCCAGTTTGGGAGCAAGCATGGCACAGAGATATATATATATTCACTTTTGTGAACTTGGTCAACTTGGTGCGGGAGTTTTGCAAAGTAGACTTAAAAATAATATGTCAATGAAAGTTCTCATTTCTATTAATATTGTGTTAGTTTATATGAAATACAAAGAGATAATAAATGAAATGGTTAATTTAATTTGATGTGTTTCTTATTTGTTCATCATCATCATCAGCCTGTGTACGTCCACTGTTGAACCTCTGACTGCTGACCTCCCTCATGAGTCTCCATCCTCTTTGATCCTCCGCCCTATCTTCCGCAATATTTAAAAAAATCATACAGACTTTATATAGACGAAACTAGATACTCGTTATTCATCTTTATTTTGTATATATACTATTGGAGACCATTTTGTTTTTATATATTAATATTGTGGACACCGATATCCGCCTGGGAATGGTGGTTTCCTTACGTTCTGAACGTGTCTGGCTGCTTGAGACTCATGCGGTTAATCCCCGAAAAAAAATGTAAATTGATAATGTATTTTAACCTATTTAAACATATCTACATATAAGTTTTGAAATGATTATATTTTTAAACATATCCTCTTTAACTAAACTAGCAAGTAAACTTTCAAAAATTCTTGCAATTCGTTAAAAAAAATGTATAAATTCAAAGAAAATAATGCCTACAAATGTCAGAGATGATGTGTAGTGATAATTTCTCAAGTATGTATTTTAGTCTGTACAAAAATTTAAGTATTTTTTTCACATTTACATTTTATTTTATTTTGATTGAAATAATAATAAAATTGACTTTACTTTTTTGCACATCGCAATAACATATTTCTCTTTATATAAAACGTACTGTCTTTTTATATACCCAAGGTACAATGAGAAAACTTCACATACATTATATTACAAACTATAACATTACAACTAAACGTACAAATAACTAAATATAATCTTGACTGGGCGGGAACTTTCACACGAGTGGGCAACACCAAACTAAACTAATTGTATCTGTTGAGAATTAGATATTTGAGACGTTGAAACATATATTTATAATTTTAAAATTAATTTTAATTTAAAGATATCATTATTGAAGATGGTCTCCAGGGAGGACGAAACATGCAATCATTTAAAATAAATTGTGTTTAATTAATTTTAATTATGCAGTTTCACCAAGTATTGTCAGTTGATAACCTTGAAGTTGAAACATGTTTAAAGTAATAAATGAATATTGTGGATAACAATATGTAATATTATTGATAAGACCCATCTAAAAAAGTATAATCAAATTATAAGTAAAAATACAGTGCCACCTCGACATACGAGTTTAATTCGTTCCGCAACCTTGCTCGTGTTTCAAGTTACTCGTATCTCAAAGCAAATTTCCCTGTAAATGTACAAAAGTCACAAAACACAAGCACAACTTATCTAAGATACTCTGACAGCGAGAGCACACTGATAACTGATCCTCTGACCGTGGCTGGGGGATTCACGAGGGAAAGTGTGACGCGCAATTCTTGTGTAACCTGCCAACCCACTAAGCCGATTGCTCGTATCTCAAATTTTGCTCTTATTTCTAAGCTAAAAAAATCGCTTGCTCGACGGCTCGTATCTCAAAAAAACTCGTATATTGGGTAACACATATATCAAGGTACCTGTAATTTCAGTTAGGTATGAAAAAACTGATAGAAAAAATTCAAAATGAAATATAAATAAATGTACCTTTATTACTTAAATATACATATACTATACATAAAATTCTTTTTTCAACAAGAAGGTAAAAATTATCCATCAGTAACACAGGTAAATGATTGGTTATAAAGTCCGAGTCGGAACTATAAGTAGTCGTTTCACATCCATTCAGTCTATAGTTTGGTTCGAGACCCGAGTGGTACTTACTAAAATAAATAGACTGCCGGAAAGTAATAATATTAAGCTTGTGAATAAATGAAGACTGATAGAATAATAATAAAAATATACATAATTTGAATATATACTATAGCGACATCTATCGTGCGATGATAACAATGATATAAATACTAGTTTCAACGCAAGTCAGTCTAGGCAGGGCAATGGCGCAGTTCGCCGAGCGGTATGAATACCTGGGCATAGTTGGTTTCCAAGGTCCGCGGTTCGCATCCCGCTTCTGCCGTTATTTTTGTGCTTGGATTGACGCGTTGAAAAAAGAATTTTATGTATAGTATATGTGTATTTAAGTAATAATAATATTGTAATATAGTCAATGATCTATAAAAGTAGATTAGAATATTGAAATAATAAAATAATATTCTAATCAAAATTAAAAAATTCATATAAATGTACCTTTATTTACTTCTTATCTCATTACAATTATTCATATTTTTATAAAAGTAAACATGAATACTTGCTTTAACATCCAACTTACATAACAAGTATTTACATAAACAAATTGTAAAAAAGTTATTTATTTACGAGCAAGTGTCGTTTTACTTAGTGAATAAATGGAAGAATACCGAGAATACCAGATTACAGATGATTTAAATGGATCTTTGGAATGCACAGCACCATTGGAAGAAGGCAGCTTTCTGAGTTACTCAGCAATCCTCCTCGTTGGCCATGTTCTTGAAGTGATGCGAGTTTCTAATGAGTGTTGCGGTTAGGTTACACGGGCTTGACTTTCTCGCTGGGCTTGATAGGGGCCTGGATGGTCTCCCAGGCCATGCGATGTGTGGCCAACTTGTAACGCTTGGTCTTGCCCTTGCGCAGAGTGTTCTGCACGGATGCGGGAGCAATGCCGCGACGCTGAAGCGACAGGAACTGCTCGGCAAGTCCTCCACCCTGTGGTGCCAGTGTGCGGAGGTCTCCGGTAAGCTCGCCAGCAGGTGTGTAGCTGGGTGCAGGCTCCTTGAAGGGGCGGGAAGTGAGGCGCGGGGCCGGCGGGTTGGCGGCTCTCTTGGCGGCGCGCATTTTCCGAGCGATGCAGGACTCCTCCTGCTCCGAGGCCACGGCCCTTTGCAGGAACTTTAACTTGTAGACGTCGCTGTGTTTTTTCTTCTCACGCTGTAGGTCCTTGGCAGCAGCACGCTCTGCATTGTGTTCCTTGATGTGCCTCTTGGTACGTAGGTCCTTCTTCTTGCGTAGCGCTGGCGGGTTCACCGGTTTGTAGTCGGCCTCATCGCCCGGCGGTGGCTCTTCGTCAGGCTCGTCTAAGCCCTGCCGAAGGTGCACTATCTTCTCTTCCTCTCTTTGTTGTAGTGACACCATTCTAAACATCATGGAGGTGACCCTGTTGAGGTGCTTTTCCTCTTTGATGATCTTCTGCTCCTGCTGCACCACGTCCTGCATTAGTTTTTGGTAATCCTTAAAAGCCGGGTTGTAAGAAGCCCCGGGATGTGGGGGGAGCACTGGTGGTGCGCGGTGCCTCTGTCTCTGTGGTCTGGCTGGCTTTGACTTCAGTGCATTGACGAGGACAGTGTCTCGGGTCAGCCACTCGCCTTGGGGCTCGGAAGGTGTTAGTTCTTCTTGCCCCCACAGGTCTGCAGTGAATTCTGTCCTGAAGCTCTGCAAGTCCTGTCGGCGCTCGTTGGCAATATCTCTGTTCTTGTTGGCGTCATCGAGCTTCTTCTTGAAGATGCCCTTGAGCATCTTCTTTCTCTCGGTTCTCTCGCTGAGCTTCACTGGCTTCGTACGGTTCCTCTTGCCGCTTGGATCTTGCACCTTGGAAGTGTTGATCGTGGCACTAAAGCAGTTGGGTGTCTCTGACAGCTTCTGCAACTTTTTCTGTCGCCGAGTGAGCCCCCCTGTGGTAGGTTTTTCCTCCACAGAGGGCTGCAAGTCGATCACAAACAGCTCCGAGTTAGCCTTGGTCTCGTACGGCGTCCCCAGGCGCTCCTCGAGCCGCTCGTCCTCTAGGAAGTCCTCCACATCCTGAATGTCTACGTTTTTGCGCCACGATGACTTGCTCTTCTTGGAGACGTGGCGCTTCTTCTTCCCGGCAATTGGAAAACTCTCCGGACGCCGCATGCTTACAGGAGCGCGTGTAAATGTCAGCAATGTTGCCCGTTACATTGAACGAGTTCGTTAATTAATATTGAGAGATGGCGAACATTGGAATAATTGAAAATTATAAAAGTTCTAAACATTTTATACACTTTCTATACACTTATTGAGCTTTAGTTCTATTCACATTAAGATTGTTTCCTTCCCTTATATAGTTCATCAACTGTATGAAGAACCCTATGACACATTTATTGCCCCTTGTAAAAGGGATGGGGCAAAAATATTTATTTCGATTAGGTCGATTTTTTTCTCTTCTTCGAAAAAAAAAATCGAATTTGAATTCGAAGTGAATCGTATATAAACATCTCTATTTTTAAATAATAGAATTTAAAGTGCAGCGATTATTATATTTGGAAAGTTTTAGCTTGATACGTATGGCATTTTTATTGCTCTGTGTAAAAGAGATGGGGGGAACATTTTTTATTCTATTATTTCGATTTTTCTTCTCTTCTTCTTCGAAAATAATTATATTTTAGTATCATTTTTTCCCGCATGGCAGCGTGTGGATCAGTACAAATGTACGACTTTTAGTAGCGCGTTGTTCTTCGATCGATTTGTGTTTTTTGTTGTTGTAATTATTATATTTATTGTTAGTATTGTTAAAGTTGTTTCATTAAAGAAAACATTCGAGATCGGGTCGCGGATGCCCTAGGAATCGGTAAATCTACAGTATCTCGGATCACAGAAAAGAAATACGGTTAATCTTCATTAGAAGAGAAAAAAATATTAACACCAAATAAGAAACGACAGAGGAAATGCTTAATTACAAAACCCAAAAGCTTTAATTTGGCAGCAATTTGGAATCACGTGTATGCATACTATGACCGCAACGAAATACCAACACTTCTTAAACTGGTAGGTTCTCTAAAGTCAGTGAGATTATTTCAAGGCAGTGCGACGTCTCTTAGTAAGTTTAGCTTAGTTATGTGCTAATATTTATCTCTACACCCGCTTTTCTTCATAATTTTCATATTACTAATATTATTATTTATAGTTTGTTTTACATATCTCTTAAAACCTGTTAATATTCACTTATAATTGATAATAATTCTAATATTTCATTTTAGTAGGTATTTACAAAAACAATCGAAAATACGATTACATATCTATACCCCAACACTGGTTTTCGCAGCAATGCGAGATGGCGTTCTACATGCGTCAGATTTTGTATTCTTATAGTTACAAATTGCCGTATTTTTTCTAATTTGTAACAATATGTATATATTTTTTATTATTTTGTTTTTATTATGATATATTTACTTAAAAAACTTATTATATATAAGAAGAGAGGCTTTTGTTTATGTTGATAAAATTAATATAGGTAGCGAACGTTTTTACAACGTTATATCGAACGACATTTAGCACAGGGCAATAAATGTGTCATAGGGTTCTTCATACACTGGATGGACTATACAACATTACAACAATAACACGAAATTCCGAGAATTCTTCTGTACGACCACATCTCAAAGGCCTCTAGTCTTTTTTTATCACTTTCAGATAAGCACCATGTCTCACAGCCGTAAATTAAGATGCTCCAAACAAGTGTTTTGGCAAGTTGCTTGCGGAGCCTTAAAGTAATATTCTTTGACTCAAAAAAAATTGCTTTTTTATTGAAAGCCAGCCTTGCTTGATGTATGCGACTGTTGAACTGTATGAACGGTTATCCAGTAAAATATTTTACAAATTTCAATTATTTTGGTTTAGCGCTCGGTTTTCCAGCGCCTTGGGCTGGTTTAGCATTTTCAGCATTTGGTTTAACATTGCTTGGTTTATCAACCCCTTCAGCTGCTTTAACAACAAACGCGTTCGCAACAGCCTTTACACGTTCCCGAGCATCCGAATACCACGAACGAGGATCCATCAAAATTCTATCAAATTCTTCATCACTTAATGCAGAATCGATCCTGGCTTCAAAAATCGGCGTATCTTGATTAGCTCATTGGGATCGACTTCCAAACTTCTTTTTACTCTAGCATTTGGTTTAACAGTGCTTGGTTTAACACTCGGTTTACCAACGCCTTGAGTTGGTTTAGCATTTCTAGCATTTGGTTTAACAGTGCTTGGTTTAACGCTCGGTTTACCAACGCCTTGAGTTGGTTTAGCATTTCTAGCATTTGGTTTAACAGAACTTGGCTTAGCGGTCGGTTTACCAACGCCTTGAGTTGGTTTAGCATTTCTAGCATTTGGTTTAACAGAACTTGGCTTAGCGCTCGGTTTACCAACGCCTTGAGTTGGTTTAGCATTTCTAGCATTTGGTTTAACAGAACTTGGCTTAGCGCTCGGTTTACCAACGCCTTGAGTTGGTTTAGCATTTCTAGCATTTGGTTTAACAGTGCTTGGTTTAACGCTCGGTTTACCAACGCCTTGAGTTGGTTTAGCATTTCTAGCATTTGGTTTAACAGAACTTGGCTTAGCGGTCGGTTTACCAACGCCTTGAGTTGGTTTAGCATTTCTAGCATTTGGTTTAACAGAACTTGGCTTAGCGCTCGGTTTACCAACGCCTTGAGTTGGTTTAGCATTTCTAGCATTTGGTTTAACAGAACTTGGCTTAGCGCTCGGTTTACCAACGCCTTGAGTTGGTTTAGCATGTCTAGCATTTGGTTTAATAGTGCTCGGTTTATCAACGCATTCAGCTGCAGTAACAACAAAGGCGTTCGCAGCAGCCTTTACACGTTCCCAAGCATCCGAATACCACAAACGAGGATCCATCATAATTCTATCAAATTCTTCATCACTTAACGCAGAATCGATCCTAGTTTTAAAAAGCGTCGTATCTTTGATTAGCTCATTGGAATCGACTTCCAAACTCCTTGCATTCGATACAACAAATAATGTGCCTATCACAATGGCAAATAGGACAATTTTCGACTGCATGGTTTCTTGCACACTGTTGCACTTGTTGTAACAATACCAACTGTTGTATCAATACAAACAATTCAAACAAGTAATTAACTAAGTTCGATATAATCTACGCTTTTATAAACATCTGTTATATTTGATAATGATGACCGTGAATCTGTATAAAACAACGGTGTAACAAATTTGCGGTACGTGTATTAAATGTGTTGCAAATTTTCGGTACGTGTATTAAATGTGTTGCAAATTTGCGGTACGTGTATTAAATGTGTTGCAAATTTAAAGCAAATTACGTATGCTCTGTTAGTGTCACGTACATCTATGACGACGTTAATGGTTGTGTAATCACATTTGATGCATTTTTCGCTACTTTGTTACGGCATGGTAATTATTTGTTAATAATCTATATGAAATCAACTTTAATTGGTGATTTTAGTGCATTTTTTTATTGCGCTTACAATGGTACCTTGACATACGAGTTTTTGATATTCGATCAATCGGCTTAGCGGGTCGGCCGGTTGCACACGAACCGCGCGTCACGCTTTCCCGCGTGAATCCCCCGGCCACGGTCAGAGAATCAGTTATCAGTGTGCTCTCGCTGCCAAAGCATCTTACTGATTAATGGCAATTCAATTGATTTCAATCGGGAAATGTTTGAGATACGAGAAATTTGAAATACGAGCAATGTTGCGGATCAAATTAATATCTATGGCGAGGGTACCACTGTATATATCTTTTATTTAATGTGTAATAGAAAACAGACTGGTTCAATTTTACCCTTGGCATTAGCTGCAATCATACTTGCATACAATAATATGTATCACATTAGGGAATCAATTAAGGCATGATTTTAAAAGCCAATAATCCGACATCAACACTGTATTCTCAGTATACATATACTCGCACACACCTACGAATGGCCAGCTCATTCTTTTTTAAAAACATGTTAGGTTGCATACATGAGACAATTAATCATCAATAAAAGTACGCAACCTAACCTAACCTAACTATATCTGGCCTAAAATAACATAACCTAACTTAACTTAACCAAAAATTAGACTACATTTTAACAGTATCTTTTATGAAATGAATCTCGTGTGTTCCAATTAGCGAAGCCGACAAGGTGATAATAATGATACCAATATTTTAATCATTGTATTAAATTACAAAAAATAATTGAAACTTTCGTAACGCTATTGTAATAATTATAATATTTCGAAACATTTAAAGGGTTTTATTTATTTACTCCAATTACAAATTTCACTCACATCACAATTTTTTTAAAATATATTTTATTTTCTCAGAAAAGTTTAAAGACTATATAAACATAAATTGGGTTGATCCGCGGCTTCCGACAAAATGGTTCAGGCCTCAGGAGCGTTGGGCTGATCATCCGATGTCCGTAAAAAACCTATATTAACAAATTATCCAAGAATATGCCTCTGATACCTCTGTTACCTGTGACACCTCTGATACCTCAGATACCTCTGATACCTCTGATACCTCTGATACCTACTACAGCCATTTGAAGCAGCCTTGAGAATATTTAATGATTAATCCGACGCTTATGAGGACTGCACAACTTAGAAATTATTTTTTATTTTCTCAGATCGCAAAGGACCGAGAGGAATGGAGATCGAGATGCAAGATTCTGTTGCTGCAAACCAATCCACCGGATTGATACTACGAAGAAGAAGATCGCACTAAATTCACACGAGGCGTTTAATAAATAGCGAGCATATTCTGTAATTTTATAGTGTCTGTACCTAATTAATTCTTGGCCTCTCCAGTAATATAAATCTTAAATAGTCATAAAATATTATCTCAACAATTTTTAGAACGAGTAAGAAGATGTATTTTAGAATACGTCAGAGGGAGACAGCTACATACATCTCATAACAACAGGTGCATTTAAAATACTTACAATCTTAACTATAAGGAAATGCCATCTAGAAAAACTTCAAAAATACCTAAAGAATTTAATTTTAATATATTTACTAATTCAATGTAATGTAAACTAAATTTAAAGAAACTTTAAGTTCAGCATTAAAACTAACGATTGATAGAAATCCTTTTTATATGCGCTAACCAAAGAATAGATATGCACAAAGAAAACTAAAAAATATACCTAAAAAATGCTTCTGTGCTTACTTCAGGATAAAATCTCCTTTAGTTTTCAGACCCTTACTAGGTACATAGAATACCTATCAATGGCAAATGTCATGTGCCTCGAAAATTCCGCCAACAATGTTTACATTTCTTTTAATTTACTAGCGTAAACATTAATGGATTCTATCCATTCTCATCCCGGACTGCGAGCGCTGAGTGCGACTATCAGCCAATTGCAAAAATAGTCCAGTTAGAGAAGATATTCAGAGGATAAAGGTAACCTAGACTTGCGGTGCTATCATCTGTCAAAATATAATGTATGAAATATTTTCTATTTGAGTCGTAATTGTGATTGTATTTGCATAATAATGTTTTAATAATGTGTTTAATGATTTAACGTTAATTTTGAAAGGTGTATTACATTGTTTTTTTTTAAATCGGTGTAAATAGTGTTCAAAACATTATTTTTCTCATTACTGATGTTTAATACTCAACAATCCTTGACGATATGTTTATTATCCATTGTTGTAAAGGAAATTATAAGATTAAATCTGTTTCTTTAAAAAAACTTTGTTGTATGAAAGAGGAAACACAGATACTAGTAGAGCATCCAACAGCTTATTGGTGACATTTAGGTAGGAATTGTAGAAACTGACAGTTCTTGGTCGACACACATTAGCCATGTATGCATGTTGAGTAAGTCTACAATGAGTCTGTCGGTTGTGGGTGGGTGCAGGAGGTATTAATGATTTGAGTTCAGAGGAGCAATGGTCGTGGTAATAACGGATATAGAAATGAATGAGTGAACCAAGCTATTGTTCTAAAGATCGGAACTTATTTACTGAAAATTCTGCTCTTTTTTGCACCGTGTAGATTTTTCGTGTCTTGCACATAATTGACTGCCATATTTAAGGATAGAATAAAAAAATCCTTTAAATAGAAGAAGTTGTTTGTTGGTGAAATGAAAAAAAATTATGATCGAGTTAGTATGTAACTGTGACACTATTTATTATATGAAATGTTCTTTTTGGGCAATTTAATTGTCATTATTGAATTAATTCCTCCTATACCCACCCACAACGGACACACTCTTCTTAAACTAGCCTAACATCCGAGAACTGGCAGCTTCCAAAGTTACTTCCTAAATGCCACCGGCAAGCTCTAGAATGGTCTAGTGTTTATATATCCTCCTTCATACAATGTGGATCTCTTCAAGAAACAGATAAATATACGTTTTTTTTTTTAATTTTTATTAGAATATTATTTTATTATTTCAATATTCTAATCTACTTTTATAGATCATTGACTATATTACAATATTATTATTACTTAAAATATACATATACTATACATAAAATTCTTTTTTCAACGCGTCAATCTAAGCACAAAAATAACGGCAGAAGCGGGATGCGAACCGCGGACCTTGGAAACCAACTATGCCCAGGTATTCATACCGCTCGGCGAACTGCGCCATTGCTATGCCCAGACCGACTCGCGTTGAAACTAGTATTTATATCATTGTTATCATCGTACGATAGATTAAGCTTGTGAATAAATGAAGACTGATTGAATAATAATAAAAATATACATACTTTGAATATATACTAGCGACATCTATCGTACGATGATAACAATGATATAAATACTAGTTTCAACGCGAGTCGGTCTGGGCATAGCAATGGCGCAGTTCGCCGAGCGGTATGAATACCTGGGCATAGTTGGTTTCCAAGGTCCGCGGTTCGCATCCCGCTTCTGCCGTTATTTTTGTGCTTAGATTGACGCGTTGAAAAAAGAATTTTATGTATAGTATATGTATATTTTAGATAAATATACACTCGCAATCTACCAAACCCACACATTGACCTCTCTTCTTGCGGCGCATGTCCATGTGATCCAGGCATGCAACAGTAGGTGAGACACTCTCTCATTGAGTGCATCATCCATGAGAATAGGAGACGCATTCTGTGTTGTCGCCTGGGAGTCTCTACCATTTCTTGGGAGGATTTTCCTGAATTGCTGCTTAGTTCTGACGGTCCCTTGCTGTTAAACTCCATCAGGAAAATCGTCGGGGCTACACGCGCGGTTAACGAGGCTGACATGGAATATTATTATTTATTATTATTATATTAGTATTTGCATAGCGCTCTTTTATGACCGAATGATCATTCCAAAAGCGCTTCTTTGCCTCTCTGAGTAAAAAGGTGGGTCTTGAGTCTGCTTCTGAAGGATGCCTGAAAGAATAGGCTCCTACGTTCTTCAACTATTTCTCAGGTGTATATTCTAACCTTGTGTGTAATGTGCAGGGTACAATACGCAACAATATATTTTTTCTACAATTTTTTTTAAGTGAAAAGAAAAATATATATTTTTTTTAAAAACCCACACACAAACATAACATAGCTTTCCCGCATGCAGCGTCCAGCCACCCTGGCTGAATGTAATAGAGTGCACTGGTTTCGACCGGTTGTGCTCTCCTGAATGGGATTGAATGAAAAAAATGCTTTGCTTTTAAAGTAAGATCCGGAACAATATTGTTTTTTATTTAATTGCATATTTTTGTATGTTTTGCCAGGAAGATGGGCAACGCCAGCAAGAAGTTGGCAGAGAAGTGCACGCTGCTGTCAAGAGACGAGCAGCCGACAGTGGCAGGATGCTTCCGCCTTGCCAGTCGCAACTCTGACAGGATTCGTGAAGAAGACCTCACCGTAAGAAAATAATTACATTTTAACATCCTCCTCTCTCTCAAAAGATGTTATTCCGTCGCGTGATGGCTTTCAGCTGATTTTCAGAAGCACATTGACGTACATTTACGATAAACTTTACACCCTTGTTGCTGGACCTAGTCACAGCATTCGGCCGAGCTACAATACAATATGCTCTCACCGAAGTGCGGGACACGACTGGAGCGCCCGTGATGGGCTCTCACCCAGCGCCACAAGCGGCGGTCTATATAACTACGACCGGACTTGTCCAAAATGCCAATATGGCGGACACATTCATGTCTAACAAGCGAACAGAAATAAGAGACGAAAGATTGTATATCGAGGTTTTCGGTACCAGTCAGCAAGGGCTGTATCGCGCTGATGTCAATTTATTCACACCACAATAATTTAACACAATAATCATTTTTCTGAAAAAATTAAGTTAGGGTAGGTTCTTTAGGCCCGCTTATTTTTTTTAATGTATAATCATGCATCATCATCATCATAACTATGTCCGCTCTCCTAACTGGAGCATAGGTATTCACAAACTGCCAACACAGCTCTGTCGAATATAAAGCTCCGCCTAACTTTGCCTCGTCCCATGTCAGCTCTGCCGAGTACGTTCTATATATAGTTCCCGACGGACTTCCGACAGCGCAAGCCCGTCTTGAAGAAAGGCAGTTGTTCTTTATACTCTACTGCGGCATCCAATATAATACATGTCCCGACCAGGTCCACCTTAGCCTCTTGACCGATTGAAGTATGAACTGGCTGCCTTGTCTGCTCTCTTACATCTGATAAAGTTAAAGCATCAAACTCCCTGACCACATCTCAAAGGCCTCTTCGAGATGTGGTCATACAGAAGAATTCTCGGAGAGACCACGTCACGAACAATGAGACTTTCAGCATAATCAAGGAAGATAGACACTTAGTAAGAACCATCTCAAAGAGGCAATCGGTCACATCATGCGCAGCGATGGTCTTCTTCACAACATTGTTAAACGGATGGTTGAGGGTAGAGACTTCAGAGAGCGCCCTAGAAGAAAGTATTGGCAGCAAGTGTTTGAGGACATGAGTTGCAGCTCTTATGCTGAGCTAAAGATGTTTGCAGAGGATCGAGATGCAAGATTTTGTTGGTGCAAACTAACTGAATAATAATACGAATAAGAAGTGTTGGAAATAGAACGGCTTGTTTTAAAGGATATTTTGAGTTGTTATTATTAAAAATGTCTAAATATTTATGATGAAAACACTAACCACTCTATCCCGTTAATAATACTCATTTTTGCATTTTTTTGTGTAAACATATTCTTGGTAATACATCTAGTGGTAAAAAAAAACATGTAATTCTTCATGTGATGCATTCCTCAAATTTTAGTCATGTTTTTTAATTTGCTTAAATATAACATTAAGGTTATCAACTGACAATACTTGGTGAAACTGCATAATTATAATTTTAGAATTAATTTTAATTAGCCATCATCAACACCGAAGAATTACAAGGAATTTTTAATTTAAGCACATCAATTTATTATTATAATATCTTAATACATTAAAATCATCTAATACTCAGTAATTTTATATTCCTTTTTAAATTGAAAACAAAAATTTAGTATTATATAATAGCTTAACACATTAAAATGACAAATACCCAGTAACTTTATAATTATATAATGCCTTTTTCAAATTAAAAACATAAATGATTACATACGTTAGGAAATCCACATACCCGCACACATATACAACCTGTAAATATGTGTGTAGGAACTAATTAACTGTCCATGCCTATATAAGCCAATGCCTGTTTTTATTTTTTCATTATTGAAGATGGTCTTCAGGAAGGCCGAAACATGTAATCGTTAAAATAAATTGTGAATCAAAACTAAATATTTTAATTTATTAATTTTTTAATTAAAATTAATTCTAAAATTTGCTTAAATATTGTTGTCTTGTCTCCATCTACCATCTTCTCACAGCTATCAACCTGAAACTTTAAACTTTGAACATCAAACACGGCTTAAATTAAGAAGCTGTTTCCTACAGTCGACAACAGAACTGGTGATACCTGAGGCCACCCTGCGGCTGAACATGGTTTTTTTTATGTAAACAGATGCAGGAGAATGCCGACAGATGGTAATAGTAATTCTGAAGTCTTATCTGTGGAATTCTATGGCGCATACCATGATGCATATGACTAAGCACTGCATGTGGAGTGTTGATCCGCCAACGTCATAGACTGCAGCCCGAGATTCACGCATCATCCTTAATTATTACAGCAATTTACTATGAATCTTCACGTCACGACTTTCGTCTACCACCAATTATGATTAATAGGCTATGACAGTCATTTCACGGGTGAAGGATCAAATTCACACCAACCAGGGGTAATTTTAGAGCTCAGAAATCGGTTAAATTTATTTTTTTAATCTCCTTCAAGGATCTAACCCACGACCTTTGGCTTTCAAAGCAAACGCTTTGACCATTGAGCTATACCCGCCGGCAAATGTGGAGAAGCGCAACTGAGGGGAATACTTGGATTGCCCCGAAAGAGGACCTAGCCCCTGGACACGACCAGGGGTGGAATATATGGAGGTCCCTTAACAGACTTCAAACCGGAGTATGCAAGACGAAGACACAAATGAAAGCCTGGCAGTTTTACATCGGACCGACTAAATGGGCCTGCGGCGTGGAGCAGACCCTGTCACACCTTCTGGAGTGTGCGCTGTGTCCGAGTAGCTGCACCCAGGAAAACCTGATGATGCCCGGGAGTAACGCCATCGACGTCGCCCACTTCTGGGCAGACAGGATCTGACCCTGTTGTTTCCGACACAATTATATGTATACCTGAAACTAGCTATTTCTTTTAAAATACTCACCATTTAATTAAAGCACCGACCATTTTACATTAATTGATTACTTAATTAGTTACTTACCGTATTCAATATATTATACATCATCAGCCTGTATCCGTCCACTGTTGAACGTAAGCCTCCCGCATGAGTCTCCATCCTCTTCGATCCTCCACTTTCTGCATCCAGGTCACTCCCGCTATTCTTCTTATGTCGTCAGTCCATCTCGCCTGTCATGCACATCTAATAATTGTTAGTTTTAATTATATATAAAATTACACGGCGTTTGCATACGCCATTTTATTTGTTATGACAGTTGGTCCATTACATGTTGGTGTAACTTTCATCTTTAATTTGCTGTTTTGCCGCGAGTGTTGGCGGCGCTGGATGTCACAGGTTCCGGGAAGTCGTCAGTCAAGCCCCGTTCGATCTAGACGGAATTAACGTCATGTTACGATCGAACGGGGGAGTCAAGTCTTTATCGTAAATAAATGCGAATTGAGCTTCAAAAACAAGTTCTTTTGCTTGGTAATCTGCTCCTGCATCCTTCCCTCCACGCAGCCATGTGACGAACCTCTTACGATCATTTAACTTACTGCCAAAACCTTGAATTATTTACTGAACATATAAATAGAGGCCTTTCATTGTAATTTCAGAAACTGTGGGGCGGGCAGCTGGACCCCCGGCTGATGCACTTCCTCTCAAACTTCCTGTTTGGCTTCGGTCCCACCAAGAAGAGTATCGTCGAGTTCCAGCGATTCGCTGAACTTTATGTTTTCTGTGTAAGAGGTAAGCACTATACTAAAGGTACCTGCTTTGCCGATAACCATTGTTTCTTTCTTCTCAAATTGCTGTACAGGACCCACTTCTCATCCCCTGTAATAATTCTTCTGAGAAATTAATCCGCTTCGTGTCTGGACAATAAAGATGCACAAATGGTTACTCGTTGATCCAAGGCCGTTGGAGAAAGTGCGTTCGGCACTTTAACGAATTCAGGGTTTCATCATCGATTTTTTTAAGTTTTCCATTTTTTGGTACGTTCGTTAACTTCCTATCACCAGTTTAAAAAAATTTAAACCATCTAGAACACTTTCGAAGCTTCCCCATAAACATCGCAAATGGTATGCGTGGCTTCTTTGGATTTCAGTCCCTTATCAAACAAAAACAGCATGATATGGCGCAAATGAGTTTCTTTAATTTCAGGCATGCATTTTTCTACAGTGGCAAAATTTAAAAAAAAAACGTCAAAATAGAAAAACGTCGAGAAAAAGTAATAATAGAGCTTTAACATGATACCAAACACGAGGTACTAACTCAAGGGCGACCATTGAGAAACTGACGCAAAAAATGGGAATTTCTTTCTGAATGACCTAATAATTAAATATAGCATGATCCCTAAGACAGACTCATAAAAATGTCTTTGGTAATATGGACACACTTTTTTAATAAAAAATTGAATTTTTACCCTTCGTAGGACAAAGACCGAAGTTAGCTTACATTTACACCATTACAGGGGTCATCTTAAGGGTCGACAATTTTGCCCCACTAGGACTGCATTTCTGTTCTTCCCAGATATTAATTTTTAAGTACTGCTAAGTGAATAAACCCTGATCACTGGTCTACCCAGCTAATGATTGAGCACGTTAATGACAGATCAAACTCATTTAATTTAGTTTCTGCCCCTAGTTGCAACTGAGATGCCCCCTTCCACACCTCTGCACATTATCTGGGACTGTCAGTTCCTCTTGTTAGAAAGATGGGTCTTTTTCGATGCAATTTGAGGAAAGTGCCTTCACCCTATCGGGCATGCAGACTTTGTGGCCACTTTTTTTCTTCCAAATAACTTAACTAATGTCTTTCACGAATTCTTTCTCATTAGCACTTGCGTGCAGTGGCCACAATTGTTCAGAGGGGACTTGTTTTCAGTTGCTAACTGATCATAATCTGAATGAACGCATCATCAAGGGGACTTAATTATCCTCCGGTGCGATGCTGGTGTGAGGCAGGTAATTCTCAGTCCAAGCGTTTTCCCCAACGTATCCTGTAATGATGTTTATTACGCATGATTTCAGGGACACTGGAAGAAAGGATATCAGCTCTTTACAACAGCCTGGGCAAGGATGTTGACGAGAGCGCCGAATTGCCACAGGAGCTCATAAAAGAGGTGAATATCATCATATTTTTCTCTCACTTCTTACAAAATAATATCATTTTTTTGTGTATTTGATCCCTCACCTGTGAAATGCCAGTCATAGCCTATTCTTCTTCTTCTTCGTGTCAGCGACGTCAAATTATTTTTTCCCAATATCTGGCAACATCGATAGCTCGTGTGTTGCCCAGCATTAGGTCCTGAGATGTGCAACTTGTTGGGCACATGGAGCAGCATCGTGGGTGTGAGGCGGTCTGCAGGTCTCCATAGTCGCACAATAATGTCTCTCCCTGCCGAAGCATTCCCCACCGCTCGAGGTTGTCCTTTGTTCTACCAACTCCGGTTCTTAATCTGTTTAGGGATTTCCAGGTCGGCCAGTCAAGGCTCTTGCCAGTTGGGAGGCCTTCCTTTGGAGTAATGAAATCCTCTGGTGCGATTTGTTGCCAGAGTTGGAGTCTCTCATTTTCAGGGCCGGATGTGAGAGGTTGTGTGGATTTCAGAAAGCTGCTTCGAGACTTCAATCTTGGTGTTGGGGGTATCTGATTATACAAGCAGTGGGACGGTTGGTTGATTGCCTTACGCATTTCTTCGGCGCATATGACTTTGCGTCTTATGTTCGGTGGTGCGATACCAGCCAAGGGGTATAGTTTAGAAATGGGTGTTGGTTTGAGGCAGCCTGTGACGGCTCTGCATGCATCATTCAGGGCAGTATCCACTTGATTACAGTGGGCTGATCGACCCCACACTGGTGCCGCATATTCTCCGGCTGAGAAACAAAGTGCTAAAGCTGAGGTACGAAGAAGGGGTGGTTGGGCTCCCCAGTGAGTGTTGGTCAGTTTGCGGATGAGGTTGTTCCTTGTTGCAACTTTCTGTTTGGTGTTGCTGCAATGACGCCTGAAGGTGAGGGTGCGATCTAGCGATAGCCTATTAATTAAAATTGGTGGTAGACGACAGTCATCCCATTAAGACCACCCATTCATAGTGAATTCCTGTAATAATAAAGATGATACGTGAATGCCCGGCTGTAGTCTATGACGTTGGCGGATCAACGCTCCACATGCAGCGCTTAGCCATATGCAGCATGGTAAGCGTCATATAATTCAACAGATGAGACTTCATAATTACTATCACCATCTGTCGGTATTTTGCTATCACCATCTGTCGGTATGTGTTTCATATTACATAAATAACTTCTTAGGTTTTCACGTTCAGATTTGATATTGTGGCTTTTGGGTTTAGCCGTGTGTGGCGAATTATTCCTTTCCAATATTTCGACCTCCATTGCAGGGGTCTTCTTCAGGGTTGATAAATTAGTTCAGATGAATAGGGTTGATGAATAAGTTCTGATGAACTAATTCATCAACCCTGTTCATCTGAACTAATTTATCAACCCTGAAGAAGACCCCTGCAATGGCAGTCGAAATATTGGAAAAGAGTAATTCGCCACACACGGCTAAACCCAAAAGCCACAATATCATATTACATGTCAAAACATGCAAGCTAACTCCTTATAACAGACAGCAAAATCGCTAAATTATGCGTAAAACCACACATGCTGATTTTCAGTACCGTGGCAAGCCTGGGTTATTAACCTCTTCACTGTGTATGACGCCTATAGCGGTCATGAGATTCATGTCATTATCTATTGAATATTTAATGTGGATTTAACCCTTTCGCATCGGTAGCTGATATATGCCATCTAAGATTCCCCTACCGTTGACATCGGTTGACTTGATATATCGTTTTGCTACTTTCAATACTCATTGTGACATCTACGTTAGGAACTTGGAACTGCAGTCATTCTCTTTATTAACCTACATGTATTCTTTACAGGAATATGTAAAGCATCTAAATAAATATCGTTAGGAACGATTTTTCTGTAAACCACATGTGTCAATGCTACCACATGCTTGGAGTTATATAATGAACATTTGTTAAATAGAATAGTTTTTTATGCATCATCTGATAGCTTAAGGATACAAGAACCAATGCGATATATAAAAATAGGTCACATAAGTACATTTATGCTTCAAATACTAGTTTTAAGCAAAAAAAATGGTCTGAAAAATTCACGCTTTACTGACAGTATAGGTTGTATTCCACCGAGCCGTAACGAAAGGGTTAAGAATGTAAAAAACAAGACTTTTTTTTAATTAGTGCTTAATATTTTTGGTTTGTTTTTATTCCAGTTTTGTGAGGGCATAGCTTCTGCGTACATGACGATCCAGAAGCAGCAGGGGTCGCCACAGTTTGCTGCGTGGACTTCTAAAGGGTTTGCTGTGCAAGGGGCGCAGGGCCGAGCACTGGCCGAGGGTCTCTGCTCGGAATTGTGTGAAGGAAGCGTCTCATACTCTGCCATCAACACATGGTGAGACATACATGGGAGAGCTGATGAAAGGTAGTCCCAGAACTGTCTTTGGCAATCATGCTTAGACCTGGAACTCGCTGTCGGAAAGTATAAGAGAGCTGAACATGGAGGCATCCTTCAGAGGCAGACTCAAGACCCACCTTTTTACTTAGAAAGGTAAAGAAGAGTTGCTGAAATGGCCATTTGGTCATAAAAAACGCTGAATAAATATAAAAATAATAATAATATATATCACTGTAACATCCTTCTCTCTTTAATAGGGTTGTTATTCAGTCGCGTGGTGGCAGGATGGGGAGCAGATTAATTACACACAGACTTGTTCTGAAGAACACTGACATATATATTTCGATAACTTTACAAACTCATGGCCCGACCTAGTCGCAGCATTCAGGCCGGGCCACAATACAATATGATTTCGCCGGAGTCAGCACGTAACTAACTTGTACGGCTCTGTGGTCGGTCACCAGCGCCGCAAGTGGCAATCTATATAACTAACGTCCTACCCGTGACCGGACTTGCCAATATTTATTTATTTATTTATTTATTTATATACAGAATCGAAATTCCAATTTTTTTTACAAATATTTAGAAACATAGAGTATACATAAATATACAATAAATAGAGAAAATAATAAAAAATAAAAATAACACAAATGAATAAGAAGATGACACGTGTCAAAGATCACAGAGATCAAGTAGAACAATACAGGAGACAAAAGAGGAAAAGGATGTAAGAAAAGGATCGAGGTATGCTGGTAGGCCATTTAGGAGCGACATTGCCGTTGTACCAAATTGAGTGCTTGAAGCTCCACAAGCATTGACTGGGATCAAAAACAATGGATGGCTACGAGCACGGGTGTACCTATCTGGAACATAGAAGTTAAAACATTCAAGAATCCCAGGGTTGTGAATTGAACCGCGAAGAAGAAGGAATGAATGTTTGAGTGCAGCAATTTTCCTCCGGGACTCTAGCGAATGGAAAGAAAGCATCCCTAGAAGAAAAAGAGTTGGGTAATGTTCGTAATTAAATGAATTGAATGGATAGTTACCGTAAATATAAAAATAAAGACGTCGGAGAAATTTTGTATGATTTTTTTCGAGCATGAAAATGTATTTGGATTTATTGGAATTCCAAACTAAACTCCCATATTCCAGAACAGATAGAACGAGTGAAGAATAGAGAGTACGAAAAATTAGAGGGTTATGAAATTGACTAGCCTGGCGGATGATGAATCCGAGAAGTTTATTGGCGCGTGAAGTTAAATTGATTATGTGAGTATGGAAAGTGAATAATGAATCATAGGTTATACCTAGATCCTTGACAACTGCTACTCTGTCGAGCAATGTTCCAGATAAGTAGTATTTGGACAGAATAGGATTTGTAGAACGGGAGAAAGAGATAACGTTACATTTGTTGATACTAAACGTGAGCTTATTTATGACTGCCATTATGGCGACACATACATGTACGTCAAGCGAACAGAAATAAGAGACGAAATATTGTGTATCGAGGTTTTCAGTACCAGTCAGCAAAGGGTATATCATGCTGATGTCAATACTTAGGGATATTACTATATTTTCTATAATATAGTTAAAAAATGAATCATAACATATTGTATTCCAGGTTGCAGCACTCCATCTTGTTGAGCCGTCTGATAGAGCAGGTGTTCCGCGGTCTCTACCAGCCCGGCAAGCAGCAGAGGCCCGGCGAAGACGATCTTCCTCCGCCGAGTCTTCTTCCAACGCCAGTCGGTGAGTGAAGACATCTCTGTACCTGATGTCACTGCTGAGCATCGTAGACAGCTTCAAATCACACATTTATTCTATTGTTGTAATATTCAAAATTAGTTAAAAAAAAAATTACGTAAACACATACAGAATAATACTGACAGATGATGGAATTCTATGACGCTCACCATGCTGCATATGGATAAGCGCTGCATGTGCAGTGTTGATCCGCCAACGTCATAGACCACAGCCCGACATTCGCACATCATCCCTATTATTACAGGAATTTACTATGAATGGGTGGTCTTCATGGGACATCTTTCGTCTACCACCAATTTTGATTAATAGGCTATGAGTGACATTTTACAGGTGAGGGAGCAATTCACACCATCGGGAGTGTTTTAGAGTTTAGAAATCGATTAAAAATCCTTTTTTTTTAATCTCCATCAGGGATCGAACCTTACGACCTTTGGCTTGCAAAGCAATTGCTTTAACCATTGAGCTATACCTGTGTGTGTTTACATAATGCAACCTGAAAAGATAAGGAAAAACCACCTAAAGTGGGTATAGGCATATGATATGGAGAGATGAGGACCACATGGTGAAGAGAGCTCTCAATACACCCACGCTGAGGAGAAGACCTGGAAGACCGCAGGCAACCTAGACTGCAACTGTAGACAAGGATCTGAAAACTCTGGGCTTGACCGAGAATGCAGGACAGGCAGACATGGCGGTATTTTGATGATTTGAATGGGTATTCGAATAATTAGTTTTACGAATATTTGTATTCTCTTATTATTATGGTTTATTTTTTCCAGGTTTGTCATCCATGCCCAACTACCCAGCAATTATAGACATGAACCAACTACTCTTCCTCACTGGACATCTACCGCCAGAGATGCAGAACGAATGGAGGTTCCTCTTCTCCAGCAACATACATGGAGAGTCCTTCTCCACACTGCTAGGTAAACAATGAAGAAAATATATGTATATCCGTCATTTTCACTGGTTAACCCTTTCGTTACGGCTCGGTGGAATACAAATTATACTGTCAATACGGCTGTGAATTTTTCAAACCATTTTTTTTGCTTAATACTAGTATTTGAAGCATAAATGTACTTATCTGACCTATTTTCAAATATCACATATGGTTCTTCTATCCTTTAGCTATCAGATGATGCATAAAAAACTATTATATTTAACTAACGTTCATTATGTAACTCCGTACATGTGGTGGCATTGACACATGTGGCTTACAGAAAAATCGCTCCTGTGACGAAACCTTACTATATTTATTTACATGCTTTACAGATCGCTGTAAATAATACATGTAGGTTGATAAAGGGAATGACTGCTCTTCCAATTTCCTACCGTAAATGTCATAATGAGTACTGAAATTAGGAAAACGATATAGCACGTCAACCGATGTTAACAGTTGGGGAATCTTTGACGACATATGCCGACAACCGATGCGAAAAGGTTAAAAGCGAATGAAGTAATTATTTCATCATTTATAGAGCAAGCACTTAAACTAGTTAGAGGCCACCCAGCGAATAAGCACACTCAATGATAAACAACTACTTCTTCTATATAAAGGACAAATTCGACCTATCCTTGAATACGGCAGTCACCTTTGGATTGGAGACACAAAATACCTTCTAAACTTAATTGACTCAGTTCAAATAAGAGCATTTCGTTGGATAAACAATGACACTCTTACGTCTAACCTGCAATCAATGGAACACAGAAGCCGTATTCTAGGATAGGTCGGATTTGTCCTTTATACAGAAGAACAAGTTGTTTATCGTTGAAATACCTCAGTAATCTATATATGACATTATTCGACATTGAAACTCCAAGGATGTTGATGGAGCTTGCTTTTGGAAGAGAACAGTTAGAAGAATGTTACAATTAATATTCATCATCAGTCTGTGTCCGTCCACTGTTGAACGTAGGCCTCCCGCATGAGTCTATCCTCTTCGATCCAACGCTCTTCGCATCAGGCTGCTCCCCCATTCTTCTAATATTGTCAGTCCATCTTGATCAGCCAACACAATTGTTGTTTGCCAGTTCTTATACGCCGCTACAACACTTTTCTCCCCCATCGACCGTCGTCTCTTCAACAGATATTGACACATAAGTGTTCCTATTCGTTGTGTAGCCTTCACTACTTAAATTCTTCTTTGGATATCCTCGTTTTGCATTCTATCTTTTAGAGACACTCCTCTCATAGATCTCTCCATGGCACGTTAGGTGACCTTTATTTTATGTGAAAGACCAGCTGTTAGATTCTTGGTCTTCGCCATAAGTTAATACAGGGAGGATGCATTGGCTAAACGCCTTGGTTTTAAGACATTGCATAATTTTCACTTTAAAAATGTACTTACTTAGGAAATCGATAGATTAGCCTAGCAATCCCTAGGGCTGGAACATTCTATCAATCATCATCAACCAGTGTCCATTCAACATTGAACGTAGGACTCCCGCATGAGTCTCCATCGTCTCCGATCCTCCGCCTTCCGCATCCAGGCCATCCAGGATTCCATGTCTCTGCAACATAGCTGTAAGTTAATACTGGGAGGATGCAAATTCAGCATTTCACACATATTATTTTGCTTGCAGGTCGATTCCTTGATCAGGGTCCAACAGTGATTATTATAGAAGACTCCGATGGCCACATTTTTGGAGCATACGCACCCAGCAGCTGGGCTTTGAGCCCCAACTTTGTCGGTAATCCTTTCAATACATCAGGGAGGAAGCACACTTGCTAACAGAGCTATCTTAAACCTACTTGTGCTATTAAAGGGGGTAACCACTTCAAGGAACAGAGCTGACGTGGGATGCGGCGAGAACCAAGACAACTGATAGCTTTACAGAGGCTGCTTGTGATGTCCACATGCTCCAGTCAAGAGAGCGGACATGGAAATGATGATGATGATAAAATAAACCTGTGTTCTAGAAGGGGAATTTTTTTAAATTTTGTAATATTTTTAACCCTTTCATTACGGCTCGGTTTGAATACAAATTATACTGTCAATTATAAAACTAGTATTTGAAGCATAAATGTTCTTATCTGGTCTATTTTCATACATCACATTGGTTTTTGCATCTTCTATCAGATGATGCATAAAAAACATGTGGTTTATGGAAAAATCGCTCCTGTGATGAAACCTAACGATATTTATTTACATGCTTTACAGATTCATGCAGGTTGATAAAGGGAATGACTGTACTTCCAATTTCCTACCGTAGATGTCGCAATGAGTACTGAAAGTAGCGAAACGATATATCACGTCAACCAATGACAACGGTCAGGGAATCTTTGACGGCATATGCCAACAGCCGAAGGGTTAAATAATGTAGCCATAAAGTGAAGTAATGTCTTATTTCAGGTGACGACAGCTCGTTCCTCTTCACGCTGGCTCCCAAGATGCGCGCCTTCCCCGGAACCACCTACAACGACCACTACCAGTACCTCAACCTGCACCAGCAGACAATGCCCAATGGACTGGTAAGACTATCAACACTTATCACTTATCCAGTGCCGGCTTTAGACCCTGTGGCGCCCTAGGGCATATTTTTCATGGCGCCCCATATTATTTATATAAAGGGTCCGCCAAATAACTTTTTTTTTTAAAACAGGGTGCAAAACATCGAGTGTAGCTTCGGCTGTGTGGCACGTATCACCGTCCTGTTGAAACCAAATGTTGCCAATATCCTCCTCTTCAATTTTTGTGAACAAAAATTCGTTCAAAAATAATACACGGCGCGCAAGGAAGCGCCATTGATGGCGCTTCACGCACACTTTCTGCCACAGCAGCTATATTCTCGGGTGTAAGCACTGTTTTTGGCTTTTCACGCTTTGGTTTATCGATGAGGATGCCAGTTTCTTTCACTTTTTTCACAAGATAACAAACATACGGAGCTGACGGTGATTCTCTTCTTCCAAAATCCTTACGCAATTTTCGCACACATTCTGCAACATTACCATGATTTTCAAAGTAATGTCGCAATATTTCATAGCGTTGTTCAAGCGTATACACAACCATATTCGTTCAGCGGAAGGATAAAACTAATTATCTGTCAAATCAGACATGAGCTAAGTGTTACCATTCTCGAAATAAGCACTAGTTGAAAAAAAAAACGTTAGATGGCGGACCCTTTATAAGAATCTAAGCAAGAAAGGTTGCCCTCAGCGCCCCTAGCTTATTCGACGCCCCGGGACACCGTCCCAATTCGCCACCCCCTAAAACCAGCACTGCATTATCCTAGTCACTAATCTGCTGATTGGATACACCAGCTTACCATACTAAAAGTTATGGGTTCGATCCACAATGAAAATTAAAAATATATAAATATTTTTGATGGTTTGGGAGATATTCAAGAGATAATGTCAAGGGCTGACACCGAATATAATTATAATAAAAAAATTTTTTTTCGAAAACAAATATCAATTATATAGTATATATATCTTAAATATTTACAACAAACGTGATGCGTTGGAGGTACATAGGATGTAGGGAGATAGTTTTGTAAGTAGTTGTCAAGGACAGTCGAAACAAGCGGTCGAGTATTTGATGTATAATCTATTTTGTGGCAGCCCTAGTAAAAGAAAAGCGTTTTTTGAAAATTTTAGTTCAATGGATTGCAGCTCACCAATAATGTAAGTTAAAAATATTAAAATAATTTATTCATTAGTAAAAGTAGTGTTTTTATTTGTCTACAAACATGTGGCGATGAAGTGGTTAAGAATGCCTATACTAATTGTCCAAATATCCATTTAACAAATCCAATTAATTATTATTATGGGACGATATGCTTCGGCTACGTTGGGTAGCCATTGTCAAGTCCAAGTCAGTAGCCATTGAGAAGTAGTGTATTTTTCTTGTTTTCAGATGATGGGTGGTCAGTTTGACTACTGCGGGCTGTGGCTGGACTCAGCGTATGGAGACGGTCACTCTTCAGAAAGCTGCACTACATACAGGAAGTACCAGCAGCTGTCCAAGAAGAAGAAGTTCCACATCAAGAACATGGAAGTGTGGGCAGTGGCTGAACCACCTGTGACTGACGAAGACAAGGTCAGTCCATCGACATTTTGTTAAAAAAAAAAAAAAACCCTTTAATCATTAGTTATTTAACATACACATATTATACATCAAATTCATAAGAATACGCATCAATTCATTTAGAAAAGTATTGGCAGAAGCGGGATGCGTGGGTCTTTACATACCGCTTAACCCCCTCGGCTATTTCTCCGCCTGAGCTGACACGCGTTAGAACTTGTATTTATACCATCGTTATCATCGTATGACGATAGATGTCTCTATAGTATATATTCAGAGTATGTATATTATTATTTTTTATTATTCAATCAGTGAACAATTCACAAAATTATTTTAAATATTATTACTTTCCGACAGTCTTGCCCGAGGTTAGCATCCCGCTTCTGCCAATATTTTTCTGAATGAACTGATGCATATAAAAAATTTGATGTATAGTATGTGTATATTTAATTACTAATAATATAGTCAATGATCTATAAAAGAAGATTAGAATATTGAAAAAATAAAATAATATTCTAATTAATATTTAATCCATTGAACAACTCAATTTATTTCTGAAGTACAATAAGAATTAATACAAAATATACAAATATCGATATTTATGATTAAGTACTAAGAACAAAGCAATAAAAACAAGTAACAGAAGGTCCCGATGCTCATCAACCAGACGACGCCAACAAATTATTACTCCATAGAAACTCGTGGAGTTCATGTCTGAATTGGGCCTTCCTTACGTGAAATATATCAACATCCGAAGCCATTTGGTTAAACAGTCTGATCCCTCTTCACAAAGGCATAGTCTCTGGCAGGTTAGTGTTACTCTTTGGGAGAGCGAACAATCTGTGCCTCCTTATTATGTCATGTTCATTATTGTTCCATATCTGTTTCCCAGCTAGGGATTCCAAATATTCTGAGATCAGCTTGATATAGCCCTTTCAGGCTAGTGCCGAAAAGCCTCGATATGTGATATTTCTTCTTTTATTTTTGTTCGCTAGTCTGACACGCATATATAAAAATGTTAGTCGTAGTTTTAGATTTAAGCCGTCATAACACGCATCATGCATGCGCCATTTTGTTTATTTTAAGTTGCTACCTGTCATCTGGAGCAGCATAGTTCGCTAAACGGCCACTACGAGGGTTCGGGCAGTCTAATTTTCATTTATTTTACGTAAAATTATTTATGTAAAATAAATGTCAATGTCCTTCGCGACGAGTTCTTTGCCTTGGCGATCTGCTCCTTATTCACCCACCACGCGTCTCGATGACGCTCCTAGCGATCTGGAGTCTCTTTATTTCGACGGGGGATGTCAATCTTCATCAACAGTCTTGCTTGGTCCTAGTGGACGTTGATCTTTGCTATTGTTCAAAAATCTTTTAAGAAAAAATGCTTCGCAGTATTTCTTTTTTTTTACCATACCTGCTCCATATTTGTTTAGTCAAGGTTAGTCCATCTTTATCTTGATCATCCTTCCTTATCTAATCCCTAGCATGAACATTTATTTTTACATTCAATTGCTTAGGGTGGATTTCTAGAATGGATTTAATTAACCTAATATTTATAAATCACTGAAGATACATACTAATTGATATTCTCCTCTCTAAGTTGCTTGTCGAATTACTGGGTGACAGGATGCAGGAGCAGATTAATAACACAAAGAACTGGTTTTCGACACACAATTCACGTTTATTTTTACATAAAGACTGGATTTCTATGCCCGACCGGCATGGCATGTCGCCGGCCAGGCGCCACTCAATTGACAACTGCCGACACTGAGACATCTAGCGCCCCAAGACAGTCGTGGCAAAAAAGGAAATTAAAGATGACGTTGCACCAACATGAGCAATGGAGCAACTGTCATAACAAGTAAAATTTCGCATGCAAACGCCGTCTAATTTTATAATTAAATCTAACATTATTAGATGTGCATGTCAGGCGAGCGAACAAAAATATGAGACAAAAGATCGTTTTTTGAGGCTTTAGGGCATCAGCCTAAAGTAGCTGATATCATAATAATATAGAAAATACCCACAAAAATATTTATATTCGTTTTCCAGGGAGAGAGATCCAACACGAGCATCCTGGACGGCAACACCGAAGCTAAGGCCATGCTGGAGATGGCGGGAAGGGAGCAACACAGCGAGGGACTCAGAGAACCACAAAATCTGTAATTCCATCATTTGTCATCACGCGTGATCAGCAATATCTTTTACAAGCAATGTATCTTACTAATAATGGGTAGTAAGCAGCATCTCAGTGTGTAATGATAAAGCTAAAGCCATGCTATAGATGGTAGAAAATAAACATCAAAGCAAGAGACAGAAAATCTGTAATTTGATCATCTGTCATCAAGAGCAATATCTTTTACAAGCAATATATCTTACTAATGATGGATGGTAAGCAGCTTCTCAGTGTGTATTCATGAAGCTAAAGCCATGCTATAGATGGTAGAAAATAAACATCAAAGCAAGAGACAGAAAATCTGTAATTTGATCATCTGTCATCAAGAGCAATATCTTTTACAAGCAATATATCTTACTAATGATGGATGGTAAGCAGCTTCTCAGTGTGTATTCATGAAGCTAAAGCCATGCTATAGATGGTAGAAAATAAACACCACAGCAAGAGAAAGAAAATCTGTAAATAGATCATCTGTCTTTATAATGATTCTGTTATATCTTTTACAAGCAAAATATATTACTGATCGTGATGAAAAACTTCTTCTAATGCCTTGCTATATATAGATGGTAGAAAAAGAACAATACAGGTGTGCTCAATCTGTAATTTTACCATTTGTCATGATTTCAATGATTCTGCAATATATCTTACTGATTGTGATGGCAAGCAGCTTTTCACTATGCAATAATGAAGCTTAGGCCAAGCTGCAGATGGTAGAAGAATGACAACACAGCAAGAGACGGGAAATCTATAATTTGATCGTCTGTCATCACACTAGATCAGCAATATCTTTTACAAGCAATACATCTTACTAATAGTGATGGTAAATGGCTTTTCACTGTGTAATAATGAATATAAGTCCATGATATGGATGGTAGAAGAAGAACCACACAGCAAGAGGAAAAACACAAATATATGTAATAATTATGAATATATTTAATTTATTTTACTTATTTATTTATTTATTTAACAGAACCGCAGTTCCAAGGTACAAAGAATATTAAAGAATAAGAAACATAAAGTATAAATAAACATACAATATATACAAAAAAAAAACATAAAAGAAGAAGAAGACACATGTCAAAGAACACAGAGATCTAGGTGAACAATACCATCGACAAAAGAGGAAAAGGATGTAAGAAAAGGATCGAGGTGTGCTGGTAGGCCATTTAGGAGCGACATTGCCGTTGTACTAAATTGAGTGCTTGAAGGTCCACAAGTATCAACTGGGATCAAAAGCAATTGATGGCTACGAGCACAGGTGTACCTATCTGGAACATAGAAGTTAAAACGTCGGAGATTTTTTTTATGATTTTTTTCGAACATGAGAATGTATTTGGATTTATTGGGATTCCAAACTAAGCTCCCATATTCTAAAACAGATAGAACAAGTGAAGAATAGAGAGTACGAAAAATTAGAGGGTTAAGAAATAGATTAGCCTGGCGGGTGATGAACCCGAGACGTTTATTGGCGCGGGAAGTTAAATTAATTATGTGAGTATGGAAAGTGAAGGATAAATCGTAGGTTATACCTAGATCCTTGACAACTGCTACTCTGTCAAGCAATGTTCCAGATAAGTAGTTTTTGGAAAGAATTGGATTTTTAGAGCGGGAGAAAGAGATAACGTTACATTTTTTGAAAGCTAAAAGTGAGCTTATTGTTGATAGCAACCCAGTTCTATACACTATTAATTTATATAAGAGTCGTAATTTACAGTTTATTCAAGTTTAAATGTTTATTTATTTATTTGTAGTCCAGGCCAAAATGTTGTGTCATTACAAATATTAGATGTACCGGAAAAAAATGAGGTATTTTTAATTTAAAAATTGGTGCATTTAAAAATATAAATATAATTGGCAATATATATATAATTATATATATTTACATATATATATTATAAAATTATATTTTTATATATATAATTCACCAAATATATTATTATCAATTATATATATTATAAATATTAATTTAATATAAAAAATTGCCGGATTTCAATTTTTTAAACCACAAATTTGTAGCATGTGTTGCACTTTCTTTCTTCGTGAAATGGTAAAACATATTATTTCGAATAAATTCCTCATTCGGTACAAAGCTCTCCATTGTATATAGGGTTGTATTTTTTTTGTTTAAAAGTCCTAGTACACTCCAGGTATACGTAGTCAGAGAAACAACACAGAACACGTTGTAAAAATTGACCACTCAAAACCACTAAAAAAAAACGTAATTCTTTTCCGGTACACCTAATATGTGATTCCAAGTCATTTTTTTCTATTATTTTAATTTTTAAGAGAATGGATGCCTATAACAATAAAATATCCTATTGTGGACTTACGACGCTAGAAAATGTATCTAGACGTTGCGTGTATAAAAGATGATGTAGTGGTTGTGTTCGTGTAGGGATTGATGACATTGATGCGTTTATGAAGAGTGTTTGTATCTATTCCAGTGTTTAGAGTAATCCATTTTGATATTATATAAGCCATACAAAAAGGAATTGATTATTTTAATATTAGTTGTTCTTGTATTATATAACAATATGAAATTTTTTTTTTTTTAATAGAATTATCAACTGACAAGTACATGAATTGTACATGAAATGTACATTCATTGCACACGAGTTATAAATGAATAGTTCATGGATTGTACATTGATTGTACATTAACCTTTAAACACCCAGTGGTCCCATACGGGACCGCAAATTTGCGTCGTTCAATGCCCTAGCAGGCCAATGTTTGTAATGTTTCGTCGCACAATAGATTCTTCCATGAACTTACTTTAATACTATTATTACAAATGAATGTAATCCGATTGTGAAATGAACCATAAGCACTCCTGTATGGGACCGTAGGGCATTGAACGACGCAAATCTGCGCTCCCGTAAGGAAACCACTAAGCTTTTAAACGTTAATTGTACATAAATTATACATTAATTTACATGAATTGTCAGTTGATAATATTAGGTTTTTTTTTAAATTTCGATGTTTCTAATATAAGTAATTTATTTTTTTAAATAATTAAAAATGTATGCCATGCGTATAATCTAGTTCATGTTTGTAATTGTTATGTTATGGATTGAAAATATTTAAATGTAACCTTTTTGTATCACAATATTATAACTTATTTAATTTATGTTTGCCAAGGAGGCTATACTTTTAATAATATTTTAAATGTGAATCAAACAATGTAGGGTGGGGCAGTCAAACCGCACTTTTTAGAATCGATAAAACTATCTATTGTACTTTAACTGTTTAACCCTCCCCTTACTGTGCTAAAAACATCCGAGAGCTCCGATGAAACGTACTTTCTACACCATTTGAAAATGTCATTTAAAAACTGGAAAAATTTAAATACTCGTAAATATTGCTTTTGATTGACTATGGTTGAAGTTGAAATGTATCAATTTATGTAATGTAAGTATATGAAAAAGAGAAAAAAACATCGCAATTAGTCGCTATAGCTGAAGCAGCCAACAAATTCAGTGCGTATATTGACCCGTGCGCATCCAAATTCATACTGACGGAATCTTCACAAAGCCATGCATGAGCCTGGTTCTGTCGTCTACGCCGCCGCTCGTGCAGATGCATGACACGTGCATGTGATTCTTTCCCTGATTATTCCACAAATGATTTATTTCCATCGCTACTAATGTATAACTATGCATTATTATAGTTTTATTTAATGCTTAATAATATTACAGAGGAATACAAAAATCGTTCACTTAGTATCTATTATATGTTATATGGATATTGTTATTATCAGAGTCCAGTTGTAGGAAATACATGTCATCGGAAAGCAAGGGTTAAATACACCGAAACTACAAAAACTCATGCTTACAGCATTTTTAGAAAGCTATCGATATACCAGTTACTTAAAAATGTGCGGTTTGGCTGCCCCACCCTTTATTTGAATGTACAATTGTTTTTTGAAAAAAAAAACGTTATTTAGATTTACATGAATAATGTGATCCAAGTGAAAATGCATCTTCTACGATTGCTGGACAAATCTTTAGGTTAGGTAAGGTTAAGTTAGCGAGACATCCAGTGCACCATACGTCTAGTGCGCTCCACACCGTTACCGATGAGTCATTGAACGAATTGTCTGGGAACGAAATGCGGCAGAACCTTATACATTAATTACTATTGTATTTTTAAAAAAAAAATTAGTTGTATAGGTTTACACAAACAATGAGATCCAGTTGAAAATGTATCATAATATTGTAATAAGTAGACTTCATTTGACGAGTTGCGGCGGCCATTGTTGACATTAGTTAGGTTTTAAACCCGCCCAAGCGTCGTGATATTATAACCTTTAGAAACCTCGGTTCTATAAGAACAATGCATATATTCCATATAGATTTGTAATTGTTTCTAGTATAAATATTTCTAGTCTAGAAATCGAAATTCAAATGAGATTACATTTGATAATTATTACTATTAATTAGAACTTTATAATTATACTGTATTGTTTAATGGAATACTGCTTAATCAAGCAATCTCCTTAAAAAAAATACAATGTTTATTCCCACCGTAGAACCCTACTATACCATGAACCTACTTGAAAGATTTTTACTAAAAATACGTTTTGTTATATTTCGGCCTGTATTTCTTTGGTATTGTGGCTGTTGGGTTTATCCGTGTGTCGCGAATAGATTTGTACCAATATTTCGACCGCCATTGTCTTCTTCGGGGTTGACGACATAGAAACAAAGTCATCAATCTTGAAGAAGACCCCTGCAATGGCGGTCGAAATATTGGTACAAAATAATTCGCCACAAACAGCTAAACCCAAAAGCTACAATACCAAATCTGGCCGTGAAAACCTAAGAAGTTTTGTTAATGCATACAACGCCATCTTCTGAAATTACTGGAAGCAGCATAAATCTAAAAAATCCCTTCCAAACAAAATGTTTTGAAAAAATAATTCCTTAAAATTTTTTTCACGTGATTTTTTCCAATGTTTTGAGTTATTTTTCGATACAAGATCGAAACAAATCCAAGAAATTGAAAGTCATTTAAAGCGGTCCAGCCGTTCATGATTTACAAATAGTGTAACTAACACGACTTTCTTTTTTATAAATAGATACAAATAATGTGGCTTGAAGCAATCAGAAACTATGACTTACATTTATGCATGTGTTATTTAGATCATTTTGTCTTTATAATGTATGTATTCTATAGTGCAATATTAATTTTATATTATAATATATTAAATGTAAATGCCTTCAAAGCACAAATTATTAAATAAAGTTATATTTTTTCCAGTTTATTGTGTTTTATTACATGAACCAACCATCGACTTGTGTGATTTTATCACCTGTCCCTTTTTTTTATTTGTTTAAATTACAAATGCTGCGGCTGTATCAATTATTTTTTATACCAATAGTAAATGACTTGAGTGACGACATATTTTCATCCTTTCTTGTACTCTTAGTCTATTTTATTAAACATTTTATATATATATATATAATATTTAAAATCCCGTTTCACTTATTAATTTTTGATGAAAAGTAATGAGCAATTTGTCATCAGCAGGGTGAAATCTCTGAAGAATTGATTTTTATGATTTATTCAAGTCCCCATGTTTTAATAAATTATTTATTTATATAAAATGATATTTTTCACTTTTCACATAAAAATTATTATTCTATTATTATTTAACAGTTCAGATGATGTTTTTAAATTACTAACATGTAATTAATACCTTATCATTTTAGAAAAATAATGATCCTCAAACTTGATAGAAAATAACACGGATAAGAACTTTCAAAAAAAAAATGTTTAATAAATTTATTTAACAAATTTATTCTTCAATTAATAAATGAATTATCACAAATAATTTTATTTGGCATATAAATATATATTGTTAAAAGAAAACTTGTATACATGCAATATTATTAAATAATTCTCTAATTAGGCACATTTACTACTTTTGATAAACCTCTTTCGCTTTATCAATACTTACACCGAGAAATATTCCCCAATATTGTATACGTTCTTTATAACTTTTCGATAAATAATAATCACATTTTTTAGTTAAAATTATTACAAATACTTTGGATCCCATATGCAATTTCACACTTAATTTAAATCAACAATTAATTACTACTATTAAAAAAAAACTGATCCTGTTCTAGAATGTATTTAATATTTAGGTAACTTTCATATAAAAATATACAGTTACCTCTTGTTAAAAATATAATTTATATTTTTATGTTAACCACACTTAATTGTTTATTTCCTTGAAACTGGTCACCCCGACTTTCTAATTCGCATAGACAAAAAACAAACGTGATAAAGAGAACGTCTTTCAGCTGTGTAAATAAAAATAAATACATCAAAATTAAACCAAATATTAATTATGTAAAAAAAAAGTGTCCAGTAAAATATTAAAATGCCAATCATGAATTGCAACTCGTTTAAATATATTAACAATTCATTATAAGTGTTTTGTGCGAGTGTTCGCTGTCAACTGTCAAATAACCAAACATGGCCGATGAACGTAACATTGAATACATTGACAGCGAGCACGAAAAAGACAAAGAATCCTTAGAGATCGTTAAATGGGAGCGCTTCTCCGAATGGATCCACTGCATATGCGTCGTCACGTTCGATCTGGAGCTCGGACAAGCGTTGGAAAATATTTATCCTTCACACGTCAAGCTATCCGACCAAGAGAAAGCTAACATTTGCTATTTAGCGTTTCCCGATTCCAATTCAGGATGTATGGGCGACACGCAGTTCCACGTGAGGCTCCGCTCGAGGTCGCAGAAGCTCTCTAAAAGACATTTGAATTATAATAACGAGTGTTGTGGGAATTTTTCCGCGGATTCGACGCATTTTTGGGGGTTTGTTTATTTTCGTCAGGTTAGGGACGCTACGTTGCCGCGTGGGTATTTTCAGAAGAGCGTTGTGGTGTTGACGAGGTTGCCTTTTATTAATTTTATGTATAAAGTGAACGGCGTTGTGGCGCCGCGGTTTTTTGATGGGGGTATAGTTAGTTTGGAGGCTGCTTGTCACGACATCGATAGATGGCCGCCTCTAAGGGCGAGTGCTGGGACGATGTTGCCATTACTCGGACGCGTGTTCCATTGTTTTGTACCGGGTCAAGCTGCTCCAGACGCCATGATGCAGTCTGCGGTGCATCCGCAAGGAACCGTCGTTACTACACCAAGAGATACACATTCTTACAGGTGAATATATTTTTCATGACAGATTATACTCATTTAATTTAGTTTCAAACCCTAGTTGCCCTTGTGGCGCCCCCTTTCAGACCTCAGAGCACATTCTCTGGGACTGTCAGTTACTCTCGTTAGAAAGAGGAGTCCTTTTCGATGCAGTTCGAGGGAATCGCCTCAGCCCTATTGGGCATGCAGACTTTGTGGCCACTAAAAAAAAATCCACGCATCTACAATCTGCTCATAATCTCTTTCTTCTCTCTATCTTCCATCTCCATCTCTTTACAACCCGTGAATACGATTCTAATCTCTTTCACGGGTTCTTTCTTTCACTTCTGTGCAGTGGCCACAATTGTTCAGATCATCAAGGAGACTTAACTGTCCTCCGGTGTGATGCGGGTGTGAGGCGGGTAAAGTCCTGGTAAATATATTTTTTAAATGAAATCGCATGCAGGAGAGCATAACCCGTCAAGACCAGTGCACTCTATGACGTTCAGTCACTGTGGCTTAACGTTGCATATGAGAAACGTGTTTTGTGTGTTTGTGTGGGTTGGGATATTACAAGTATATATTTTATCTGTTTCTTAAAGAGATCCAAATTGTATGAAGGAGAAAACAAATACACTGAAAGAGCATTTCAGACTTTACTGGTGGCATTTAGGAAGAACCTTGGAAACTGACAGTTCTTGGTCAAAACACATTAACCATGTATGAATGCTTGGCAAGTGTGAGACGTGTTTGTCGGTTGTGGGTGGGTGCAGAAGGAATTATTCTTCCGAAGATCTGAAGGGCAACGGCCGTGGTAATAACGGTAGAAAATATGAATGAACTAAGCTTACGCCTGGGTTCCATTGATTGCAGGTTAGACGTAAGAGTGTCATTGTTTATCAATAGAATTGCTCTTCTTTGAACTGAGTCAATTAAGTTTAGAAGGTATTTTGGAGCTCCAACCAAAATTTTATATATACAGTAAAACCTCTTATCGTTTTTAAAGGGAACTTTTAAAAAAAACTATGAATGCAAGAAAACAATGAATGCGGGATCAAGAGGACAATAACAAAATTGCTAGTAGAATAAATAAATGTCTTTTTTTTATGTTAACACATACAGGAGAATACTGACAGATGGTGATAGTAATTCTGAAATCTCAAATGTGGAATTCTATGACACTTACCATGATGCATATGATTAAGCGCTACATGTGGAGTGTTGTTCCGCCAACTACATCCCGAGATTCACGCATCATCCTTATTATTACAGAAATTTACTATGAATGGGTGGTCTTCACGGGACGACTTTCGTCTACCACCAATTTTATTTAATAGGCTATAACTGAAATATTACGGGCGAGGAATCAAATTCACACCAACCTATTTTAGAGCTCGGAAATCGATTAAAAAACCTTTTTTTTAATCTCTGTCAGGAATCGAACCCACGACCTTCGGCTTTGGAAAGCAAACGCTTTGACAATTGAGCTATACCCGCCGGCGAAACCGGGAAAACGATTATTCGAGGAACGATGGATAAAGATTTCACTGTATAAATATTTAAATATCCGCTAATACTCTGCTATTTTTGATCATACCCCCTCTGCATCCACCACTTTTTTTTAAAGTCACCCAAATACCTTTAAAACGTCTCCCATCAAAAGTCATCTCTTTTTTAATACAGAAGATCTATGTAATCTCTGCTGCCTATGAGTGAAATCATTTCAACGATTGTTATCTTAAATATTGAATTATATTTTTCAGATCGTTATCAAGCGTTCTGAGTCACCTGCATCTGCTGTGGGAGCTCGTCCTCACCGCGGAGCCCATCGTGGTGATGGCATCTTCTCCAACAGCTTGCTCCTCCATGGTGCAAGCTCTCGTGGACCTCATCCAGCCGCTGGAGTACTTCGCCGACTACCGTCCCTACTTCACGATACACGACAGCGAATTCAAAGAATTCACCAAGAAGCAGTACAACCCACCCAACGTCATACTCGGCGTCACCAATCCGTTCTTCGCAAAAACCTTACATCACTGGCCGCACACGGTACGCTTAAATGAGGCAGCTACCTTTAAAACAAAGCTGCGTAAAGTCGGACAAACGAAGACTTCTGAGTTGCCGCCCGGCGTTTACACGCAATACAAGACATATTTAACAAAAGATAAAACTATATTAAAAAGACTCACAGTGGGTACGCGTTCTGAACGTCCCGCCGAAGTTCAAACAGCCCTGGTTAGACGACACGTCTTAGAGTTGACGCAATCATTTATGATTCCTTTAGAACGTTACATGGCGTCGTTAATGCCGTTACAGAAGAATATATCTGCGTTTCGAGCTGCGCCCGTTCCTAAACCTTTCAACCCTGATGATTTCATGAGCATGCTGTCGCAAGCGGGTCCACACCTCACCACAGGAATCAAAGGAGATTGGACCGGATTGTATCGAGCGTTCTTAAAAACGCCCAATTTCAGCGGATGGTTTCAACGTAGATACGCGGAATTGACGCGAACTTTGCAAGCTTTGCAGTTAGAAGCTTTAGCAGGCAGCGATCTCGCTTTGTGGGCGGCGGGACGGCAAGAAGTGGAGCTCGTCGATATGGTGTTGAAGCTTAAAAAAACGATGAGGATAACTGATGATATGAACTTGCCATTGAAGGGCAACACTAGGACTCTGCTGGCGGAGAGGCTGGCGGACATTACGCGCGTCCTGCCGGACGATTTGAAGAGCATTCTGCAGTGCGGCACGTGACGCAAGGTCCGGGGCGGCCATTTTGCGAAAAATCGCACGACGGCAAACAGACGAACGTCGAAAACGAACGGAATATTTTATTTAAACTTTTTATTTTTATTTGTAATGATTGATGCGCTGACACGCAAGCTGGTATTGTTTGTGTCGGCAATACTCCGTAAATTAATCCAGTGGAAAGATCCAAATAAATCACTTTACACCCAATTAACCTTTAAACGCCCAGTGGTTTCCTTACGGGACCGCAGATTTGCTTTGTTCAATGCCCTACGGTCCCATACAGGAGTGCTTATGGTTCATTTCACAATCGGATTACATTAATTTGTAATAAAATTATGAAAGTAAGTTCATGGAAGAATCTATTGTGCGACGAAACATTACAAACATTGGCCTGCTAAGGCATTCAACGACGCAAATTTGCGGTCCCGTATGAGACCACTGGGCGTTTAAAGGTTAATATCCTTGACAGTTATGTTTGTGATCTGTTGAAAGGATTCTTAAAAAATAAATGTTACCTGAATCACTGCTTGGAGCTTCCTTCTGTATTTTACTAGTATTTTGATGAATACTTGGGTTTTTGAAGCTCTTTTTGTGTTGTTTTGATGTATTTTATTTACAAAGCAAAAGTGTTGTGTCAAATTACGGTTGTTGGCTAACAAATGTTATATTTAATCTTATTATTACGTCAAATATTATTGCAAAGCTTCCCAATGACATAAAAACCATGATTTATGAAAGAAAAAACTCAAATAATACATGTTTTTAATATATTCAATCGTTGTATAAAACAATAAACTACTTGAAGCATCTCTGATTAAATAATCCATACATATTTTTTTCAGATTTGGAATTGTGTCTTTTGAATTTAGCCATGTTTGGCAAATTTCTTCTTTTCTCTGATATTTTGATAGCTTTGCACATATCATATTTAGAGTTGAAAGTTCCGGCTAGAATCCAGTACAAACTATGCCTCTTAGCTTATAAGGCACTCCACGGCACTGCAACGGGCTATTTGACAGAACTTACCAACCCTTCAGAAATAAGTACGCGTGGAGAGACACTCAGATCAGCCAGAGCAAATAGAAGCACCCTGCAGCTGACGGGAGGTAGTCCTAGCACAGTCTTTGGCAATCGTGCTCTCAGCTATGCGGCACCAATAGCCTGGAACTCGCTAACGGAAAGCATAAGAGAACTTAAAGCGGAGGCATCTTTCAGAAGCAGACTCAAGACCCACCTTTTTACTCAGAGAGGCAAAGAAGCGCTTTTGGAATGACCATTCGGTCATAAAAAGCGCTATACAAATACTGATATAGTAATAATTGATGATTTGTGAAACCTGAAGATGACCACTGCAATGGCGCTTAACCCAAAAGCCACTAATTCAAATCTTGCCTTGAAAACATATAAAATTACACAACAAAACATTCAATGTCAATTATCTAGAAAGGACAGAGTATCTTTGGACAAAGCTTCAGTGCCATTTGTATAAAAAAATATGTTTTTTGTTGTTTTATAAAATTCTTTGCGAATATTTTTTAAATCCAATTAATATTTTTAATAAGATGAGCTCTCGCGCTGTCAAAAATATTTTTAGCAAACCCCTAATTGAATTATACGAATTGCGACTTAAGTATTGGGTAATCCATTCCTCCATATTGTCTGCTGTGTTGCCACACATCAAAACAAGCTGATGAAAAATAGTCTCATTATAGAATATGTAAACATCTGACAACATAAATATTATGAAATTTCCAATAATAACTGTCAATTAAGTAATGTTTTAAAGCAATAGATGCGTACATTTTTTTCGGCGGGTATAGCTTAGTAATTAAAGTGTTTGCTTACCAAACCGAATATCTTGTTTATTTTTTTTATGTAAACACATACAGGAGAATACCAACAGATAGTGATAGTAATTATGAAGTCTCATCTGTAGAATTCTACGACGCTTACCATGGTGTGCATATGGTTAAGCACTGCATGTGGATTGTTGATCTGCCAACGTCATAGACTACAGCCCGAAATTCACGCATGATCCTTATTATTATAGGAATTTACTATGAATGGGTGGTCTTCACGGGACGACTTTCGTCTACCACTAATTTTGATTAATAGGCTATGACTGGCATTTTACGGGTAAGGGATCAAATTCACACCAACCACAGGGGTATTTTAAAAAAATTCTTAAAATATTGTGTTTGATACCGGACGGAGATCAAAAAAATATATTTTTAATCGATTTCTAAACTATAAATATATACGGTTTGTGTGAATTTGATGGCTCACTCGTAAAATGTCAGTCATAGCCTATTAATCAAAATTGGTGGTACATAATAAATGTGAGTTGTCACGTTAACATCACCCATTCATAGTGAATTCCTGTAATAAATGGATGATGCGTGAATGTAAGGTTATAGTTTACAACGTTGGCGGATGACACTACACATGCAGCGCTTAGCCATGTGTAATGTGATAAGCGTCATAGAATCCTTCATTATCACCATCTGTCAGTATTCTCCCACGTGTGCTTGGTATAATATGTATCCCAAAATACCTGCGGTCGGTGTGAATTTGATCACTCACACGTAAAATGCCAGTCATAGCCTATTAATTTAAATTGGTGGTAGTAAATAAATATAATTCATCCCGGAAACACTACCCATACATAGTGAATTATTGTAATAAATGCACGATGCGTGAATGTCGGGCTATTGTTAACGACGTTGGCGTATGACTACATATGCAGCGCTTAGCCATATATGTAAGCGTCATGGCATCCACACAGATGAGAGTTGACGATCTGTCGGTATTCTCATGTATCATCATCAGCCTGTATCCGTCCACTGATGAACGTAAGCCTCCCGCACGAGTCTCCATCCTCTTCGATCCTCTGCCTTTCGCATCCAGGCCACTCCCGCCATTCTTATATCGTCCATCCATCTTGTAGGGGCCAATGCTTCGTTTGCCGGTTCTTGGGCGCCACTCCAATACTTTTCTTCCCCGTCATTCTCATGTATGTGTTTACAAAAAAATAAACACAAAATAATTTTCATTCATAGACGCTATGATTAATTAATTAATTAAGCAAAAAATACTCAAAATTAATATTAAAATTAAAAACATTATTTATTTATTTTTAATATCCTTGTGTTCATTTAATATGTAATTTTTTTTTTCTAGCATTATTATTATTTTTTAACCTATTAACCGAATATGACGTAATATTCCGTCATTCCAAGAATCCAACTGTAGCGGGTATGACGATATATTCCGTCAAGACACTTCTGATATTTCACTCTTACGGGCGTGACGAGCTACGGCTTATTGTGTTTGTTCATCATATATCATGTACATCTAGGCCCCCAACGGCAGTCACCTTTAGATTGGAGCCCCAAAGTACCTTCTAAACTTAATTGACTCAGTTCAAAGAAGAGCAATTCGCTTGATAAACAATGACACTCTTACGTCTAACCTGCAATCAATGGAACACAGGCGTAAGATTGGTTCACTAAGTCTTCTCTACCGTTATTACCACGGTCGCTGCTCTTCGGAACTTAAATAACTAATTCCTCCTGCACCCACCCACAACCGACAAACTCGTCTTATACTTGCCGAACATCCATACACGGTTAATATATGTCAACCAAGAACTGACAGCTTCCAAAACTCCTTCCTTAACGCCACCGGTAAACTGTGAAATGCTCTTCAGTGTATGTGTTTTCTCTTTCATACAATCTGGATCTCTTCAAGAAACAGATAAATATACACTTGCAATCTCCCGAACCCAAACACGAACACAACACGTTTCCCGCATGCAGCGTCCAGCCTCCCTGGGGGAGCGTCATAGAGTGCACTGGTCTTGACCGGGTGTGCTCTCCTGCATGCGTTTACATAAAAAATAAAACATCAAGGCATCGAGTTGCACGGACTCGCATCGTGTTTTCTTTTTAATATGAGCAAAATTAAATTTCTCGGCTAACAGGTTAAGTAATTAAACATTCCTTTAACCCTTTAGATGTGAAACTGCTTGCGCTATGTACGATACGAAACTTGGTAAGCACACGGGGAATGTGTGTCCCTGTCACACATAACTCCATGCGGCGTGCCGATATATAGCTCCGGCGGTCATAGCTCAATGGTCAAAGCGTTTGCTTTGCAAGCCAAATGTCGTGGGTTCGATCCCTGACGGAGATTTAAAAAAAAAAGGATTCTTAATCGATTTCTGAACTCTAAAATACCACCGGTTAGTGTGAATTTGATCCATCACCCGTAAAATGTCAATCATAGCCTATTATTAATTAAAATTGGTGGCAGACGAAAGTCGTCCCGTGAAGACCACCCATTCATAGTAAATTCCTGTAACAATAAAGGATGATGCGTGAATCTCGGGCTGTGTAGTCTATGACGTTGGCAGATCAACACTGCACATGCAGCGTTTAGCCATATACACTATGGTAAGCGTCATAGAATTCCACAGATGAGACTTCAGAATTACTATCTGTCGGTATTCTCCTGTATGTGTTTACATAAAAATAAATGATACTTTATGTCACTAGAGTGTGGCGCACCGATATATAGGCAAGGTCATAGAGTTATATTAAAAATATATAGTTTGTTCTAATTGATGGTTAATTCATTAATAAGGTTAATATATTTTTGAAAATGTATATACGAGGATTATCCGTAAAATAAGGTTCCCAGTGATTTGAGATGAATGCGTACATTTTTGGAAAGTTCAGACTTTTAACTATTTTTCTACATAGTCGCCACTGAGGTCGATGCATTTTTGAATGCGTTATACGAGCTTTTGAATGCCCGAGTCAAAAAATCTGCCGCCAAGCCACGCAGATACCTGAGAACCGCTTAGTAGGTGTATAAAATTTGAAAATATGTTTTTTTTTCCATGTATTATCGACACTACTTATGGAACAATGATAGAAACAATAGCGCACCTTCTTCGTAGTATCAATCCAGTGGATTGGTTTGCAGCAACAGAATCTTGCATCTCGATCTCAATTCCTCTCGGTCCTCCGCAACCCTTCTCAGCTCAGCACAAGTGCTACAATTCATGTCCTCGAATACTTGCTGCAAATACTCCCGTCTAGGGCGCCCTCTACAGTTTCTACCCTCAACGCACCTAAAGGGTTAAATATATTTCTTATAGAGGTGCAATATTGCCGGCAATTTATACCCGCAGCTATGAATTTAGTGTAAACCTATACAGTTTGGTGTAGTTCCCTTTCACTCCAACCACAATCTGCCGGCGGGTATAGCTCAGTGGTTAAAGCGTTTGTTTGGCAAGCCAAAGCTCCCCGACAACCTCCAGAGCAGAAGTCTTGAAGAAAATATATCTGTAATATACAAGGTATATTTTTAGTCTTTTCTACTGTTATTACAATGGCTGTTCTTCGGAACTCAAAGAACTAATTCCTCCTGCACCCACCCACAACCGAAAAACTCGTCTTACACTTGCCGAACATCCATACACGGTTAATGTGTGTCGACCAAGAACTGTCAGTTTCCAAAAGTTCCTTCCTTAATGCCACCAGTAAACTGTGAAACTCTCTTCAGTGTATATGTTTCCTCCTACTTACAATCTGGATCTCTTCAAGAAACAGATAAATATACACTTGCAATCTTCCCAACCCACACACAAACAGGAACACAACACGCGTTTCCCGCATGCAGCCTCCAGCCTCCCTGGCTGAGCGTCATAGAGTGCACTGGTCTTGACAGGCTGTGCTCTGCTGCATGTAATTACTTAAAAAAAAACTATACATTTTTTGTAGTTCTCTTTCGCTCTAACGACAATCTCCCAAGGAGCGCAGGTACAATGTGACCGGTCCTAACCTAACCTAAAAAAAAGTCATTTCGGACTGTTCGTGGAGGTATGCTCCTCATAACATACAAAGTCGTCAACCCTGAAGATGACCCCTGCAATGGCGATCGAAATATTAGAAGGAAATAATTTGTCACACACGGCTTAACCCAAAAGCCACAATCTTATTTTTTTAAAAACTCCATTACTCTAATAAGAAAATAAAAATAAAATGTGATTATTTAAATGTAATATTTTTCTATTGTAAATAGTGTTAAGGAAAAAAATGTGCAAAAACATTCAAATAAATTAAAAATATATAATAAATTAATAATGTCAAATTAATTATTCTATTAGGTATTTAAATTTATATAAATATATTTATTTTGCATGAATTAGCCATTTTGTTTTTAAAAAAAAATGGATAGTTCATAAATTGTTGTCAAAATTTACATTTATCTTCCTTCCATAACCGTTCCATTATTGGAACATTTGGTTACTACAAATTGCTACCTGCCACTATCCATTCCTTGTTCTAGGACCGGCGAGTACAACTCAGTGGTCAAAGCGTTTGCTTGATAGGCCAAAGGTCATGGGTTTGATCCCCGACGGAGTTAAAAAAAAATTTAAGCGATTTCTGAACTCTAAAAGACCCTCGGTTAGTGTGAGTTTGATCACTCACCCGTAAAATGCCAGTCGTAGCATATTAATCAAAATTGGTGGTTGACGAAAGTTGTAAGAATGATGCGTGAATGTCGGGCTGTAGTCTATGACGTTGGCGGATCAACACAGGGGACAGGCTCTGCTCCATGCCGCAGTCACATTCAGTCGGGCCCCCTGTAAAACTGCCAGGCTTTTATTTGTGTTCTCGTCTTGCATACTCCGGTCCGAAGTCTGTTACGGGACCTCCATATATTCCACCCCTGGTCGTGTCTAGGGGCTAGATCCTCTTTCGGGGCAATCCAAGCATTCCCCTCAGTTGCGCTTCTCCGCATGTTCAGCCGCAGGGTGGCCTCGGATATCACTAGTTCTGTTGTCGACTGTAGGAAACTTCTTCTTGATTTGAACCCTCTGGTTCAAATCTGTTGATATCCAAACATAGGGATCTTAAAATGATTTTTGTATATTTTAATATTTGAAATTATTCTAAAAATCCACCAAAAACCATTTAATGTGAAATACATTGTAAAAATGTGTATTATATTTATTTTTGTATTTTTTTTTTTTAAATTTCATAATTAAATTATTTTTAATTGACATTATTTTTTAGTATTATTTTGATAGCTTTAAGAGATTATTGCCAAATTACATTCTTTAATGAAATATTAAATAACTTCTTAGGTTTTCACGGCCAGATTTGGTATTGTGTCTTTTGGGTTAAGCCGTGTGTGGCGAATTGTTTCGACCCAATATTACGACCATCATTACAGGGGTCTTCTTCAGGGTTGATGACTTTGTGATAAATGAATGTCTTGAGGTAGTTCAGCCGTCAGCCTAACGTACCTCCACGAGCGCCATGATGAGTATGTTCTAAGGAGCATACCTCCACGAGGTCATGTCGGACTGTGGTTGTCCTTGCTTGTCTGTGCAGGCTTTTGAGTATGTGCTAGAGGTGGAAGCCATGCTGTTTTGAGAATCAAACCGTCATCCCTGTTGATGGGATGTCTTTTTGATTTTAATGGCTTTCCTTACTAGGCGTGCATGGTTCCCTTGGGTTTGAGCCACGATTTCCTGTTCGAATGTAAACTTATGTCCCGTGTCAGCCAGATGCTCTGCCAGTGCTGATGCCATTGGGTGGCCTAGTCTGCATTACCTCTCATGTTCACTTACTTGTTTGTACATACTCCTTAGAACTCATCATGACGCTTGTGGAGGTTCGTTAGGCTGATTTCAATGAGTCAAGCTGAAGAAGACCCCTGCAATGGCGGTCGAAATATTGGATCGAAACAATTCCCCGCACACGGCTAAAGCCATAAGCCTTAATACCAAATATTGAATTAATTATTAAATTAAATAAAAACTCTTTTTTTTAGGATTTTGTGACAAATAAATATTTACAGTTTTTTATGTAAATATTATGAATTGATAATTGTAACATTATAACTAGTTAGGTAGGTATATAATTATGAATTGATTTTAAAAAATATATATATATTGACAATTTCTATGACATGTTTGAAGGAAATGACGAATTGTGTAAATATGCAAGATTATTCAATTGTTAAAAAATAAAATGTTTCAATAATATCCGTTTTTTATTATTTTTGGTGTCGCTGGATGGGGAATGAATTTGAAATTCTATTGATAACCTACATCCTGAACAAGCCTCCCGAGTGGCAAGGCAATAAATTGTGAATATCCCATGCTCAAGAAGACTAGGAATGGCAAAAGGATACCCAAATGAATAAGTATCATCAAGACATCACTAGAAGTTATCAAGTATATACTGCTCTGAATGATGCATGCAGAGTCGTCACAGGCTGCCTCAAACCAACACCCATTTCTAAACTATACCCTTGGCTGGTATCGCACCACCAAACAACACGCAAAGTCATATGCGCCGACGAAATCCGTAAGGCAATCAACCAACCGTCCCACTGCTTGTATAATCGGATACCCCCAACACCAAGATTGAAGTCGCGAAGCAGCTTTCTGAGATCTTCACAACCTCTCACATCCGGCCCTGAAAATGAGAGACTCCAGCTCTGGCAACAAGTCGCATCAGAGGATTTCATTACTCCAAAGGAAGGCCTCCCAACTGGCAAGAACCCTGAACAGATTAAGAACCGGACTTGGTAGACCAAAGGACAACCTCTCGCGGTAAGAAATGCTTCGGCAAGGAGAGTCATTGTTATGCGACTGTGGAGACCTGCACACCGTCTCACATCGCTTAATATCCTGCCCCGTGTGTCCAACAAGCTGCGGGTCCCAAGACCTAATGATGGGCAGAACACGGGCTATCGATGTTGCCAGATACCGGGCAGAACTAATTTGACATCGCTGACACGAAAAAGAAGAAGGAGAAGAAGATTTAAAATTATTGATTTATGTAAGATATTGCCAGCGGGTATAGCTCAATAGTTAAAGGGTTTGCTTGAGAAGCCGAAGGTTGTGGGTTCGATCCCCAACAGATTAAAAAATATATATTTTGACGGATATTAAAAAAATTAATCGATTTCTAAGCTCTAAGATATCCCCGGTTGGTTTGAATTTGATCCCTTGACTTTTAATTAAAATTGGTGATATATAAATTTGGGAGCGGAAAAAAAAGCAGACAGTTTTTTTCGTTGTTTTGATTTAAAACCGTCAGTTTTTTTGCCTCTCCCTGTATATATACTGATATACAAAAATAATGCTTGAAATGTATCGTAGAAAACATGTATTTACTTTCTTTTTTATTTACTTCTTTACAAGATTAAAAAAAAAACACTAAATACCTATAGTCTATCCAGTGTTGAAGAACCCTATGACACATTTATTGCCCCTTGTAAAAGGGGCGGGGCAAAAATATTTATTTCGATTAGGTCGATTTTTTTTCTCTTCTTCTTCGAAAAAAATCGAATTTGAATTCGAAGTGAATCGTATATAAACATCTCAATTATTATATTTATTGTTAGTATTGTTAAAGTTGTTTCATTGAATCATATTGTTGTGTTTTTACAATGCCGAAGAGACAGAAAGAACTATTCTCAGCAGTGAATCACGTGAATCTGTCGTACGTTTGCGTGATTATTTTCATCGAGAAAAATAAATGTCTTCTGGCGTTTAAGTCAGTTAAAACGATAGAATATCACGAAGAGATGAATTTTGATAATTTCAGATAGTGGTTTATGACCTTATTGTCAAATTTACATGAGCCTCACGCCATAATAATGGCCAATGCTTCGTACCATTCTGTCCAAATCAACAAAGTTCCTACTACGGCAAACAATAAAAATGAAATTATAAGTTGGCTTCGTGACAAAGGAGTGCCAAGTAATGAGGCAATGTTAAAAAATGAGCTGCTCCGATTGGTTAATTTGTATAAATTGGACGAACTGGCCAAAAAGTGGTGGACAAAACAAAAAGAGAATATTATGCAGATTGGGATCGCGATGTACGCTTTGACAATTTAAGTGAACAGAACCTGATTATAAATGTGTGTGAAAATTGTAGTTCTGATTCCGATAGTGACGAAGACAATTTAGAATGTACTGCTTTATCGGATTCCGACTAAAATATGTGTTTTTAAGGTTATGTGCTAATATTTATCTCTACACTCGCTTTTCTTCATAATTTTCATATTACTAATATTATTATTTATAGTTTGTTTTACATCTCTCTTAAAACCTGTTAATATTCACTTATAATTGATAATAATTCTAATATTTCATTTTAGTAGGTATTTACAAAAACAATCGAAAATACGATTATCTATACCCCAACACTGGTTTTCGCAGTAATGTGACATGGCCTTCTACGTGCGTCAGATATTATAGTATTATAGTTACAAATTGCCGTATTTTTTCTAATTTGTAACAATATGTATATATTTTTTATTATTTTGTTTTTATTGTGATATATTTACCGAAATAACTTATTATATATAAGAAGAGAGGGTTTTGTTTATGTTCATAAAATTATTATAGGTAGCGAACGTTTTTACAACGTTATATCGGACGACATTTAGCACAGGGCAATAAATGTGTCATAGGGTTCTTCATACACTGGATGGACTATACCTATAAAAAATGACAAATGTCAAAATCACAATGTTACCAAGTAACCATTTTTTTCTGCATCTCCCAACGCTTAAAATTCTCACGAATCGCCATTGTGCATAAATTATAAAAAAACGAGTTATCTTAGCAACTGTAGAATTTTACAATTATTAATACGTAAAATTTATGGCTTATAATTAACTTTCACATTTTTTCTACGTCTAATTTTATTAACATTTATAGTCTGATTCTATCGTAGGTAGGTATTTTTTATGTAAACACATACAGGAGAATACCGACAGATGGTGATAGTAATTCTGAAGTGTCATCTGTGAAATTCTATGACGCTTGCCATAGTGCATATGGCTAAGCGCTACATGTGAAGTGTTGACCCGTCAGCGTCGTAGACTATAGCCCAAGATTCACGCATCATCCTTATTATTACAGGAATTTACTATGAATGGGTGGTCTTTACGGGATGACTTTCGTCTACCGCCAATTTTAATTAATAGGCTATGACTGGCATTTTACGGGTGAGGGATCAAATTCAAACCAACCGGGGTATTTTAGAGCTCAGAAATCGATTATTTTTTTATTTATGTTTAATCTGTTGGGAATCGAACCCACGACCTTTGGCTTGCAAAGCAAACGCTTTGACCATTGAGCTATATCCGCCGGCAAATATAAATAACTATAATATAACTTACGTAATATATTTTTAAAGCCGGGCGGCAAAGTCCAGTGGTAAAAGCGGCTGCTTGTCATTCAGACGCTTCCGTGCGTAGGGTTGAGCCGCCCCTTAAAGACAAACATATGTTTCAAGCCTCGAGAGCGTCGGACTCACGGGCTCTTGCCCTGGAGGATCCCGGAATCATCTATGTTCCCATGTGGAATATACGTCTGAGAAATAGTTGAAGAACGTAGGAGCATATTCAATGTCAGCCTCGTTAACCGCTCTTGTAGCCCCGACGATTTCCCTGATGAAGTTTAACAGCAAGGGACCGTCAGAACTAAGCAGCAATTCAGGTAAATCCTCTCAAGAAATGGTAGAGACTCCCAGGCGACAATACAGAATGCGTCTCCTGTTCTCATGGATGATACCAGGTGTTCTGGGATAAGGCATATACAATCTGAGCTTACAGAACTGTGATACAGTAATTTGCGGTGTCCATATGCTCCAAATATGAGCACATGTGGAAAAAAAATACTTTGAAAATGTTGGCTAGTTTTTTAATTAAATATTTTATTTGACGGTAAGTCGTCACACAAAACTTTAACTTCGACAATCTACGAGTCGTTCATTTGTGGAAAATATTAATAAGGCAACAAAATAAGCCGCAGAATCAATTTTTGTTCAAAAAAAATATTGTACCTTAAAAGGTAGGTATGTTATGTTTTATTTAAAACAGAAGAAAAAACATCGCAGAATTATAATTCAAAAATATTCCATGAATCGATTTGCTTTTATTTTCTTCATTTGATGGATTAAAATATTTTATATGCTGACGACATTGCTCTAATCAGTGAAAATGCCCAAAGTATTCAGGAAATGCTGGAGGAATGGAGACTGGCTCTGGAGAGTAGTGGACTGCGAATAAGTAGAAGTAAAGCCGAGTCGATGTATATATATACTTCAATTTCAATTCTGGTTGCACCGCGGTTAACACACCACTCCTCCTACAGAATACACCCGTAAAAGAGGTTGATACTTTTAAATATCTCGGCTCTGTGATATCCTGAGACGCCAAAACTGAATCTGACGTGGAGCATAGAATAAACACAGGACGGCTGAAATGGAGGTCTCTCTTTGGGGTTTTGTGTGACAGCAAGATTCCAGTTAGGATCAAAGGGAAAATGTACAAAACTGCTGTAAGGCCAGCTATGCTCTACGGATCGGAGTTTTGACCCCGCTGAAACGTGACTTGGATAGGATTCATGTGGCAGAGATGAAGATGCTGAGGTGGGCGAGCGGTGTGACTAGAGTGGACAGAGTGAGAAATGAACGTATTCGGGGTTCATTTCAGGTGGTCCCCATACCTGAAAATATAAGGGAAAACCGCCTAAGATGGTATGGGCATGTGTCACGGAGAGACGAGGACCACATGGTGAAGAGAGCCCTCAACATACCCACGCTGAGAAGAAGACCTGGAAGACCACAGGCAACCTGGACTGCAACTGTAAACAAGGATAAAAACTCTGAGTTTGACCGAGAATGCAACGCAGGACAGACAGACATGGTAAATATGCACAAGGAGAGCCGACCCCAGATGATGGGAAATGGCTATGATAAGGAAGCAGAAGATTTGATGGATCAAAAAGGGTTTTTTTAATATCCTTGCAACACTTGGCACACGTACAATATATGTTTTAGCATAAAATGTGATGATAATAATAAAATATTCAACTCCTAAAAGTGCACGAATGTCATTTAATTATTTTCAGTACAAATTGCATTGATAACCTCAAAATATGCAATTATTATATAAAGTGCATCAACTGGTAATAAAAATGTACGTTTTAATTTCTATTGCTTAAAAAAGTAATTAGTTTTAATTGTGAAGATTAATTATGTTGAAATAATGAAATACTCCTACCTTATATATGGTATATTAAACAATACATTTTTGTCAAATACTGATTATGTTTAACCGAAACAAATGTTTATTTACAATTAATGAATTAATGTTATTATTGAAATTAGAACGTAGCTTTAATCACACAGTCTTCTTAAAACACATTTTTTTAAATATGCAATCACATGCAGGAAAGCACAACAAACACAAACTCAACAACCAAATCTAACCTAAATCTAACCTAACCTAACGTAAGTTTTTTCGTTCACAAAATGTATGGATCTCTGGACTCTACGATCACTGGAGAAATCCTTAGGTTAGGTTAGGTTCGTTGTCGGCAACCATATATGTTCCCAAGTGGACCTTCAAGTGTATGGCGATCATATGCTCCAGATATGGAACGTTTGAGAACCTCGACTGCCCCAGTGGCCGCCATAATAACCCAACAAAAGAGAGAACTCTGACCACAATAATTATTTAATACCACTGCGGTACCCACTTTGGGAATAGGCACACCACACCACAACAAATATTTACGGGACATATCGTGTATTTGAGTTGAGCCGCTACTTGGGATCAGATGTTGCAGGTCTCTAGAGCGCGGAACTAATCGTAGATCTAACTTTTAAAAATTCCAATTAAATCATTCAAAAAAATGCCTTGGATACTACAGGTGCAGTGTCTTCAAGCCCTGGGGGTGGGCGGGAAACTAAAGTATTTACCTAAATATGTACTCGTAATCGATATTAATTAGATTTTGTAATGTTTCACATGTTTGCTATAAATAACTTATAGCTTAGTAATTAAATACACACATACAATTATACATCAAATTTTATACGCATCAATCCATTCACAAAAAATATCGGCAGACGCGGGATTCGAACTTCGAGCCTTGCAACCATTGCTCTATTCTACACACCGGCAGTCCACACGACTATTCTCTGCCTGAGCAGACACGCGAAAGTTGATGTATTTATACCATTGTTACCATCGTATAACGATAGATGTCTCTGTAGTATATATTCAGAGTATGTATATTATTATTTTTATTATTCAATCTTTTTATTTTATTAAATAATATAAAAGCTCTTTATATTGTTAGTTACCGACAGTCTATTTATTTAGTAAGGTCTCGGGTCTCGAACCGAACTATAGACTGAATGGATGAGAAACAACTTCTTGTAAGTCCTACACGGACATTACAACTAGTCATTTACCTGTGTTACTGATGTACATTATTACCTTCTTGAAATATTATATAGATTATTGAAATATAGTCAATGATCTATAAAATAAGATTAGAGTATTGAAAACTATTCAAATTAAAATTTAAAAATCCATTTAACTAATAGCTTGTACATAGCTTAAATTATTATAAGTATTTAACTTTTACATAATCCAGGTTTTTAGTCTCTTCTTCTCTTCTTCGTGTAAAACAACCAGATGAAAAAGTCCGTTCCGCGTTCTCTTATAAAGCATGGTTATTCCATTACTACCTGAACGTTCCCATGCTCTCGTGATGCTTGTACAACACATATCCTGTGCTGTGAGGCACGTGTCGCAGGGAACGTTCCACAAGCCACAGATCCAGCTTCAGTCTGCTGGCAACTGTCAGCCGAGCAGGTTGAAAGGGCCACAGTGGCTATCAAAAAAGCTTCCGACAGTTATCGCGCGATCAGTTTGTGACAGCGGTGAACACAAGTTCATAACTTGCAGTGAGCTAACAACAAAGTATGTATTGATATGTTTGAATCATTTTCGTAACACTCTAAATAACAAAGCATTTCATTTTCCATGATAAATTTGATTGTGACAATAATTTTGACAGCGTAATCGATATTTCTTTTAATCTGTTCTCTTGAATGCGGCATATGGACGCCACGAAACTCAGTCAACGTGTTCTTCGTCTCATGTCAACTCTGCTACATTCTTCGTCTAGTTTCCGGAAGCCATCTAGGACACCGGGAGCTTGAATAAAAGGTAATGTATGCTCTCCTGCGGCATTCGACTATATATTCTATGTTCCAACCAAATCCACCTTCTAATCTTGACTAACTATAGTATACAAGGCTTTGTCCCTAACTATTTAACTAAATAACTGAAAATATGTATAAACTATTAGTTTTTTAGGGATTTTTGATTAAAAATTCAAATAAACTAGATTTTTTTTCTGAGTATCGTTGCCATAGCACAGTTTTTTTATGTAAACACGTACAGGAGAATACCGACAGATGGTGATAGTAATTCTGAAGCCTCATCTGTGGTATTCCATGACGCTTACAGTGCTACATATGGAGTGTCGATCTGCCAACGTCATAGAATAAAGCCCGACATTCACGCATCATCCTTATTATTAACTATTTTACTTTATATTATGGGACTCCAACCAAAGGTAACTGCCGTATTCAAGCATAGGGCAGATTTGTCTTTTATATAGACGAAAGTTATGGGCAAATTCGGCGTCTATTGGCATTGGGCAATATTTAATGTTGATATATCATTAAAATGATGTCATTGTTTATCACAATTAATTAAATAATCGTCAACAACGTTAAAAGATAAACATTTTTTTAAATTGCCGAACAAACAGCTAACAACATTCTTGTTTACGTAAACTGTCAACAAAAAAAATGTCAACAACGAAACGCCAGCAAGGTAGTCGCAAGTGTACTGTCAGCGATTCGCCTCTGACAGCTATTTATATGACAGCCGCTCACACGCAATGTCAGTGTCGATTCGACTGTCATTAGAGATACACAAGTGAAAGAACTGTCAACGTTTTTAGACAGGCAAGTAAAACACTATATTTTGTATGTTTATTTTTACTCTGTTAGTTCTGCTAACTAATCGTCGATGATAGCGATATAACGTAGAGATTTTTCGACTGTTTGTAGGACCTTTAGGTTCGAGGACTGTAGTGTGTCCTGACGAGCCGGGTTCTGGAGACTGACTGATGTTAGCCCTCGTGCTTAGTGGCATGTCCATATGATTATTTGTACCCTTATATTATTATATTTTTATCTTTTGTACATATTTGAACTACGATTCTGTTAAATAAATAATTTTAGTTGTAGTAGTAAAATATGTACAGTTCAAAACATATTAATTAGGGCGTATTTTTTGTAATTTTTAATACACGATTTTAACGTTAGGATGTAAATTTTCAATATGTGGTGGGTGTCCTGGTGCATTGACTAGTATTAAAAGTATATCGAATGGAATTACTTTCTGATTACAAGATTGTTTTACTTCTGGAATAAATAAATTCAAAAACCAGTCTTCAAAAATAAATTGTGTCATCCACGCTTTTTTGTTTGAACGGTAATATAGTGGTAACATATCGATATTGATTCCTTTGAGGGCTCTCGGATTTTTAGAGTGATAAATCATTAATGGTTTCAATCTATATCCAGCAATATTGCCACCCAATAAAAGTGTAAAAGGATCCTTAAATGCCTTGAAGCCTGGCATACTTTTTTCTTCCTTATTGATGTAGGTACTATGAGGCATTTTCTTCCAATAGAGCGCGGTTTCGTCAACATTAAAAATTTGGTCCTTGATGTATCCTTTTTTCCTAATCATTGCGTCAAATGTATGGATAAAATCTTCAGCAGCCTTGTAATCGTCACTAGCTGCCTCTCCACTTATTTTCACATTTTGATAATTCGCCCGTTTTCTGAATCTCGCAAACCAACCATTACTAGCAGTAAATGTTTGCTCGTAGTTAGTTTGCTCCTATAATTTTAGGTTTTCAAAAAGACTCAGTGCCTTTGTCTTTATGGTCACAAGGCTAAGGGGGATTCGTTTTTTTATCAAATCTTCCATCCAAATCACTATTAGTTTTTCCATTTCGTAAGTGGGTCCAAGTTTTTTTTTTTTGTTATTATTGCAGATTTTATGGATATCGCTCCTTTAACAGCTTCACTGATACTTAGTTTATTCTTCAAAATTTTAGAGATCGTTGAATGTGATAAGTGAAGATCCCGAGCTATGTCCTTCACTTTTTTACCACTCTCATATTGTTTAAATATTTTAAGTTTTATTTCTAAATCTGTAGCACTTTTTATTTTGTCACTTCTACTCCGTTTGCCAGTCATTATGGGCACGATTTATTGATATTGACTTCAGATATTAAATGGGTATATGTAATATTTATATCTTATTATATTAATTGTATATATGTCCGTGTTCAAAAACACTGTGTAAACTGAATTAAGTATATTTATATATATTTTTTCTATTAATTCATAATTTTAAAACGACGAAGGGAAGAAGTGAGAAATAAACAACATTCTTTGCGCACGTCCCGTGATCTACTGACCGGAAGGAAGTTTTTATGGCATCATTATTGCATAATTTTTGTTTACGCATGACTCAGGTTGACACGCGCACCGCAATACAATTTTTTTGGTCGTAATTATTATTTTTTTTTTTCAAATTTTTGGTCGTAAGTGCGAATCGTCGTAAGTAGAACCGTCGTAAGTCGAGAACCACCTGTACTAGTTTTATAATTGACAGTATAATTTGTATTCAAACCGAGCCTAATGAGAGGGTTAAAGCGTTTGCTTGGCAAACCGAAATTCGTTGGTTCGACCCCGACGGAGATTAAAAAAAAATATTTTTTACTCGATTTCTGAACTCTAAAATATTGGTTGATGTGAATTTGATCCCTCACCCGTAAAATGACAGTCATAGCCTATTAATCAAAATTGGTGGTAGACGAAAGTCGTCCCGTGAAGACCACCCATTTATAGTGAATTCCTGCAATATAATAAAGGTGATGCGTGAATGTCGGGCTGCAGTCTATGACATTGGCGGGTCACGACTCCACATACAGCTCTTAGCCATATGCAGCATGGTAAGCGTCATAGAATTCCACAGATGAGACTTCAGCATCAATATTACCATCTGTTGGTATTCTCCTGTATGTGCTTACATAAAAAAAAAACTATTTCGTAACCCACAAGAGATAGAAGTCTGTTCACTTTGGTTCGAAGACTTAACAAAGCAATATTTCTACTTTCTATTCCAGTAGGCTTGCAACATTCTAGATACAAAAGTAGGCTCCGAATACCCAATATTAAAACGGCTATTACCGAATTAATTGTTTTAACGATCAATCATTATAGATCACTGAGGTATTTCACCGACAAACAACTTCTTCTTCTATATAAAGGACAAACCCGCCCTATCCTTGAATACGGCAGTCACTTATGTGTTGGGACACAAAATACCCTCTAATTTTAATTGACTCAGTTCAAAGAATAGCAATTGGTTTGATAAACAATTACACTCTTACGTTTAACTTGCAATTAATGAAACATAGTCGTAAGATTGGTTCACTTAGTCTTTTCTACCGTTATTACTAAAGTCGTTGCTATTCGCAACTTAAAGAATTGATTCCTCCAGCGCCCATCCACAAGCGACAAACTCGTCTTACACTTGCTGAGCATCTATACACGGTTAATGTGTGTCGACCCAGAACTGGCAGATTCCAAATGTCCTTTCTAAGTGCCAATAAATGGTAAGCTATACCGGCTTTAGACCCTGCGGCGCCCTAGGGCATATTATTTCTAGCGCCTCAAAATGTTTATACATGAAAAAAATCTAAGAAACATTGCCTGCCCTCTGCGCCCTTAGCTCATTCGACGCCCTGGGACACCGACCCACTTCGCCATCCCCTAAAACCGGCACTGATGGTGAGCTATGGAATGCTCTTCCAGCGACTGTGTTTTCTCCTTGCTACATTCTGGATCTCTTCAAGAAACAGATAAATACGCACTTGCAGTCTCCCTACAACAACCCTTCGCATCCCGGCTACTCCCGCTATTCTTCTGATCAGTCAATCTTGATCGGCCAACACTCTGTCTTCTAGTTCTTTAACGCTACTCTAACACTTTTCTTCCCTATTGACTGTCGTCTCTTCGACAGATTTTTGCCACGCGTCCACTACTTGAGTTCTTCTTTGTATTTCCTCGTAACGCATTATATCTTATACAGACACATATATGAGACACTCCTCTCGTGGATCTCTTCATGGATTCCAAGTCTCTACGTCATAGTTAATAATGAGAGGATGCATTGGTTAAACTACATACTTTTAAGCCATTGCGAATTTTCACTCTAAATATGTACTACTGCCGCCACAAAACTCTGTCAACTTCCATAGTCTTCGCCTCATCCTATATCAGCTCTGCCTCCCGCGAGTACATTCTATATATAGTTTACAACGAAGGTGCAAGCCCGGGAGTTTGAAGTTAAGTCAGCTTTAGTTCATACTCTCCTGCGGCATCCGAAGTATACGTCGCAACCACGTCCAATATGCCTCTTAACCCTTTCGCATCGGTTGTCGGCATATGCCGTTAAAGATTCTCCGACCGTTGACATCGGTTGACGTGATATATCGTTTTGCTACTTTCAGTACTCATTGTGACATCTAAGGTAGGAAAGTGGAAGTGCAGTCATTCCCTTTATCAACCTTCATGTATTCTTTACAGGAAGAGCATGTAAATAAATATCTTTTGGTTTCGTCATAGGAGCGATTTTTCTATAAACCACATGTGTCAGTGCCACCACATGTATGGAGTTACATAATGAACGTTTGTTGAATATAATCGTTTTTTATACATCGTATGATAGCTAAAGGATACAAGAACCAATGTGATATATGAAAATAGGTCAGATAAGTACATTTATGCTTCAAATACTAGTTTTAAGAAAAAAAAAGTTTGAAAAATTCACGCCGTATTGACAGTATAATTTGTATTCCACCGAGCCGTAATGAATGGGTTTACCAACTATAGTATTGCAGGCTGCCTTGTCCGCTCTCTCACTTCGTCATTCCTAACAAATTGTCTTTGACAGGTTGGATATCAGACTTAGCTTAGAGGCTCGCAAGTCACTTTTTGACATCCCCTGCTCTAGAACATTCCTCGCAGCGATGTGGTTCCAAAATATGTCTAGCGGCGCATTTCCTGCATTATCAAGGTCAAGTGATAACTCTTATCAAATCGCTTAAGTATTCAAGTCATCTCTTAATGTCTTAATGTTATTGTTTCGTAACTCTTTGGGTACAATTCCGTTGGGCTACAAATGCATCTTTTAAACATACACGTGTATAAGATCATTTAGGTGTATTATATATATAGATCACTGAGGTATTTCATCGATAAACAACTTGTTCTTCTATATAAAGGACAAATCCGACCGATCGTTGAATACGGCAGTCACTTATGTGTTGAGACACAAAATACCTTCTAAACTTAATTGACTCAGTTCAAAGAAGAGCAATTCGTTTGATAAACAATGACACTCTTACGTCTAACCTGCAATCAATGGAACACAGGCGTGAGATTTGTTTACTTAGTCTTTTTTACCGTTATTACCACGGTCGCTGCTCTTCGGAACTTAAAGAATTAATTCCTCCTGCACCCACCCACAATCGACAAACTCGTCTTACACTTGCCGAACATCCATACACGGTTAATGTGTGTCGACCAAGAACTGGCAGTTTCCAAAGCTCCTTCCTTAATGCCACAGGTAAGCTATGGAATTCTCTTCCAGCGTCTGTGTTTCCTCCTTCCTTTGAGTTTTTTCTCTTGTGTATGTATTGTATGTTTATTTATTTATTTATTAACGGAATTGAGTTCCAAGTAGTACATATATTACACAAAATAATATAGATACGTTACAAATATAAGATAAAATGAGAGGCAATATAATACAGAATAGAGACAGACAATGGATATATTTATCGTTTATATTGACATTTAATTCATTTAATTTCACACCCAGAGTCGAAATTCCAAGGTACAAAAAAAAATACAAATAGAAGATAATAAAAAATAAAAGTAACATAAAATAAGAAGAAGATGACACGTGTCAGAGATCACATAGATCTAGGAAGACAATACCATCGGCAAAAGAGGAAAAGGATGTAAGAAAAGGATCGAGGTGTGCGGTAGGCCATTAAGGAGCGCCATTGCCATTGTACTAAATTGAATGCTCGAGGCTCCACAAGTATCAACTGGGATCAAAAACCATGGATGGCTACCAGCACGGGTGTACTTATCTGGAACATAGAAGTTAAAACGTTCAAGAATCCCAGGGTTGTTAATTGCACCGCAAAGGAGAAGGAATGAATGTTTGAGAGCAGCAATTTTCCTCCGGGACTCTAACGAATGGAAGGAAAGCATCCCTAGAAGAAAAATAGTAATGTTCGGAATTGAATGAATTGAATGGATAGTTACCGTAAATATAGAAATAGAGACGTCGGAGATTTTTTTATGAATTTTTTCGAGCATGATAATGTATTTGTATTTATTGGGATTGCGAACTAAGCTCCCATATTCCAGAACAGATAGAACAAGTGAAGAATAGAGGGTTACGAAATTGACTAGCTTGGCGGGTGATGAACCCGAGAAGTTTATTGGCGCGGAAGTTAAATGTTTATGTATACTCTGTGTTTCTTATTCTTTGTACCTTGGAACTGCGGTTCTGTTGAATAAATAAATATTCAATTCAGAAATGAATTTCCCTGAAGAGTATATCTTTATTGTCCTGTATCTCTCACAAAGTCTACATTCTACCTGTTACTATCGCACGTAGTCAATTATTGATCAGCTGTTCTAATACCTGCTCGCCTGACAACTGTCAAGCCCCTGCGCAAGTTCTGTGTTCACAAGCACTAAGCAAACAGAGTGATCAGCTGGCAAACCTCGTTACAGGCGTCTTACGACAGGCCTCTAGAGCTGAACATATGTTTGCCAGATATGTCATGCTAAGACGTAAGCAAATCTACACCAATTAATTGCATTATATGTAAACAAGTATATTATTAAATAAATAAATATTTCGTAGACCTAACGTGGGTATGTTACAAGAAGCGTACCTCCACGAACGTCATGTCGCACTGTGGTTGTCCTTGCTTGTCTGTGCAGGTTTTAGAGTATGTGCTAGAGGTGGAAGCCATGCTGTTTTTAGAATCAAACAGTCATCCCTGTTGATGTTGATGGGGTGTCTTTTGATTTCAATGGCTTCCCTTACTGGGCGTGCATGTTTTCCTTACCTTCGTGCCACGATTTCGGGTTCGAATGCAAACGTATATCCCGTGTCAGATGCTCTGCTAGTTCTGATAACAATATTTTGTTGCTTATTTTACAAAAAATATTCTAATTACGTTATCAATTGTAAACAACAATATATTTCTCGTACGATTCTTTGTAAATACGTAAATGTGTAACGAAAGGGTTAATAATCAGACATCTTAATTTAACTCGATTATGGCTGGATAGGTTTTTCCTCAATTTTTCTGTAAATGAACTTTGTAGATGTAACTTAAATAATGATCTGTCGGAATTCTCCTGTATGTTTTTGGATATAAAAAATTATCTCCGTCTTGCGATGCGAAAATGTGGCGGTAAAATTCAAATCCGGTTAACTTAGTAATATGCAGTTTTCCCCAAGAATTGTAAGCTGACATTTCTTATGTTATCTTTTTAGAATAAAAATCACGATTTTTGTAATCAGTGGCCATTAAACAATGTAATGTATGTACAATTACTTCACTAGCGAGTAAATAGGGTTGTACAGCAGTAGATTGATAATCGTATGACGGTGCCACGACGTATCGTTCGCAGACAAGTCGTTCAGCGACTCATCGTCAACGACATGGGACGCACTGGACATCTGGTGCACGGGACAACTGTCTCGCTGATCTAACCTAAACTATCTTAACCTTTAACTGCCCAGTGGTTTCCTTACGGGACCGCAGATTTGCTATGTTCAATGCCCTACGGTCCCATACAGGAGTGCTTATGGTTCATTTCACAATCGGATTACATTAATTTGTAATAATAGTATTAAAGTGAGTTCATGGAAGAATCTATTGTGCGACGAAACATTACAAACATTGGCCTGCTAGGGCATTGAACGACGCAACTTTGCGGTCCCGTATGGGACCACTGGGCGTTTAAAGGTTAAGGATTAGACCAGATCGTAGAGTCCAGAGATCCATATGTCTCGTTAATGAAATATCTTAGCTTAGATTGCTTTATAGTTAGTGTGTTATATAGATCACATCGTTATTTCACCGACAAACAACTACTTTTTCTACATAAAGAACAAATCCGCCCTATCCTTGAATACGGCAGTCACTTATGTGTTGAGACACAAAATACCTTCTAGATTTAATCCGTCAGGAACTATACATAATATGTATTTGGCAGATATGCGGGAGGCAGAGTTGGGATAGTACTATAAGTAGAGGACAAATCAGCTGACAAAGCTTTGTGGCGATGGCTCGTGATGTCCATATGGTCCAGTTAGGGTGGCTGACATAGTTATGATGATGATGATCATTTATATTTATGTAACATTAATGATATTAGCAGACAATATTTTGTGAAACTGCACAATTATGATTTTAAATTTCCTTTCTTAAGTAATTAATTTTTATTACTTAAATATACATATACTAAACATAAAATTCTTTTTTCAACGCGTCAATCCAAGCACAAAAATAACGGCAGAAGCGGGATGCGAACCGCGGACCTTTGGAAACCAACCTTTATGCCCAGGTATTCATACCGCTCGGCGAATCGCGCCATTGCTATGCCTAGACTGACTGCGATGAAACTAGTATTTATATCATTGTTATTATCGTACGACAGATGTCGCCATAGTATATATTCAAAGTATGTATATTTTTATTATTATTCTATCAGTATGCATTTATTCTTGCATTGCATTGCATTATAGTTTGGTTCGAGACCCGAGTGGTACTTACTAAAATAAATAGACTGCCGGAAAGTAATAATATTAAGCTTGTGAATAAATGCATACTGATAGAATAATAATAAAAATATACATACTTTGAATATATACTATGGCGACATCTGTCGTACGATAATAACAATGATATAAATACTAGTTTCATCGCAGTCAGTCTAGGCATAGCAATGGCGCGATTCGCCGAGCGGTATGAATACCTGGGCATAAAGGTTGGTTTCCAAAGGTCCGCGGTTCGCATCCCGCTTCTGCCGTTATTTTTGTGCTTGGATTGACGCGTTGAAAAAAGAATTTTATGTTTAGTATATGTATATTTAAGTAATAATAATATTGTAATATAGTCAATGATCTATAAAAGTAGATTAGAATATTGAAATAATAAAATAATATTCTAATAAAAATTAAAAAAATTAATTAATTAATTTTTCATTACATATACAATGGTTCCGCTGCATTTCGTTCACGGACAATTCGTTCAACGACTTATCGGTAACGTCATTAGGCGCACTGGACATCTGGTGCACGGGATATTTGGTGCACTGAACAACTGGTGCACTGGATGTCTCGCTAACCTAACCTAACCTAAGTTATTTCGTTAAGGAGACCTATAGATCTCTGGACTCTACGATCACGGGACTAACCCTTAGGTTAGGTTTGGTTGAATTACCGAGACAGCTAGTGCACCAGTTGTCCCATGCGTCAAATATCCCATGCAGCAGACGTCAATGCGTCACTTAAAAATATTTGTGAAATAAATCTGAATATTTTTTAAAATTAAATTGAAAAAAAAAGATAATTTTGTTCGTGTTTCACTTGGTAGCCCTTTATTTGTCTATGCTCCCGTGTCTAATATATATTTTTATTTTCTTTTATAGCTGTCTCACGAAGCGCTCCGCGGCCAGCTGATAGTAAAACAAATAAAATACCTATCGACAAGAGTGTCACCGTGAAAACGTTATTCAAGACTATTCGTGCATCACCTTATCAATGACAAGGATACTTACGTTACCATTGTGAGGGCGAGAGAAAGTTTTTAAAAAAAACTCTTAAAATACAAGTGAAATTGATAAAATAATCAATAATTTGAGTGAAAAAAGTGACAATTTACATACAAAATGGTCAACATTCTTCTCTGCATCTTCTCAAGAAGGTAAGCCATTTTATTTGATAATTTTAAATTAATTTTAATTTAAAAATTAACAAATTAAAAATATTTAGCTTCGATTCATATTTATTTTCAACGATTACATGTTTCGGCCTCACTGGAGACCATAGTCAATAATGGCGTTTTATTTCCTTTCTTCTTAATTTTCGTATTTGTAATCTTCTTTCTTTGTAATCTTCGTCCCTCTCGATCCTCCGCATTCAAGCTATTTTTCTAATCGTCAGTCCATCTCATTTACATTTAATACACGGCGCTTTCAATGATAGATTGTACATAACATTATACTTATATATAATCATTTAATTTAGTTTCTGCCCCTAGTTTCCTCTGTGGCGCCCCCTTACAGACCTCAAAGCAAATTCTCTGGGACTGTCAGTTCCTCTTGTTAGAAAGAGGCGTCCTTTTCGATGCAGTTGCAGTTTGCTGGCGGCTCTAGCTCAATGGTCGAAACGTTTGCTTTGCAAGTCAAAGGTTATGGGTTCGATCCCCGACGGAGATTTAAAAAAACAGATTTTTAATCGATTTCTGAGCTCTAAAGTACACCGGTTGGCGTGAATTTGATCCCCCACTCATAAAATTCCAGTCATAGCCTATTAATTAAAATTAGCGGTAGACGACAGTCGTCCCGTGAAGAACATCCATTCATAGTAAATTCCTGTAATAATAGGATAATGCGTGAATGTCGGGCTATAGTCTATGACGTTGGCGGATCAACAGTACACATGCAGCGATTAACCATATGTAACACGGTAAGCGTCATATAATCTATACATGAGACTGTTCAGAAAAAACCTTGAATAAGTTACTGAACAAATAAATACAGGCCATTTTTTATTTCGTCGAAAACGACATTACTGTTGACTATATTTCTTTGATACACATATTACAACAAAATTTAGATAAACATTAATTAATTATTTAATCTTGTTACATTAGGTGACATTCGTGTGAAAAGTTTATTGGACTTTGAAACGGAACGCGTTGTTTATTTTTTAACAATCGCTTATTTACTTTTTAATGTTTATTTTGCACCGGTTAATGCCGGATAATTGATAAAATAAAATCACTCTAATTTGTTTGACGGGACAAACAAAAGATGGCTGAAGCTTCGCAGCTGTGCCAACAGATGGCAGAGAAAAGAATAATAATTAAAATTTGAATTTTTCGACCTTCAATTTTCAGCCAATTTAAATAAATATTTAAAAAATATTATTTGGTATCTCTCAATGCGCGCAAATTTGCTACAAACGAGCTTTATTACACTTAGCACTAACCCTGTCTATTTATGCTATATGTATATATTTATTAATATGGAAATATATATGTCCCCGATAAATATCTGAGAATAAGGAAGCACAGATTGTTCGCACTCCAAAAAAGTAACACTAACCTGCCAGAGACTATGCCTCTTGGGAGAGGGATCAGACTTATCGGGATAATAAATAATAAAAGGACCAAATCGCCTCGGATGTTGATATATGTCACGTAAGGGAGGCCCAATTCAGACATGAACTCCGAGAGTTTATTTGGAGAAATGATTTGTTGGCGTCGTCTGTTTCATGAGCATTGGGACCTTCTGTTGCTTGTCTTTATTGCTTTGTTCTTCTAAGTACCTATATTTGTATATATTGTATTTTTTATTATTCATTTTAGGATTAATTCTTATTGGTCTTCAGAAATTAATTGAGTTGTTGTTTCTGTAAAGAAAAAATAAAGAAAATTGAAAGAAAAATATTAACCAAATAAATTAATATTACATTACGCGAGTACATATTTGCCTGTATTATTTGTTCAGTAATTAATTTAAGGTTTTGGCAGTAAATCAAATGAATCGGCAATAGATTAAACTAAATTTGCATTATCCACTGTGTCGGTATGAATGTGCACAGATATAAAATCAAAATGGCAGTTATATATTCAACACTGTCAGTAATTAATCTTAAATGAATGAATAATTAGCACATAAAATTAAAATCTAACCGAAACTATAGTTAATTACCATTCATTAATTATTTACAGCCAATTTATTATTATTCTATTGCAAATGTATATTTTACTGCTGCCATTTTATTATTTTTACTGACTGAAGTATAGCTCCCGACGGCCTTCCACAATAGCGCTAGATTCGGGGAATCGGAGAAAAGAAAGCTGTTATTTATGCTCTTCTCTAGCACCTGAACCGACTATAGTATGCAAGGCTGTCGTTCTTTACAATAGCAAATCATCGTACCCCTAGAATTATATGTTAGAAGTATATATTATATACATAAGAAACCTATTATATGGCTGCATTGGCTTTTGGTTCGATGCCAAGATTCACAGCCAAAAAAAATGCTATATCAACCCTTGACAACATGCTCTAATTAGAGACCAGATAGAGTAGCAAATATTATAAAAAAATCTCTTTAATATTGCATCACATCGTGTTTTTGTATGTCATATGGTGTTGCCAAGCTATTAAAATTATTCCTTATCTTTTAAAACAAACGTTAATTTCTGACGATTGATATTTTTCATTCAACCCATATCCGTTCCATATCTTGAACATATGGTCATGCCGCTACTTAGTTCTGTCAGTTGCCACTGTCTATGCCTCATCCTCAAACATATGCGCACTTGAAAGCCCACGCAGAACTTTAGGAGACGGGAGTTATATTATCTGAGGCATATTTTTGATGATTCATAAATAGATTTTTTTAAGGCAGTTAGGTTTTATACTATCCCGACGCTCCAAAAAATGAATGTGAATATTATTATAATTAAATAAATATTAAAACAAATATGACAGCAGCTTAGAACACTAATTATGTAATAAAAAAGGTTTTTTTTCAAACAAAAGAAATTACTTTTTTATTAGGTCTTCTTCTTCGTGTCAGCGACGTCAAATTATTTCTGCCCAGTATCTGGCAACATCGATAGCCCGTATGTTGCCTAGCATTAGGTCTTGAGGTGTGCAGCTTGTTGGGCATATGGAGCAGGATCTTAGGTGTGAGGCGATCTGCAGGTCTCCGCAGTCGCACAATAGTGTCTCTCCCTGCCGAAGAATTCCCCGCCGCTCGAGGTTGTCCTTTGTTCTACCAACTCCGGTTCTTAATCTGTTCAGGGATTTCCAGGTCCGCCAGTCAAGGTTCTTGCCTGTTGGGAGGCCTTCCTTTTTATTAGGTAATTAAATTATATAGATAACCAAATTAATAATCCTAATATACCGTTAAAATTTCAGCTCTATGACGTTTTTGTTACATTAAAAAAACGCGATGTTTTAGTCTAGAAAGAATATAAATGTCGTCAATTTAATTAACAAAGCTTTAATGTAAAATAAAACATAAATCATTTTAATTTACTTGTCATTGAAGCATAGAGAGCAGATAGACTTTAACCCCCTTTATTGCTGGTAGGTATGATGAAATAAAAGTGACTTTATCTATGACCCCCACTGACTGATAATTCTAAAGAGAACAGCCACTGAAGGACAAGAGAGTAATCATTATTCGAATATTTGAATATATCATACTGTTGGTGGGCGGGGTCTACTACACCCTTTCGAGTCTAGATTTTTTATACAGATGGCGAATTATTTTATTATTATATTCCTTATCGGAACCTAAACTAAACTTTAACTAAAGGTAACAGGCGTATACAATTACGATGGACAGCATTTGAAAAACTTAAGTTCATTTTAAAGCGAAAATTTCACAATGTCTTAAAAGTAAGTCGTTTAAACAATGCATCCTCCCAGTATTTACTTATGGCGCAGAGACGTGAAATCTAACAGCAGGTGTTACACATAAAGTAAAGGTTAGACAATGTGCCATGGAGAGATTCATGAGAGGAGTGTCTCTAAAATATATAATCTGAAATGTGGATATCCGAAGAAGAACTCAAGTAGTGGATGCTACACAACCAATAGGCACACTCAAGCGACAATGAGCACGACATATCTGTCGAAGAGACGATGGTCGATGAGGAAGAAAAGTGTTAGAGTGGCGTCAAAGAATTGTCAAATAGAGTGTTGGCTGAAGAAGATGGACTGATGGCATCAGAAGAATAGGAGGAGTTGTCTGGATGCGGAGGGCGGAGAATCGAAGAGGATGGACACTCATGCGGGAGGTCTATGTTCAACAGTGAATGGAGGCACGTTTAACCCTTTCGCATCGGTTGTCGGCATATGCCGTCAAAGATTCCCCGACCGTTGAGATCGGTTGACGTGATATATCGTTTTGCTACTTTCAGTACTCATTGTTACATCTACGGTAGGAAATTAGAAGTGCAGTCATTCCCTTTATCAACCTACATGTATTATTTACAGGAATCTGTAAAGCCTGTAAATAAATATCGTTAGGTTTCGTCAAAGGAGCGATTTTTCTGTAAACCACATGTGTCAGAGCCACCACATGTATGGAGTTACATAATGAACGTTTGTTAAACATAATAGTTTTTATGCATCATCTGATAGATAAAGGATAGAAGAACCAATGTGATATATGAAAATAGGTCATATAAGTATATTTATGCTTCAAATACTAGTTTTAAGCAAAAAAATGGTTTGAAAAATTCACGCCGTATTGACAGTATAATTTGTATTCCACCGAGCTGTAACGAAAGGATCTATTTTAATATCGATAACATATTTAAAACTCGTCAACTGGGAATAAAATGAGGTTTGAAGGGGTTTTTTTTTTTAAAAACGTTACCATATTTTGTAAACACGAAAATATTTACTACTTTTGCGAGAAAGTGTGTCATCATTTTATTCAACTGGCAATATTATTGAATCATGGCATTACGAGTATTTCAACACCATTTCATATGTACCTAAACATACACCAGAACCCCGATTAACACGGTCGATATGCACAAAGTAAAACCGCGTTAATTGAGACCGCGCAATAATAACTAAGGAAATCTGAGAATAGACTCATTTTGGACTGGGAAAAGAAACATAATATTACAAAGCAGTAGCACAAAAATATATATATATTATAAAAAAGTTACGAAGCATGTGAGACGTAACGACAATGCTTCCATAGCGCAGCGTCTTGCTCGTGCGCTATCAATGGCTGCGAGCGATCAACACAAATGATCATTATTAATAAGATAAATTTATGAAAGATGCTTAAATTCCAAATATGTGGCTCAGGTTAGGTTAGGTTATGTTAGACGTCAGATGCGAGAAATCTTTAACCCTTACGGCTCGGTTTGAATACAAAATTTACTGTCAATTATAAAACTAGTATTTGAAGCATAAATATACTTATCTGGTCTGTTATCATATATCACATTGGTTCTTGTATCCTTTAGCCATCAGACGATGCATAAAAAACTATTGTAAGAAAATAACAAAACGATATATCACGTCAAACGATGTCAATGGTCAGGGAATCTTATGACGGCATATGCCCACAACCGATGAGAAAGGGTTAAGTCCCCGAGATTTCTTGTCTTGCTCAGGATCATCTTCTTCTTCGTGTCATCGACGTCAAATTGTTTCCGCCCAATAGCTGGCAACATGGATGTCCCGTGCGCTGCTCAGAATTAGGTCTTGATGTGCAGGTAGTCAAGCACATGGAGCAGGATCTAAGGTGTGAGGTGGTCTGCAGGTCTCCACAGTCGCACAGCAGTTACTCTCCCTACTAAAGCATTCCCCACCGCGAGAGGTTGTCCTTTTAACCAAATACGGTTCTTAATCTGTTCAGGGATTTCCAGGTCCGCCAGTCAAGGTTCTTGCCAGTTGGGAGGCCTTCCTTTGTGGTAATGAAATCTTCTGATGCGATTTGTTGACAGAGCTGGAGTCTCTCAGTTTCAGGGACGTGAGATGTTGTGTGGATCTCAGATAGCTACTACAGCCGTTAAAAATGGCTAAGATGTTTGTATTAATCCGCCTCTTACAATCAAATGTCTTCAATCATCGAATCTCTATTTAACAATATGATTAAAAAATGCACTACCCAATATTATGTCTTGGTTTGGATGTACAATAGCTTATCGATAGAATTTCGGATGCAAAGATAACTTGGATAATAGCAACTGACAGAACTGTTTAGCAATAATTTGTAGTTGCCATATGCATCAACTATAAAGTGGATACAGAAAAAAAACCGTGTTAATCGAGGTCGCGTAAATCGAGGTATCGGTGTATGCAATATTGTCGTCAGGCGATATCGAAGAAAAATACATTTAAGTTTGGCCGAATTTCAATATTAATGTTTAAACAGATTGTAATTAATAAACAGAGTTTTAAAAAAATGGCGACTATAAAAGAAACATGTTATATTGTGATATAGCTCAGTGGTTAGAGCGTTTGCTTGGCAAGCCGAAGGTCGTGAGTTCGATCCCCGACAGATATTAAAAAAAAAACGATTTCTGAGCCCCCGGTCGGTCTACCATCGTCTACCACCAGTTTTAATGAATAGGCTATGACTAGCATTTTACGGGCGAGGTTTCAAATTCACACCAAACCGGAGTATTTATATATCTACTTAGATATACTCATACTTAAAAAATACGATTAAGAAATCACCAAAAACATGCCTCGGATACTGCGACTGCCGCCACTTTAATTATTCGAGCTTCTGCCCTGAAGGTTGTCAGGAAACATAAACGTTCCTAGGCGGGGCTTCAGTCTTGGGAACAAAGTACGAGGGTTATCCATAAAATTTATTTCCCAGTGATTCCCATGCAAAGCGATACACCACTTTACATGATTATGAGAACAAATATTAAAATAATCGTTTTTGAAAAATGGCATAAATTCTAACGGCGTTGATAGTTTATGCATTTTGTCTACATTGCAATAATTTGAAATATTCCATTTTGATACAATTAAACAGTAAACATGTTTTTGATCCTAGTTTCCTGAATCGCTGAATATGTAAAAAACGATTAGATTCAATCTTTGGACGTCTGGGGAATCTTATCTCCGTTAGAATTTGCACTCGAGATAAGCAAACAGACCATGATTAATTAAAAAACATATTTTATGCTCGTTTGAGGATTTGCGACGATCTTCACAGTAATGTAAAGTCCGGATACATTTTTATGACGATTTATTCATGTTTGTTATGTCTATTGAATATTACGTATAGTGTTTTATATCATAATTAGATAAGTGTACTGCAACGTAGTACTCGAACATATATTATATTTGTTAATTATAGTGCAACTAATTATTTTGAGTCTATTTAATTCAATTAATAGACAATAATTATTTACCAAACGGTCAGTAATAAATACATAAAAAGGTGAGTAAAAAATAATCATTAGGCAGTAGAAAAATAATAAATTGGCAATAAATAATTAATGCATAAAAATTAGTAATAAGTTACGTCAGGTTTCCAATTTATGTGCTAATTATTCATTCAATTTACATTAATTGTTACCACTATTGAATATATTACTGCCATTTTAATTTTATAACTGACCACATTCATACTGAGACAGTGGATAATGCCAATTTATTTAGTTTACTGCCGATTAATTTTATTTATTGCCAATTGATTTAACTTGCTGCCGAAACCTTGAATTAGTTACGGAACAAATAAATACAGGCCAAATAGTATAGTATGTCAATTTAATATGGACTATATATAGTCGATTCAGAGATTTTTCCTTCCTCGTAGAACGAAGTAACTTTGTGATTTGTCATATTTAGAGAATAAAACAAGTAAACCCTTGTGTGAAATTACAGAGCTCCGTGCAAAGCTTTGTATGAAACTCAGTGATTTCACACAAAGGTTTGCATGTTTCTTTGGAGATTTTTCCTTTGGTGTTGTACAATTTTCAATATTACAGTCTCTTCTATGTTGTTATTTTGAGTTGAACCGCCTCTTAGGAGTAAATGGTCCAGGATTCGGGAGCATCGGTCCTATCATCCAATCTTATGAATATCTCATAACGTTCTCGGCTGTATTTTCAAAACGTTTTTGTTTTATGGGGTTAGAGTGAGTGTCTTTAGTGACGACATAAAAAATATACACCCTTATAATAGTTTTCGTATATGATGTAATTGATTCATAGCTTTGGCACTTTTACGTATGGTTATTTTGGGTTGAACCGTCTTCTAGGACTAAATGGTCCAGGATTCGGGAGCATCGAGCTAATCATCCAAACTTCTGAAAACGTTATAGGAATTATGTATATTTTCAGAAAGATTTTACTTCGCAAGTCTAACCAAATACATTTTTCAAGTTAATTTGAGTTATTTTTACAAATACTGAGTGACTTGAGTGACGACATAAACGTACATCCTTAGTTTTAGTATTTTGCATAATACATCCATGGTTTTATTCTTTCTATTGAGTATACATAATTCAACAGGGCTAGTTATGCGATGTGTGTAGAAAATATATGTAGGCTTTGAAGGAATTGCTAGTGTTTTACAATAGTATAGAAAGATTCATATTGTATTAGAGATATTGAACTGATACGTAGAGTATTCCAAAACTTACCGATTTTATCAAGAAAGGAAATTACTCGAATTATCATCGTTTCCTAATTATTTTCTTATCTATTTATCTGTGTCGTATTGTTTTCTTTGCATTGCTATATTTCTACGTTTCTTTATCAAACCCAATCAAAATAATATTTGTAGGGTTTCAATTGATGACTCGGCAATTTACTATGGCTTCTTGTTTTTCTCACATTGTTTTTTGAAAACAACTATAAGACAATATTATTGATTCGATCGGAAAACAGATTTAATCAACTTATAATGGATTTAACCTTGTATTTGTTTATATATATATATTTTCGCTTGCTAAGTTATTTATAGCTACATATATATTTTAAAAGATTGCCTTAAATTTATTTTAAAAATAGAATTCACTATCTGACCCATAGAAGAATTTTTTCGCATTTCTTTAAAAATGTATATACTTACATATTTTTTATATACATACACATAGACATTAAGATCGTTATACTCAAAAAAAATAGCATTAGCCTAAAATATTTTAATGAATAAATTATAATATATTTACTTAAATCAGAGCGTATATAAAATATAAATATTTAAAATTACTAAAATTAGTTAAAAAAGCAAACACTCTATGACGTTTAGCCATGGCGGGCGGACACTAACCATGGTGCATTCGGGACAACTGGTGCACTGGCTGTCTCGCTAACCTAACCTTAACTAACCTAAACTAATTTATTTCGTTAACGAGACCTATGGATCTCTGGACTCTACAATTATTGGACAAATCGTTAGGTTAGGTTAGTTTAGGTTAGGTTAGTTTAGATTAGGTTAGGTTATGTTAGCGAGACAGCCAGTGCACCAGTTGTACCGTGCGCCAAATGTCCCGTGCATTACACGTTCAGTGCGCCCCACGCCGTTACCGATGAGTCGTTAAACGAATCGTCTGGGAACGAAAAAACGATTGCGGCGGAACCAGCATTACTCAATCAAAACAAAGTGCCACCATACATTTAATAGTGACCAACTAATGTTTATCTGTCACTAATCGCTTATAGATATGCGATCCTAAAATAGACCAGTATTTAGTCTTTCAGCGGCGAGACGTTTTAATTTAAAATTAGAACTATTCACAAACAACAGACGAAAATAACTTTTGATAGGAGTGTCGTGCTCTTTTTTATCTTGAATTAATTTGACAAGCAGGTAGGCAACTATCGTATTAGTAATGAGGGATAGCCACAGTGGTAAAATGATCGACTGTCAATCAAAGTATTCTGGGCTTAAATATTTACAAATACATATAAATTAAGAGTCATATTGTTCCCTTTATTCGTACTTCATATACCACAGCAGATATAAATTAGTTAATCGATCTATGTGAAAGAAAATTTACGTTTTTATACATTAAGAATGTTTATTTTTAAATGTAGAATTTGAAAATATCAATATTACGTGTCCATGCAAATCTTGGCGTCAGACAAAAAGCCAATGCAGCCATATAATAAGTTTTGTTATCAGATGCCTGCGTGGAATACTAGGGTTACGATGGTTTGATTTTGTGAAGAATAACAATGTGAGAGAGTGGACAACACTAAAGTTGGTCAATAGGCAAAGGCGGACCTAGTTGGAACATATAATTATGATGTCGCAAGCGAGCATAAACTACAACTGCATTTCTTTAAAACCCGCCGACTAACACCGTCATACAAGGCCGTCGGATACTATACATAAAATTTACTCGTGAAAGGTATAACTGACATGGAATGAGACGAGATCCATGACAGCTGACAAAGCTTTTAGCAGCGGTTCGTGACATCCATATGCTCCAGTTTGGGGAGCCGACATATATATGTGTGTGCCTTGAGAAATAAAATCATAATTTATTTCAGGATATATTTCTTCGTCAAACTATATTGTTTTTAAATCACCATAGATACAAAATTTTCATTAATTGACCACAATTTAGCAAACATTTTAAGCGATTTTTAATTAATTTTACGTTCAATTGATACAATATTAATTCACAAATTATTTTTAAATGTCAAATATTTTTCCTGTTCAAAACTAGGAACAACATTTTTATTCCAAACATCCATAAGCAATATTTGAAAAATGGAACATTTCTTCAGCTGTTCGGTGTAGTGATGTTTATTGATAGGTATTTTTTGTTATTGCTAGGTAGGTATACGTTAATTCTATCATTTCAATATAATTAATGTTTTAATAAATAATTTACATAATTAATAAATGTCAACTGATATTATTATGTATTATAAGAGATTTCTCGTCATAATGTTGTGGTGTTTGCCTGTATTTGTTATTATACGCGAAAATAACAAGTCTCGAATAAAATATAGGAAGGCGTGTTTTTTTTGCAAATTAATTTGACTGGCAATATTTTTCTGGTTGTTGGTGGAATAATTTATCAACGGCAAAAAATATATTATCAATAAATAAGGTTCCGCATATTTTAATAGAGAAAGATAGTTTGTTATTGTAATGTTATTTTATTTATAAAAAAATAATAACAAGTTCACATTTTTAAATTATAATATAATTATGCAGTTTTAATGAGAATTGCCAGTTATAATCGATTAAAGGCAAGTAATTGTTTTGTCAGTATTTAATTTAATAAATGGCCAGTAAATATTTAAGAAATCGTCAGTAATAAATACATAAAAAGGGATCAATAAAATGAATAAATTGGCAGTAGAAAAATATAAATTGGCAAAAAAAATATTTGGTAAATTATTAATTACTGGAAATTAATAATAGATTAGGTCAGGTTAAGTTTCCATTTTATGTGCTGATTAATCACTCATTTTACATTAATTACTGGCAGTTTTATGTATATTACTGACATTTCAATTTTATACTGACCACATTCGTACTGACACAGTGGATACTGACAGTTTTTATTTAATCTACTGCCAATTCATTTAATATACTGACAAAATGTTGAACTAATTACTGAACAAATAAATACAGGCCTCGACGACATATAGCATGGTCCCGGAGTATTTACATATATACATATATTAAATAATTTACTAAATATCAATTATTTAAGTAAGTACTCAGAGGATCGTGTTGCATATTTTTTAAAGTTTCACATGAGAATCTATGCAAATGTGTTTATTGTTGGGTAGCAAAAATAAAAACAAAAGTCACTAAGTCCTCTAAAAACCACCTAAAAAATAATTCAGCATCATCATCAACCTGTGTCCGTCCACTGTTGAACGTAGACCTCCCACATGAGTCTCCATCCTACTCAATCCTCCGCCCGCGGCATCCAGCCTACTCCCGCTATTCTTCTGATGATTCAATCTTAATCGGCCAACGCTCCGCTTACCAGTTCTTGTGCGCCACTCCAATACGTTTCTTCCCCATCGACCAACGTCTCTTCGACTGATATGTCCTGTCCATTTCCACTTGAGTGTGCCTATTATTTGTGTACTCTCCACTACTTGAGTTCTTCTTCGGATATCCTCGTTTCAGATTCAATATTTCAGAGACTCTCCTCTCATGGATCTCTCCACGCTACGTGGTTTGACCTTTATTTTATGTGTGAGACCTGCTGTTAGATTCCACGTTTCAGCGCCATACGTTGTTATGATTATTGGGTGGATTATTCCTGGCCACGGCAAAAAATAGTTATTACTTATTAATAAGATAGATATTTAAATAACGAATACTTACCAATTTATAATAAACAAATTTATCATTACCCAAACAAGTTTTTGCGTATTGTGCAATTGTTGCATTGCCTAAGTATCCGATAATAATGTTATTCAGTATCAGAAATGTCGGCTGCCTTGCTTAGGGCTCCATACAAAATATAAACCAGTCTTAAATGTATGAGGGAACAGGCTTAGAACAAAATATTTGAAATTTAAAATCAATTTATTACCTAACTGTTCAAGGTTTATCTTAATATTATATGGCTGTTAAATTTGCTCATTGTTGCGTATTTATCTTATTGAAAATCCATACAAATATTAATAATAAATATATAATAATAACAATAAAGCTTTTAAATAAAATGCTTTTAAAAAAAATACCATACATTCCCCATAGTTCGGTTGGCAAAGATATTGGCCAAAAGAACATTCACTAAAATTTAATATCCGGAAATCTGACAACTTTAACTAGATTATTGGTGCTGGATTCCTCAGTCTTAAGCTACCGACTTGCAGACACGGTATGAAGCGAAGATTATGCTGGCTGAAAGAGATTTGAAGAGGCATTTCGTGACGTCACATGCTCCAGTTGGTTCCGCCGCATTCGTTCCCAGACAATTCGTTCAACGACTCATCGGTAACGACGTGGGCGCACTGGACGTCTGGTGCCCTGGATGTCTCGCTAACTAAATAACTAACCTCAACTAAGTTATTTAGTTTTGTTGTCGCTGGGTTCAAAAGATTGGCCGGAGGAGGAAGTCCGAGATTCCGTTACCAGGGGGCACCGCGTTGAGGTTCTTTTCATGCTTCCACGGTGGGGAATTCTTCAGCAGGGAGAGAGCCACTATTGTGCGACTGTGGAGACCTGCAGACCGCCTCACACCTAAGATGCTGCCCCATGTGCCCAACAAGCTGCACACCTCAAGACCTAATGCTGGGCAACATACGGGCTATCGAGGTTGCCAGATACTGGGCAGAAATAATTTGACGTCGCTGACACGAAGAAGAAGAAGTCATTTCGTTAACAAGACCTATGGATCTCTGGACTCTACGATCACTTAGGTTAGGTTAGCGAGACATCCAGTGCATCAGTTGTCCCGTGCGCCCCACGTCGTTACCGATGAGTTGTTGAACGAATTGTCTGGGAACGATAGGTCGTGACACCGCTCCAGTTAGGCGAGCGGACATGGTGACGATGGTGTTGTATCATCGTTAAGTACGTCATAGAACATGTGCAATATTTTCCATTGGCAAAAACACAGTAATTTTGTTGTTTGTTTGCAATTGCTCGGCATCATTGCACGTCCACTACAACTGTTTACTTCCAACATCGTTCAAGTCGATAATATTTACATCACAATGATGTCATTGAATATTGACAATTACCGGTGAAATACTTATGTCAATTTGCAGATCGGCTCTTTAACATTCTTATTGTTTAAGTGAACACATTTTTTGTGTTTGCTTATTAGCCATTTTGACGCCGTCAATTCAAGACCCGACCAAGCTTGGTTTTTTTTAAATAGTTTTTTTTTTATATTTTTTATACAGGAGAATACCGACAGACGGTGATAGTAATTCTGAAGTCTCATCTGTGGAATTCTATGATGCTTACCATGGTGCATATGGCTAAGCGCTACATGTGGAGTGCTGATCCGCCAACATCTAATATTCGCGCATCATCCTTATAATAATTACAGGAATTTACTATGAATGTGTGCTCATCACGGGACGACTTTCGTCTACCACCTATTTTAATTAATAGGCTATGACTGTCATTTTACGGGTGAGGGATCAACTTCACCACAACCGGGGGGTATTTTAGAGCTCAGAAATCGATTAAAAATCTTTTTTCTTAATCTCTAACGGGCATCGAACCTACAACATTTGCAAGCAAAGCAAACGCTTTGACCATTGAGCTATACCCGCAAGCTATGGATGTTCAGCAAGTGTAAGACGATTTTGTTGTTTGTGATTGGGTGGTTAGTGAAGTGAAGTTTCGAAGAGCAACGACCGTGGTAATAACGGTAGAAAAGACTAAGTGAACCAAACTTACGTCTGTGTTCCATTGGTTGCAGGTTAGACGTAAGAGTGTCATTGTTTATCAAACGAATTGCTCTTCTTTGAACTGAGTCAATTAAGTTTAGAAGGCATTTTGTGTCTCAACACATAAGGGACTGCCGTATTCAAGGATAGGGCGGATTTGTCCTTTATATAGAATAAGAAGTTGTTAATCGTTGATAGACCTGCCATTACTTGGTCGACGCACATTATAAATAATCACACAGTCATTAAAGAATAAATATTTTTAATAAATAACATTTATGAGATGACTTGCATAATTATTTAATTATTTTTTAAAAACAACAATAAAATGTAGTAAAAACCGGTTTCGTATAATTGGGAATCGCCTCTTTGACCCGAAATCTTGATATCTTCTGCCGACCTGGCAACATCGTTTAGGGGAGCTCCATACAGTTACTGATAACTTAAGTGTTAGCAATATCTCTGTGTTATAAATGCTTCCAAAACAGGCCATAAAGACACCAATATAACACTCATATTATGTGTCTATCGAATCCTTCTAGTATAGATTCATGTCCTCTAACTTAACAATCAAAAAAGCCTGCAGATTTTGAAAGCTTTCTCGCATACTCGTACTTTACTACTTTCCTGCATCATTATTGCGATGTCCGCTCTCTTAAATGGAGCATATAGTAGTCACGAACTTTTCTTCTTTTTCCTGGCCTTATCCCATTTACTTGGGGTCGGCTCTCCTAATAACATTTTTCCAAGATGCTCGATCGAAGATAAGCTCGCTGTCGACTCCAAGGCGTTCCATGTCCTTCTTAACTGTCTTGGGCCATGTTGCAGGAGGCCGGCCCGGTCCCAGCCTTCCTGCCTCCAGCTGCAGGGCTATCCCACCTACACACATGTCCATACCAGCGCAGGCGGCTTTCCTTTTTCACTTTGTTAAGCATAGTCATCCCGGCGGCCCACCTCAACATCTTTATTTCTGCTACGTGCAGTTTCTGCTCCTCTTTTTTTCTCATAGCTTAGCATTCCGATCCATAGAGCATAGCTGGCCTCACGGCTATTCTGTACACCTTCCTTTTGACTCTTACTGGTACCTTGTTGTCACAAAGTATTCATTTATAGTAGTCACGAACTGCTGAATAAATCTGTCAGTCGCCATAGTTTTCGCCTCATGCCATATCAGTATCCGAATTATACATCAAACCAGGTCTACCTACGTCATTTGATTAACTGTAATACGGAAGGCTGTTTGTTAGCTTTCTCACCTCGTCATACCTCTCAAAGTCAACTATCGTATCCTCAAAATTCACGCATCATCTTAATTTCCACAAGAATTCTTTCGAGGAGACTTTCGTCCACCGCCAATTTTGATTAATAGACTATGACTGGCATTTTACGGGTGAGGGTTCAAATTCACACCAACCTGATTTTTTAGAGCTCAGAAATCGATTAATTAATTTATTTTTAATCTCCGTCGACGATCAAACCCACGACCTGCGTCTTGCCAAGCAAACGCTTCAACCACTGATGTAAACACGCCGGCACTATACACCCGTGCCTTATAATTATTAAGGCAACTAAAATATACGCATTACTATATAATTACCCCTTCATTTACCTACTTATTTAAGTATATTATTATACCTACCCATTCGTTATCTATTTAAAGAAGATATTCGCGATTCAACATAGTATTATTTTTATATCTGACAACATTGAGTTTTATGGCCGTGTTTTTGTTCTTTCCTTTGTGTCAACACTTTCAACGGTCGAGCCTCCATTTTATCATTGAAAAACAAATTTGCATAGCGACTAGATATTAGATATTATAAACATCAATTATAAAACTAAATATTAATAATTGTTTTGTTAAAGGTTACGAAAAGAGTCGGCCATTTTTTATTATGACAACACACAAAGAAAAATATCTCTATGCAATGATTTTTACAGACATGACGTGTCAATTCGATAACGTTTACCATTTACAAAAACAGTGAAAACTCGATTGTACGTCGATAACTCGATATACGGTGTCACGACCTATCGTTCACAAACAATTCTTTCAATGGCTCAGGTGAAACGTGGGGCGCACTGGACGTCTGGTGCACAGGACAAATGATGCACTGGCTGTCTCGCTAACCTAACCTAAAGATTTGTCCAGTGATCGTAGAGTCCAGGGATCCATAGGTCTCGTCAACGAAATAAAAAAATACATTTCGATAACTTTACAAACTTCCGGCCCAGGCGGAATGACATGCCGGACCGGCCATAATGCGACCTTCTCGGCCGTTGGCACACAATTCACTCCGTGCGACGCCGTGGTCTGTCACACAGCGCCCCAGTGACGATCTACGTAACTAGTCCAAAATGCCAATATGGCGACACATACATGTACGACAAGCGAACAGAAATAAGAGACGAAAGATTGTGTATCGAAGTTTTCGGTAGCAGTCAGCATGGGCTATATCATGGTGATGTCATTACTTAAAAAACATATATATTATTTAGTTATCTACTGAAGTGCATATTATTGTTTTAATCCCACAATAATTTCGATAATTTTTTCTGGCCATAAATCTTTCGTTGCTTATCTTAATGCCTCTCGTAATCCTCACATTGACGGACGCTAACCAAAACTGCGTAATATGTTTTCAATAAACATTTTTAATTACCGTGACGTTGCACCCGCGCTATCCACCAACCACAGCTTTCTTGTAATATATAGACTTTGACCCGCGCATTTATGTTTTGTGTTACAAGGTGTAAAGAGTAAACACGAATGATAAATTATATGAATTTTATTTTGTGAGCGCGATATCTGGGACTCGCAGCATCACTGGTGTCACGACCTATCGTCTCAAGACAATTAGTTTAACGACTCATCGGTAACGACGTGGGGCGCACTGGACAACTGGTGCACTGGCTGTCTCGCTCACCTAACCTAAGTATTTGTGCAGTGATCGTAGAGTCCAGAGATTCATAGATCTCGTTAACGAAATAACTTAGGTTAGGTTAGCGAGACATCCGGTGCACCCCACGTCCATTACTCCATCAAAACAAAGTGCCAACCATACAGCTCTTGTATCGCTACATTATTATTTATTTATGATATGAGACTATGAGTATTGGCATCGCACCAAAAGCCAAGGCAGCAGTATAATGGGTTTTGGTATATGATTGATGAAGTGAGAGAGCGGATAAGGCAGCCTTCCATACGATAGTCGGTCAAGAGGTGGAGCTTTACATGGTCGGAACATACACCACGGATGCCGCAGGAGAGCATGATCTACATCTGCCTTTTCTTCGAGCCTTGCGCTGTCCTAGTAGTCCGTCGGGAACTATACATGTAATGTACTCGGCAGAGCTGCAATAGGCAGAGTTAAAATGGGATAAGGCAAGGACCAAGGATGCTGACAAAGCTTTGTGACGGCGGCTCGTTATAGCCATATGCTCCAATCAGGGAAGCGGATATATGATAATGACGATGATTGTGATTCGAACCCGAGTCCGTTCAAATTAGACTTTAACGCTTTGCCGCTTGACGTCAGATAGCGTCAGTCAAAACATAAAGCTTTATCAAAAACAATAAACGCCAATAAAAAAGTAATCTTTGCAAACTTGTATGGGATTACATCAGCGCGACGCGCCTCTGAGGGCGGACCAATCGGAAAAGCGCATTCTGCCACACCCGCGAACGGAGCGATCTGATTGGGTCGCGTCGGGGGCTCGGCCGCTATAAAAGCAAGAGCGCGGCAAAATCTACCCATTCGATTTGAAACACTCGAACTGTTAACATCGTTTTTAAATCGATTGATCATATTTTATAGATTTTTTGATGGAATTATCAAAACGGTACCTCACAAGTGAATACATTCAATTTTTAATATTTTTTTAAATATTTATCTGACTGTCTAAAATAAAATATTTTACAAACAATTTTCTCGTAAAAAAATGCCTGAAGCCATGGAGACTCTTATTCAGCTGCCGTAAGTTTATTATTATACCTTTGTTACAATTTTTCATAATATCTCATGACTGAACGTCGTAGACACAATGTTTTTGACAAAAATTATATATTTTTTAAAAATTTGTTGAAAATATCTGGTGTCACGATCTATTGTCCTCAGACAATTTGTTAACCGACGGAACATTTGGTGCACGGGACAACTGGTGCACTGGCTGTCTCGCTAACCTAACCTAACCTAAGTTATTTCGTTAACTAGACCTGAAAACTGGACTCTACGATCGCTGGATAAATCCTTAGGTTTTATGTTAAGTTATCGAAACATCCAGTGCACCAGTTGTGCATCCCATTCCGTTACCGATAAGTCGTTAAACGACTGTCTTTGAACGATATGTCGTTACACTGACTAAAATAAAATTATTTTTATATTAAATTTTCGTGAAAAGCTCGACGCTCGCTATTCTTTGTCAGCGACGTAAAAACGTGATTGATCTGTTTGAAATTCTTAAAATATTCTAATCATTCAAAAGACTGAACATCTTAGAAGCAATTTTTTGACCGAATTTACATATTTTTTTGGCAAAAAAGGCTTCTTAGACGTACAGGAATGTTTGAATCTACATAATTATACGTTATTTAATATTTTGGCCCAGACATGCATTTAACCTTGTTCGTATTATAAATGTGGTGATCTAAGAGCTGTGGCATACGAAATTAGGTTGTGTTGTTACCTTATAACTTATACAAGTCATAAAATATGCATGTTCTATTGTGTTAAAAAATGTTTAAAAAATCAGTACTAATTTAAAAAGATACATAATATTAAATAACACAATCTTTTCTATATTTTTTAATATGGATCACACTGAGAACTATTTATTCACTTGCTGGAATACCGCAGTTTCGCCTTTGATGAAAGCTTCATCAGTTTCCAACGTGTGTAAATATATACCTATGTAGGAAGCGATGGAAATCATTTATGAAGAGTAATACCAATAGGGAGGTTTGTAGGGTAGAAATAAAGGTTTTTTTATGTAAGCACTTATAGGAAAATACCGAAAGGTGGTGATGATGATTTTAAAATTTCTTATGTGGATTTTATGACGCTCACCATCCTACGTATTGTTAAGCGCTTCATGTGGAGTGTTGATACAGCAACGTCATATACTACAGCCCGACATTAGCGTTACAGAAATTCACTATGAATGGGTGGTGTTCGCGGGACGACTTTCGTCTACCACCAATTTTGAATGATAAGTTATGGCTGTCATTTTGTGAATGATGGATCAAAAGAAATTTAAACTCCAAGTATTTGAAGAACTGCACTAAGCGAAGAATATTTTTGGGTGATTTAAAAGAAAAGTGAGACATCAGATATTTAGCTGACGATTTATGCTCCCGAGGCGTGGATCATTTTCTTTGAAGGTTGGCTCAACGCACTCAAAATTCCACAGCTTTTATTTACATAACGTGACATGTTTCTGAAAAATTATCATGTTTCAAAATATTAATCTAAAATACCCCCGGTTGGTGTGAATTTTATTCCTCACCCGTAAAATGACAGCCATAGCCTATTATTCGAAATTGGTGGTAGACGAAAGTCGTCCCGTGAACACCACCCATTCATAGTGAATTCCTGTAATGCAAATGTGGGGCTGTAGTATATGACGTTGTGGATCGATGACGCTGGCGGATCAATATGTAAACATAGTAAGCGTCATAGAAACGGATGAGACCAGAATAATTTACACATCTTTTATTTCCATACATAAAAAAAATGTTTCTGCTTCATCAAAAAGCAATTGAATTCAATTCAAGAATTTCGATGGAAAAAATCGATCGAATATCAATCTGAATTGAATATATTTTTAGATCGTTTGTTACAAATATATCTAACTTGAGATATTAGGTCTTGACCTATTAACGCCCTCTAGCCATCGGTACATTAACCCCTTCATCTCTTCTCTATAGAGACTCGTATCATACGTTCCCGCATAATTGAAGCGGCTGCCAATTTTTTACCGTGAAATCCCTAATGTTCCCTTTAAAACCGACGTGTTCTTTTTTGTATAAACACACAACTTAGAATGCCACCAGCGAAAATAAAATTAATGTAAAATATATTTAAATTATTATATACTCGTATATTATATCCAACGAAACATTTATGTTAACTCGGTTCTCGTTAGATCACAGAAATCATGTAACATTGCCGACACCGCTTGTTGCTAACCGCGTGTCGCTGGACGAGTTGAGTCGCTCCATTTGATCCAGGTTTCGAGAGCATCGGTCTGATCATTCAACACCTTGATATGGAAGCATTTCAGAACTTATCCTGTTGTATATTTAGGAAGGCAGATTCTAAACTAGCAGTTCTTGATCGACATACATTAACCGTGTGTATTTTTAGCAAGTAAATTAAAAACTGTCTTGCGTATTTGTCACAGTGAGCAAAAGGGTTGCATTGACTGCATTTGACAATCTTTAACTGAAGTTACAATTAAAAAACAAATTTGGAACATTCGTTTAGTTGTTCTGTTTAAATATGTTTTTTGGTAGGTATTTTTTTTATCTTGATAGGTAAGAGTTTTCCTAATTTTTTAAATATAAATTAACAATAATGTACCTACTGTACACTGTACACTGTAAAAACATATTACGCAATAATTAAATTATAAAATTGAAATCCTTCAGCTTTTTTTTTATATTTTTAGCATTAATTATAGGATCACCTGTAATATTAATTAAATAATTATTTTGTCTTGTTTCATGTTTATAAACATAGATCACGCTTTTTTGCCTTTACCTATGTTTAAACAAGGTAAAAAATATATATTTAAGCGTTGTTGAATATCTGGTGGATGGTTTCATGGCAGGCGATTTTTCGATGATTTAGACTATTTTTTTTTAAATTAATATCTTTATTTATTTCCAGATGCACTGGACCAGTTTTCCAGCAATGTAGTGGAAAACTTCCACCCATCAGACTACAGCAGAAGGCTTTCCTTCATCAGCTGCAGCCTGCAAGACTATCCAATGGAAGCCTGGCTGCTCTTGCACCTCAAGTAAGCATCAAACATCTGCTCTACAACATCGATAGCCCGTGTGTTCTCCAGCATTAGGTCCTGAGATGTGCAGCTTGTTGGGCACATGGAGCAGCATTTTAGATGTGAGGCGGTCTGCAGGTCTCCACAGTCGCACAGCAGTGACTCTCCCTGCTTCAACATTATCCACCGCTCGAGGTTTTCCTTTATTCTACCGACTCAGTTCTTAATCTGTTCGAGCGATTTCCAGCTCCGCCAGTCAAGATTCTTGCCAGTTCGGAGGCCTTCCTTTGGAGTAATGAAATCCTCTGATGCGACTTGTTGCCAGAGCTGGAGTCTCTCATTTTCAGGGCCGGGTGAGAGGTTGTGTGGATCTCAGAAAGCTACTTCGCGACTTCAGTCTGGGTGTTGGGGGTATCTGATTATACAAGCAGTGGGACGGTTGGTTGATTGCCTTACGCATTTTTTCGGCGCATATGACATCTGCTCCATTTGACAAAGAGACTAAAAACCTCGAAACAAGTCCAATGTATGAAACTAGTTGTATCTTCTATATGTCCTGTGTTTAACAACCAAATTTTGGATGCTCTAGTACAAGGTTGGCTACCCATGCTCTAGTACCTCAGGAAATCTATGCAAACGTCTATTCCTTTTTTCAAGTTATTTATTATACTGAAAAAGTAAACAAAATCGCCATTAACACTATCCAGTCCGACGCGATTAAACTTACGCTGGAGGCCGACTGCTTTTTTTTAAGTTTTATTATCGTCATGTGTTCAAATAAAATTAAATATGACCCTCACTGAAAAGGTTTGAGATCTTTGAATTATGGTCGAAAGTAAAAACAACACATGTTGTGTGATCGGCCACTGACGTTTTAAAGAACAACACAAGATGTGTATAGTCGGCCACTAAGCGTTCGTACCGCACACATGTTGTGTGACCCGACTTTAACGTTCGGCCCGGCGATTTCACATGTATTGTGTAATCGGACTGGATAGTGTTAAAAATCAACACTCTTGAATAATGTGCCAATAGCTCAACAGAAAATTAAAATAAAAACTACAACATGCGGCCATTGCAATTAAACATTAACGACACACGAATGTCACGACATTTCTAGATGTCATGTCCAAAGTTTCACAGTTTATGTCATCATGCACATGTTCTAGAAATGACCAGTTTTCACCGACTCTTGACACGCTTCTAGACAGTTTCCTACTGTATTGGGTCCAAGAACTTTACTCCGATCTCGACGAGAAATAGATAAGCATTCTAACAGCATTTCCTTATCAACACTTGATGTATAATGTTTTGAATGCGCGTCATTTATAATACAAAAAATGCGCAGTGCATTGCTTCCTTGTATTTTAATTATGTTAACATACAGTAAAATAACGACAGATGGTGATAGTGATTCTAAAGTCTCATCTGTGCAATTCTATGACGCTTACCATGTTAAGATCGAGAAACCTGGAGATCGAGATGCAAGATTTTGTTGCTGCAAATCAATCTAACGGATTGACACTACGAAAAAGACCATGCTACATATGGATAATTGCTTTATGTGAAGTTTTCGATCCGTCAACGTCATTGACAACAGCCAACAGCCCGACATTCACGCATCATACTTATTACTACAGGAATTCACTATGAATGGGTGGTGTTTACGGGATGACTTTTGTATATCACAAATTTTCATTATTACGCTATGACTGACATTTTACTAGTGAAAAATCAAATTCACACCAACCGGAAGTATTTTAGAGCTCAGAAAAGGATAAAAAAAAAAATCTTTAACCTCTGTCGGGGATCGAACCTATGACCTTCGGCTTGCCAACCTAACGCTTTAACCACTGAATCTATACCCGCTAAATTGTTACTTACTGATTGAGTCTTTACTTTTTTACTTTAGTCAATTTACTTTCATTTTTCAGTATTTAATCGTGGATATAGTATTCTCACCTTGGGTCGTTTTCTGATCATTTTTTTCATCGACGCACTATTGGGAGTCTAGTTTGATTCAGCGAAACCTCGATTTTAAGTTTTTCGACTGTTAATACGGGGAAGATGCATTGGATAAACGCCTTAGTTATATAAGACCCATGGTCGTAGGCTCGATCCCCGACGGAGATTATTTTTTTTTTTTTTAATCGATTTCTGAGCTCTAAAATACCCCCGGTTTGTGTGAATTTGATCCCTCACAAGTAAAATGCCAGTCATAGCCTATTAATTAAAATTTGTTGGCATACGAAAGTCGTTCCGTGAAGACCACCCATTCATACAAAATCCCTGTAATAATAAGGATGATGCGTGAATCTCGGGCTGTAGTCTACGACGTTGGCGTATCAACACTCCACATGCAGCCATACTTAGCCATATGAAGCATGGTAAGCGTCACAGAATTCCACAGATGAGACTTCAGAATTACTATCACCAACGGTCGGTATTCTCCTGTATGTGCTTATATTAAAAAAGAGTTAAGCAACATTGGACGTGGACCAAAACTTGGATGGGTTAGCGTCTGTTGCATAGCGGGTGTCCTTGATTGAGTTGAGTTTCCCTATAAAATCAAATTGTATAAGCCTCAGAAGCGTCGAGCATTTGATCCCCTCAAAATCACCCATAATATGCCAGGTATACTATAGCTGCTGCCTTGGAGATCGCCAGGAACCATATATGTTCCCAGGGGGACCTCCGGGTGCAGAGATGTCTTACGACAAGGCGTGGATAGTGACGGCACTGAGTAGCGACAATTTGAGATACTAAATATTCGTTTTACAAATGTACTTAAGCTTACACTTATGTACACTTGTATACTGATAATATATTCGACTAGTTATTACTATTGATAACATCTCTTAAGAGACGAATTTCTAATTACATTGTTGGACAAGATTTAGGTCGTCATTGTTGAGCGCCAATCGGCCATTTGCCAAGTCCATTAGCGTTCATTTTGATATCTTAATTATTTCTTAGCTGGCAGCATTTACTTCCAAATTTAGCTTCATTTTGAAAACTTCTTTTAATCAAATAATAATTTTATTTCAATTAAACATGATCGCAAATATGCCGACTGGCACAGCTCAGTGATAAAAGCGTTTGCTTATCATACAGAAGAACGTGGATTTGATCCGCGATGGAGATTTAATAAAAAAAAATTAAACTCTACAAAAATTTTGTGTGAATTTGATCCCTCACACAAAAAATAACAATCATAGCCTATTAATTAAAATTGTTAGTAGACGCAAGTTGTCCCGTAAAAACCACCCATTCATCCAATTCTATGACGCTTACCATGGTGCATACGGCTAAGCGCTGCATGTGGAGTGTTGATCCGCCAACGTCATAGACTACAGTCCGAGATTCACGCATCATTCTTTATTATTACAGGAATTTACTATTAATGAGTGGTCTTTACGGGACGACTTTCGTCTACCGCCAATTTTAATTAATAGGCTACGACTGCATTTAAAGGGTGAGGGATCAATATTCACACCAACCGGAGGTATATTACAGCTCAGAAATCGATTAAAAAACATTTTTTTTTAATCTCCGTCGGGGGTCAAACCCACGATCTTTGGCTTCCAAACAAACGCTATGACCATTGAGCTATACTCGGCAGTTATTAAATTAAAATGGCAGTAATATATTCAATATTGGTAAAAAGTATTGTAAAATGAACGAATAATTAACCCATAAAATGGAAACCTAACCTTACGTATTATTGATTACCATTCAATAATTGTTTCCTGTCTATTTATCATTTTTCTACCGCCAAATGATTATTTTTGACTTACCTTTTACTAAATAATTCATCATCATCAGCCTGTGTCCGTCCACTGTTCAACGTAGGCCTCCCGCATGAGTCTCCATCCTCTTCGATCCTCCGCCTTCCGCATCCAGGTCACTCCCGCTATTCTTCTTAAATCGTCAGTCCATCTTGTAGACGATCGGCCAATGCTTCGTTTGCCAGTTCTTGGGCGCCATTCCAGTACTTTTCATCCCCATCGACCGTCGTCTCTTCAACAGATATGTCTCATTGCCACTTGAGTGTGCCTATTCGTTGGGTAGCATCCACTACTATAGTTCTTCTGCGTATTTCCTGGTTTCAGATTTTATCTTTTAGCGACACTCCAAGCATGGATCTCTCCATAGCACGCTGGGTGACCTTTATTTGCTAAATAATTACTGTCCATCAATTGAATTAAATACTACCAAATAAATTAGTTGCTAATTGAAACATTTAGTTTATTTCAAATGAATTCATGACTGAAGGCAATTACTGTATTGATTACTGTTAGGTATAAAAACGTTCAAATATTGTTTATTATCTCTATTTGTTTTGGGATGTATTTTTGAATTCGTTATAATTTGTTTATCTAACATCTGCCTACGTGTGATCTGTCGCGTACATTTCATGTTAGATCAGAATTACTATGAATGTTGTGTGAAATATAAATTCATAATTGTGTGGATATTATTATTTTAATGATAGAAATACGTGGATTACAAAATGAAGTGCCTTTTAAGCGTGTTTTGTCTAAGAATCAATAATCACAGTACAAATTTGTCGGCACTTTATGGGACGAAGGTGAGAAATGTCACTTAACGCTCCCTTAACATTTTTTTATGTAAGCACATACAGGTAAATACCGACAGAATAGTGATTCTAGAATTCTGTGAAGCTCAGCATGCTGCACATGGCTAAACACTGCATGTGAAGTGTGGATACGCCAACATCAAATATTACGAGTCGATTACGTATAAAGCCGGTCTCGCTTTCAAAAACTTAGGTGTATTATGTAAGATCACTGAGGTATTTCAACGATAAACAACTTCTTCTTCTATATAAAGGACAAATCCGACCTATCCTTGAATACGGCAGTCACCTTTGGATTGGAGCCCCAAAATACCTTCTAAGCTTGATTGACTCAGTTCAAAGGAGAGCAATTCTTTTGATAAACAATGGCACTCTTACATCTACCTACAATCAATGGATAAAAGGCGTAAAATTGGTTCTCTTAGTCTTTTCTACCGTTATTACCACGGTCGCTGCTCTTCGGAACTTAAATAACTAAATCCTCCTGCACCCACCCACAACCGACAAACTCGTCTTACACTCGACAAACATCCATACACGGTTAATATATGTCGACCAAGAACTAGCAGTTTCCAAAGTTACTTCCTTAATGCCACCGGTAAGCTATGGAATGCTCTTCCAGCGTTTGTGTTTCCTCGTATTAATCTGGATCTCTCCAAGAAACAGATAAATATACACTTGCAATCTCCCGAACCCACACACAAACACAAACACAACAAACCTTTCCCGCTTGCAGCGTCCAGCATCCCTGGCTGAACGTCATAGAATGCACTGGTTACGACCTGTTGTGCTCTCCTGCATATGATTACATAGTCACGGGCTTAGTCATCCCGAGGTGCCTGGAGCGACCGCTGCCCTAAAGTGTTCTCCCATCACACACGTGTCTGATGAAGAGCTTTGTCCCACAGATCCGCAGCTATGTGGAAGAAAGCATCGCCCTGTGTCGCCCCGACCAGGTGCACATCTGTGACGGCAGCGCTGCAGAGAGTGCAGCTCTGCTGAAGGAGATGCAGCTCTCCGGCGCCATCAAGAAACTGAACAAGTACGACAATTGGTAAGTCTCAGAATACTTATATATACATTCAATCCTTTCGTTACGACTCGGTGAAATACAAATTATACTGTCTACTAGTATTTGAAGCATAAATGTACTTATCTGACCTATTTTCATATATCACATTGGTTCTTGTATCTTTTAGCTATCAGATGATGCATAAAAAACTTTTATATTTAACAAACGTTCATTATGTAACTCCATACATGTGGTGGCATTGACACACGTGGTTTACAGAAAAATCGCTCCTGTGACGAAATCTAACGATATTTATTTACATGATTAACAGATTCCTGTAAATAATACAGGTAGGTTGATAAAGGGAATGACTGCACTTCCAATTTCCTACCGTAGATGTCACAATGAGTACTGAAAGTAACAAAACAAAAGAAGCTAACCATGTTTATTTTTTTAAATATGGCAGATTATGAGATTAGGTATTGCACAACACAATCCAATCCTGCTGGAATAAAATTAATTTTAATTTCTTTTGATGTAGCTGGTTAGCACGCACGAATCCTTCCGACGTGGCACGGGTTGAAAGCAGAACCTTCATCTGCACTGATCGTTCCGAAGACGTCGTTCCACGCACTGCAAAGGGCACTTCGACCCTTGGAAACTGGATCAGCCCTAGAGACTACGCAAGAGCCATCTCTGAGAGATTCCCAGGATGCATGCAAGGTGAGAGAAACCATAAACTGCGTCTCTTATGTTACTGTCACTGCTACACCAAGTCCTCCTGCACCCACCCACAACCGACAAACTCGTCTTACACTTGCCGAACATCCAGCCGAACTGGCAGCTTCCAAAGTTCCTTCCTTAATGCCACCGGTAAGCTATGGAATGCTCTTCCAGCGTCTGTGTTTCCTCCTTCCTACAATCTGGATCTCTTCAAGAAACAGATAAATATACTTAAATATACATATACTATACATAAAATTCTTTTTTCAACGCGTCAATCCAAGCACAAAAATAACGGCAGAAGCGGGATGCGAACCGCGGACCTTGGAAACCAACTATGCCCAGGTATTCATACCGCTCGGCGAATCGCGCCATTGCTATGCCCAGACTGACTTGCGGTGAAACTAGTATTTATATCATTGTTATCATCGTACGACAGATGTCGCCATAGTATATATTCAAAGTATGTATATTTTTATTATTATTCTATCAGTCTTCATTTATTCACAAGCTTAATATTATTACTTTCCGGCAGTCTATTTATCCGCGGTTCGCATCCCGCTTCTGCCGTTATTTTTGTGCTTGGATTGACGCGTTGAAAAAAGAATTTTATGTATAGTATATGTATATTTAAGTAATAATAATATTGTAATATAGTCAATGATCTATAAAAGTAGATTAGAATATTGAAATAATAAAATAATATTCTAATAAAAATTAAAAAATTAATTAGATAAATATACACTTGCAATCTCCCCAACCCACACACAAACACGAACACAACACACGTTTCCCGCATGCAGCGTCCAGCCCCCCTGTCTGAACGTCATAGAGTGCACTGGTCTTGACCGGGTGTGCTCTCCTGCATGCTATTACATAAAAAAAAATCTGAAAAAGTTTGCATATCGAGGCTCTTAAGCGCCAGCCTGAAAGGGTTACACGAGCTGGTATCAGTCTGTATTAATGAATCTTGTCATCTGCCGTCGAGCATAGCTCAATGGTTAAAGCGTTTGCATTCCACACTGAAAATCGTGGACTTGATCCCTAATAAAGAAAAAAAAACTATTTTTGAGCTCTAGTACACGTACACGGTTGGTGTGAATTTGATCCCTCGTCCGTACAATGCCAGTTATAGCCTTTTAATCAAAATTGGTGGTAGACGAAAGTCGTCCCGTGGAAACCACCTATTCATAGTGAACTCCTTAATAATAAGGATAATGCGTGAGTCTGTGACGTTTGCGGATCAACACTCCACATGCAGCTTGGTAAGCGTCATAGAATCCACAGATGAGACTTCAGAATCACTACTCCATCTGCCCCTATTCTCCTATATGTAAATAACTTCTTAGGTTTTCACGGCCAGATTTGATATTGTGACTTTTGGGCTTAGCCGTGTGCGTTGTCTAAAAAGTCATCAACCCTGAAGAAGACTCCTGCAATGGCGGTCGAAATATTGAATAGAAGAAATTCTCCACACACGGCTAAACCCAAAAGCCACAATATTCTCCTATATGTGTTTACATAAATGAAAATCGAACCAAAAATCGTTGCTCTCGTTAATTATTGTTTGTTTTTTGTCATCAGGTCGCACAATGTACGTGATCCCATACTCGATGGGTCCCATCGGCTCCCCGCTGTCCAAGATCGGCATCGAGCTGACGGACTCGGCGTACGTAGTTTACTCCATGAGTATCATGACGAGGGTGGGCGCCCGCGTGCTGGAGCTGCTCAAGAGCGAGGAGACGGACTTCGTCAAGTGCCTCCACTCTGTTGGGACGCCCGTCGGGGGCTGCCACGAGATGCCCAGCTGGCCCTGCGACCCCGGCCGGACCATCATACTGCACAAGTAAGAAAACATTGCATCAAAGTCTCGGTCACGAAATGACGACGTCAGCTGAATGGTGACGTCGGAGCACAACGGATTCCAGAGCTAAGGAAACGTACAAAAACTGTATTTTATTTGATACTGATTTATTGAATAACTTACCATTCTCCTCTCTTTCGCTCGCGCCACAAGCGGTCGTGTTTATAACTAACACCCGTTAGCGGACCCGTCCAACATGACAACATGGCGCACATCAATGTACGACAAGCGACCAGGATAAGAAACGAAAGATTGTATATCGAGGTTTTCGGTACCAGTCAGCAAGGACTACATCATGCTGATGTCTAACTGTTCGTTGTTTTTTACAATAGTTTAAGATAAATAAGTACAGTGGTACCTCGACATACGAGTTTGATTCTGCAATTTTAGTCGTATTTCAAATTACTCGTATCTCAAAACAAATTTCCCAAATGTCACAAAACGCGAGCACACCTTATCAAAAATGCTTTGACAGCGAGAGCACACTGATAACTGATTCTCTGACCGTGGTTGGGGGATTCACGCGGGAAAGTATGACGCTCGTACAACCGGCCGATGCGCTATGCCGATTGCTCTTATCTCAAATTTTGTTCGTATTTCAAAACATAAAATCGACGGCTCGTATCTCAAAAAACACGTATGTTGGGGCACTCGTATGTCAAGGTACCAATGCACATGGATAAGCACTAAACATTTTAACCTAACCTAACCTCCGAGAATACATAAATTAGTTCGCTTAGTCTTTTCTATCGATATTACCGCGGCCGCTACTCCTCTAAGCTCAAATATCAATTTGTCATGTACTCATGTACTAGCTTTTAGTTATTTGGGGCTTTACACTTCAGACTAACTGCTAAATGGATAAGCCCTGATCACTAGTCTGCCCAACTAATTACTGGGCATGGCGCTTTTAATGACAGATAATACTCTTTTATTTTAGTTTCTGCCCCTAGTTGCCCCTGTGACGCCCCCTTCCAGACCTCAGAGGACATTCTCAGGGACTGTCAGTTCCTCTTGTTAGAAAGAGGAGTCCTTTTCGATGCAGTTCGATGGAATCGCCTCGGCCCTATCGGGCATGCAGACTTTAAAGCCACTAAAAAAATCCACGCACTTACAATGTTTGCTCGTATTTTCGGTGAGAGAATCTATCTTCCATCTCTTCACAACCCGTGAATGCGATTCTAATCTCTTTCGCGGGTTCTTTCTTTTAGCACTTTGTGCAGTGGCCACAATTGTTCAGAGGGGTCTCCCACTGAACTTATCAGTTGCTAACTGATCATAATCTGAATGAGCGCATCATCAAGGAGACTTAACTGTCCTCCGGTGTGATGCGGGTGTGAGGCGGGTATAGTCCAGTTATTTATGTCAAACATGTGAAACAATAATAAAGTAATACTCAGGAATCATGTTTTCTTGGGTATTCCTGTAGTTTATTGCAAAACGTTGCAATGAGCTTTTTGTTCATTTCCACGCCCATAATTTCTACAAACCTTCATATTTAAATGTTTTTCTTCAGGCCCGACAACAACGAGATCGTATCTTACGGAAGCGGCTATGGCGGCAACTCGCTGCTGGGCAAGAAGTGCTTCGCTCTGAGGATCGGCTCCACCATCGCCAAGAGGGAGGGCTGGCTGGCTGAGCACATGCTGGTAAGACTCTTAACCTCAGTAATGTCCTCCTAACCCAACATTACCTAACCTAATATCAAACATGTGCCCTTAACCTAACCTACCTCAACCTAAAACATATTCTCTTAACCTGACACCTAACCTCAAACATGTATTTTTAACCTAACCTACCTCAAAGTGTGGCCTGAAAAGACCATCGTTCAACCCTGGATACACGTAAGACGGAAGAATCGCAGTGAACAGTGGTTGAAACCAGCTTAAGTGAAGATATTGACATATTTGGTGTAATATTACTTCAGATTCAGTGCTGGTGTTGATAGATGCAAAATATTGGACGTTTTATTTTGTGACAATAATGCCTTTTTATTTGTGTGTCAATCGTGACATACTTATGGCAGGGTTTTTGTTGTTACAAGTCAAGCTATTTATCTCGAGTCTCCTGACGCTAGTTCTGAGTGTGAGGTCATTGACACTTAATGTGTCAATAAATTTACATCGCCACACTTATGGTTGTATCTACTTTAATGACGCATTGAAATGTTACCTATTTTGTAATGTCATTTAAGGAAAATAAATAAATAAACTGTCAAACTGTCAAACTTATCATCTTAACCTTACATAACCTCAAACATGTCTTCCTAACATAAGCTAACTTTAAACATGCCCTCGTGTCCTCCTAACCTAACCTAACCTCAAACGTGTCCTTTTAATTTAACGTAACCGTAAACTTGTCCTTCTAACCTAACCTAACCGTACTATTGTTTATATTTTTTTAAATCTAATCAAGATTAGTTGCCTTCGCGCCTCTAGCTTATTCGACGCCCCGGGGCACCGACATTCTCCGCCTCCTTAAGCCGGCAACGCTTTAGTGTCATGGGTAAAAGACCAAAAGCGATTTAAAAAATGGTCTAAAATAATGAAGTATTTATTGGTTCACAGATTCTTGGAATCACTGACAGAGCTGGAAGGAAGAGATACATTGCTGCAGCTTTCCCTTCGGCATGTGGAAAAACTAATCTTGCCATGATGAACCCAACCCTGTCAGAATACAAGGTAAGCTAACCCAACCTTATTTAAGACTCAATATTATGAAATATGTTGAACAAAGCAAAATAAAATTGATTTACTTCATATTAAAAATGGGTGTTTATGCATTGTATGTTCTCCTCAGGTGGAATGTGTTGGAGATGACATCGCCTGGATGAAATTTGACGAGACGGGACAGTTGAGGGCCATCAATCCAGAGAACGGCTTCTTTGGAGTGGCTCCAGGTAAAATAAATAATCATTTTATATACTTATATGTTGTACCTACCGTTAAAACGTTTATCAACGAATTACATTCCCTCGGGTTATTTTAGCTTCGACTTTCCTCTTCTTTTATTTTGTTTTTGTATAACTATCTTCCCTTGAGAGGCACTGCGTTTATTGCGATTTTTCAAACATGTCATTTGTTAATTTATTGAATTAGTAGAACTTAGCCGTACAAAAAGATACTCCCCCAACCTAGTTAATTCTTACACCAGTATGCAGCGTCATTCCTTGGCTTAAGATAACCAACTCGAGACCCGTGTACAGAGACGTTCCTTAAGGTAATCAACCTATAATAGCTGCGTTTCTTTAGAATGATTAACGTGAGCAAGCGTCAGCCCTAGAATCAACTCTAATCTTAATAAACGTCTCTGCAAATGGGTGTTTGGTTGGATAACTTAAGTAAAACAATGTGTCTGCACACGGGTGTTAGATAAGTTCATTTCTCCTTATTATTTATTTTATTTTTCATTATTTTAGGCACATCCGTCGAGACAAACCCGAACGCGATGGCTACCATCTTCAGGAACACTGTGTTCACGAACGTGGCCGAGACCAGCGACGGCGGCGTGTACTGGGAGGGCATGGGGCAGCTGCCCAAGGGGGAGCATCTCATCGACTGGAAGGGCCGTCCCTGGAGCAAGGACACGGCCACCACGCCAGCGGCACACCCTAACTCAAGGTGACCTAAACTCACCTAACATAACCTTCTCGATCCTCCGTATCCAGGCTACTCCCGCTATTCTTCTGATTAGTTCATGTTTCAAGGAATCTTGGGCGTCGATATGTATCTTTCTTTTTACCATTTTCGCTTCATATGTAGAGCATATGGACACCGCCAATTACCGTTTCACTGTACGTTCTGTAAGCTCAGACTATCTATGCATTGTACCAGAACCAGTACCGGCTTTAGACTCATTTTATTTGTAGCGCCTCAAATTGTTTATATTTAAAAAAATCTAAATAAGATTGCTAGCCCTCGGCGCCCTGGGACACCGACCCACTTCGCCACCCCCTAAAACCGGCACTGACCAGAACACCTGTATACCCGGAGGTACACATGAGAGCATAGATGGTTCTCGGGAGCCTCCAGAACAAGAGTCTGCGAACTTAGTATAGCTTGTGGCTGTAATACCGGAGAAATGTTTAGGTGTTCAATAATCAGCGTTTTTTTTTCAAGGAGATCGGATGGTTAGCCTGACGTCACTAAATAGTGGGACTTCAAAACTCGCGAATTTTCAAATGCCTATCAAATACATATATATTTTTTTTTTTTATGTAAACGCATGCAGGAGAGCACAACCGGTCAAGACCAGTGCACTCTATGACGCTCAGCCAGGGAGGCTGGACGCTGCATGCGGGAAACGTGTGTTGTGTTCGTGTTTGTGTGTGGGTTGGGGAGATTGCAAGTGTATATTTATCTGTTTCTTGAAGAGATCCAGATTGTAGGAAGGAGGAAACACAGACGCTGGAAGAGCATTCCATAGCTTACCGGTGGCATTAAGGAAGGAACTTTGGAAGCTGCCAGTTCTTGGTCGACATATATTAACCGTGTATGGATGTTCGGCAAGTGTAAGACGAGTTTGTCGGCTGTGGGTGGGTGCAGGAGGAATTAGTTCTTTAAGTTCCGAAGAGCAGCGACCGTGGTAATAACGGTAGAAAAGACTAAGAGAACCAACCTTACGTCTGTGTTCCATTGATTGTAGATTAGACGTAAGGGTGTCATTGTTTATCAAACGAATTGCTCTTCTTTGAACTGAGTCAATTAAGTTTAGAAGAGGTATTTTGGGGCTCCAATCCAATATTGACATCAGCATGATGTAGCCCTTGCTGACTGGTGCCGAAAACCTCGATATACAATCTTTCGTCTCTTATTTCTGTTCGCTTGTCATACATTTATGTGTTCGCCATTTTTGGGACTAGTTATATAGACCGCCATCACGAGCGCGGCAGTTGTGCCCCGCCCGTCGGCGAGAGCATATTGTATTGTGGCTCGGCCGAATGCTAGGTCGAGCCATAAATTTTTAAGGTTTTATCGTAAATATATGCCAATGTGCTTCTGAAAAAGTCTGTGTCATCAATCTGCTCCTAATCCTGCCATCACGCGACGGATTAACAACCTTTTGAGAGAGAGGAAGATCTTAATATTTTTCTTGACACTCTTGATATTTTATTTACTTATTGTTTCTCTTCAGGTTCTGTTCGCCGGCGTCGCAGTGCCCGACGATAGACCCGCAGTGGGAGAGCCCCGCCGGCGTGCCCATCTCCGCCATCCTGCTGGGGGGCCGGCGCCCCTCGGGGGTGCCGCTCGTGTACGAGGCCAGGGACTGGGCCCACGGAGTGTTCCTGGGAGCCGCCATGAGATCAGAAGCTACCGCAGCTGCCGAATACAGCGTGAGTAAAAATAACCGACTAGTATTATAATTTCGCAATCCACGCCTTCACACAAGAAGGCAATTCGAGACTCGCTGTAGTATACTAATTTCGCAGCTTTAGATTGAGGTCTATTTGACATCTAACTATAATAATGCACCTAGAATCACAGGAAGGCCTTCAGTCATTCTCTAACAAGTAGCTTTTTGAGTGCGTCCAGTAACGGGTCCCCATCTAGGTGTACTAAAACAGGAAGGGACAGGGACCTCTTACGGTTATAAGTCAACCGACAAACTCGTCTTAAACTTGCCGAACATCCATACACATTCGATGTGTGTCGACCAAGAACTGGCAGTTTCCAAAGTTCCTTCCTTAATGCCACCGGTAAGCTTTGGAATGCTCTTCCAGCGTCTGTTTCTTCCTTCCTGCAATCTGGATCTCTTCAAGAAACAGATAAATATACACTTGCAATCTCTCCAACCCACACACAAACACGAACATAATACACCTTTCCGGCATGAAGCGTCCAGCCTCCCTGGCTGAGCGTCATAGAGTACACTGGTCTTGACCGGCTGTGCTCTCCTGCATGTGATTACATAAAATAAAATTAATTAACAGACGCATTTGTTTGCGCTTTTCTACGTGATATATGATTTTAGAACTGTTTGTTTGGTTGGTGGTGAATGATTTCAAAAGTAATGAATGTGTTTGTAATTTTGTGTTCCCCAGGGGAAGATGATAATGCACGATCCCTTCGCGATGCGCCCCTTCTTCGGCTACAACTTCGGTCACTACCTGCAGCACTGGCTGTCGATGGCAGACAAAACGACCGCAGACAAATTGCCCAAGATCTTCCACGTCAATTGGTTCAGGAAAAACAGCCAGGTGAGAATCAAATATTTTGCTTGAATGAATAAAAAAGACTAGAGGCCTTTGAGATGTGGTCATACAGAAGAATTCTCGGAATTTCCTGAGACCACGTCACGAACAATGAGGTTCTCAGCATAATCAAGGAATATAGGCACCTAGTAATAAGAACCATCTCAGAGAGGCGATCGGTCACATCATGCGCCGCGATGGTCTTCTTCACGACATTGTGGAAGGGATGGTTGAGGGTAAAAACTGTAGAGGGCGCCCTAGACGGGAGTATTTGCAGCAAGTGTTCGAGGACATGATTTGTAGCTCTTATGCTGAGCTGAAGAGGACTGCAAAGGATCGAGAGGAGTGGAGATCTAGATGCAAGATTTTGTTGCTGCAAACCAATCCACCGGATCGATACTACGAAGAATAAGAATAAATAATGCAAGTTTTGAATGAAGGACATCTTCAGCCAGTGGTGGGAACAGATTAGAAGAATAAAAAGTTACAAGAGTTATGAAAATCGGTGGTGAATATACGTCGGCCATAGATTCTGTGACACGTGTGATTTCATAGGAGAGCCATAATTACTTTATATGGAGTATTGATCATTGATCTACCAAATCATAGAGAGACTTTAGACTGGCATTCATGCATTTTTCGTTTTGATCGTGGTACGTTTTTGGTGGATTTGTTAATTGATTTTTTGGATAAATGAAATTCCCCACACACGGCTAAACCCAAAAGCCACAATACCAAATCTGGCCGTGAAAACCTAAGAAATTATTCAATTAATTTATTTATTATTCATTTTTTATTCAATTTTATTATTATTTTTCCTTTACAGAATCATTAAAAAATTTAACAACTGAATTCATTTCTGAAGTACAATAAGAATTAATCCTAAAATAAAAAATACAATATATGCAAGTATAGGTACTTATGATTAAGTACTAAGAACAAAGCAATAAAGACAAGCTACGGAAGGTCCTAATGCTCATCAAACAGACAACGTCAACAAATTATTCCTCCAAAGAAACTCGTGGAGTTCATGTCTGAATCGGGCCTTCCTTACATGAAATATATCAACATCCGAGGCGATTTGGTTAAACAGTCCCTTTATTTATATATTATATATATATAGCGCCAATGTGCTTCTCGACAAGTTCTTTGATTTGTGACTTGCTCCTCACCCATTCACCGTGCATACTGATGACGATCCTGGCAGCGTGGAGTCGCCCTTGATAGACGAGAATGTCAGAACGTAACCTAACTTGACCTAACTTTTTTTCTCTCTCCAGGGTAAGTTCCTCTGGCCCGGGTTCGGCGACAACTGCCGCGTGCTGGACTGGATCCTGCGGCGCTGCGACAACGAGCCGTGTCACCAGGAGAGCGCCATCGGCATGCTGCCCGCCAAGGACTCTCTCAACCTCCAGGGACTGAAGGACGTCGACACTAAAGAACTGTTTGACATCCCCAAAGACTTCTGGCTCAAAGAGGTGAGACCCATTACTACCTTAAATTACTTGTTATTCTATTCACTTTGAGATCCATTTCAATATTAAATAGATAAGTATATCATACCTCGTTTTATTTAACATGGATCACACTGAGCACTGTTTCACTTGATGGAAGACTGCAGTTTCAAAGTCAATGAAGCATTCATTGATCGCGTAACTACAGTCTTCTAGCACTTGAAACAAAACTCAGTGTGATCCATGTTAAAACAAGGTATGAAGTACTTATCTATTTGACTGACAATACTTGGTGAGACCCGTCCAAGTTGTAGTCTGCGTATAAGTCTGCTTAATTTCTGTGATTTCATTAGAACCGAGCTAACTATGCCATTGTTACTCAACAAACAATAATTTATTTATGTTACCACATCTGAACCCATATTTGGGGCATATGTACACCGCAAATAGCCGTTTCACAGTTCTGCAAGCTCGGAGTTTATATGCCTTGTCTCATAACACCTGTATACCCGGAAGTCCACATGAGAACAAAGATGGTTCCCGAGAGCTTACAGGGCAAGAGTCCGCAAACACAGACTGCGGCTGTAGGACCAGAGAAACATTTGGGTGTTCAATCATCAGCGTTACTTTTAAGGAGTTAATCCAACCTGATCAATCTTTATATCGGATACGAAATTTTGGACGTTTGATTTTGTGGCAATAATGCCGCGTTATTTGTGTGTCAACCATAATATACTTATGACACGGTTTTTGTTGTTACAAATCCTAACTATTTGCGCTGCGTATTCCGACACTTGTTCCTGAGTGTTAGGTCATTACATTTACATCATCACACTTACGTTGGTACTTCAATAACGAATTAAAATTGTAATATTTTTTTTGTTTAGGTGGAAGCCATTGATAAATACTTCACTGAGCAAGTCGGCGAAGACCTCCCCAGCCAAGTCCGGTAGGAACTAGATGACCTGCGCGAGAGACTGCACAAGTCATGAGCACCTAACCTAACTTATAATAATGCATCGTCACCATTCCAACATCGACATAACATAAAAAAAATAACACAATCTCATCACTGATCCATAATTTATCCATGTCATATATTCTCATATTTAATATGGAGCTTAAAAACTTTAGACAAGAAAATTGACAGTTGGCTTTGGAAGTATTTTTCATGGAGATGAATTATAGAATCATTCAGAAATGTTTAAATGTTTTAAACTTCCTCAAAACATTATATTTTAAAAAAGGCACATTTGGTGTGCCATCATTTAATATCGGAATATACATTTTTATGATTTTGATACATTTTTCATCAAGTTTTTGACAATTATTTTTGGTTTAAATTTTTTTTTTGAACCATTTTTTTATTAAATTTGACTTTATTACATATTAACTGTTACTATTGTAACAATTAATAAACAAATTATTTATTATTTATATCTTTTTTTGACAATTCATGTGCAGCAGATGTGATGTATGGCACTAAACTGACTAACCTAACCTAAAAACTGACATAAAAAAAGAATGTATATTCTTTCGGAATTGTGCCTTTTGGGCTTAGCCGTGTGTGGCGAATTATCTCGTTCCAATATTTCGACCGCCATTGCAGGGGTCTTCTTCAGAGTTGACGACTTTCTTATGAGTTAAATTCGCCACACACGGCTTAACCCAAAAGCCACAATACCAAATCTGACCGTGAAAACCTTAGAAGGCATATTGTTTCATTATCGAAAATTGAAATCACATATTTTTTTGTGATTTTAAAAATTTTATTTTTTTTTGTTTTGTTTATAATCATATTTTCGCAATCATTTATTGATTAATTTATTTTTAAATATTATAATTATTACTTGATATTTAATTTGCTAGACGAGAGAGACAATCTTTCATTTAACCTGTGGTACACCCTTTTTATGTCTTTAATATAATTTAATTATTTTGTAATTTATTCTTAAAAAATGCGTCGTATACCTAGATGATGTAATCTTTTATAATTTATTTAATTAGTAAATAAATTATAGTTTTTTTTTGTAATCTGACTTTTTTGGTGATTTAGACCAAAAAAAAAACACGCAAGATCTCAAATCATTTTTTTTAATCATCTTAATTAAATAATATAATATATAAAAAATAAGTAGTTATTTTTATTCAAGTATTTAATTTATTAAATATAACCCGACCCCCATTTTAGGTTACATTAATATTATTTTAATGATATTTTAAATTTATATTGTATAATTATTTCACGGGCACACGATATATGTTGACATTACGAAATGTAAAGTAAATTTAAATACATTTTATTATTTAATATATTTTTATAATCTCTTTTAAAAATAGGGATCCCCTTTAAAATAAAATTGTAACAATATTTGTTTTGTCATACATTTGTCGTAATGTCAAAAATATAAAACAATTATTTATAAAATTGTATTAAATGTATTTTAATGTAATTTGTGTATAAAGAATACAAAAAATTGTTTTTCATGCTTAAAACGATTGAAAATATTTTTTGGAAAAGAAATTCTACCTTTTACATGAAAAACTCAATTGAAAAATATACAACAATTTTAAAAAAGACTTTATTTTTTTTCACTATGATCAATACATTTAATGTCTTTTTTTTCTATGATATTTACCATTTTAACCCTTTCGTTACGACTCGGTGGAATACAAATTATACTGTCAATAAGGCGTGAATTTTTCAATTATTTTTTTTTGCTTAAAACTAGTATTTGAAGCATAAATGTACTTATCTGACCTATTTTCATATATCACATAGGTTCTTCCATCCTTTAGCTATCAGATGATGAATAAAAAACTATTATATTTAACAAATGTTCATTATATGACTCCATACATGTGGTGGCATTGACACATGTAGTTTGCAGAAAAATCGCTCCTATGACGATACCTAACGATATTTATTTACATGTTTTACAGATTTCTGTTAAGAATACATGTAGGTTGATAAAGGGAATGACTGCACTACCAATTTCCAACCGTAGATGTCACAATGAGTACTGAAAGTAGCAAAACGATATATCACGTCAACCAATGTCAACGGTCGGAGAATCTTTGACGGCATAAGCCGATAACGGAAGCAAAAGGGTTACAAGTGACATTCATATAAATTCAATGAAAGTAAACCCTGCATCTGCGTTTCTTTGAATTTAACATATGCAGAGACATTCTTTTACTTAACCTTCCATACAATTAACGACAAATACACCTCATTGTATTCCCCATATTTATCACTTAGTCGGAAGCTTCAAGCTCTGAGCTATTTGAAGGAAAGTGTCTCTCTAACCTACCATCACAAAAGAAATCTCGCCGGGCATAAGCAGAACTGTTGGATACACTTTTTTTTATGTATACACATACAGAAGAATACCGACAGATGGTGATAGTGATAATGAAGTCTCATCTGTGGAATTCTATGACGCTTACCACGGTGCACATGGCTAAGCGCTGCATGTGGAGTGTTGATCCGCCAATGTCATAGACTACAGCCCGAGATTCACGCATCATCCTTATTATTACAGGAATTTACTATGAAAGAGTGGTCTTCACGGGACGACTTTCGTCTACCACCAATTTTGATTAATAGGCTATTACTGACATTTTACGGGTGAGGGATCAAATTCACACCAACCGGGGTATTTTAGAGCTCAGAAATCGATTAAAAATCCTTTTTTTTTTTAATCTCCGTCGGGGATCAAACCCACGACCTTTGGCTTGCAAAGCAAACGCTTTGACCGTTGAACTATACCCGCTGGTTAGCAAAAGGAAAAAAAATCATGCTTTCCTACGCACCTCTGAAACATAAATCTATAATAATTCTGTCAACATTATACGAAGCTGACGAAATGTATCCTGACACCAGAAAGCCTCAGATTATACTGGAGTACAACGAAACCATAGGCGAATATTCATTCTGATTATCAGGTCGATAAAATATTTAGAGTTTTGTTTCGTTTTTTGTTTAAGAAAGTCAAATATATGTTTTTAAAGTAATGCCATTCATCACTTTTCATAACCTTACAGCAATTGCATAACATTTATATAAAGACAACACCATTTACATGGAGAGAACTTGATGATGTAAGCTTTACAAGAAGCTGGAAGGTTAAGGTAACCAATTTAACACCCGTTTACAGAGACGTTTCTTAACCCGAAGATCGCTGAAAGCCCACCCGTGGGCGCTTCACAATATTCGAAAGATGTATTTCAAAATCAATTCTGATTTTCTCACAACGATATCTATGAATATTTTATAATTTTAACAAACCAAAAAAGATCGATATTTTTCGATAGTTTGGGAGATATTCATGAGATGGGCTGGCACCGAATATTTTTTTTTTATCGAAAACAATTATATATATATCTTAAATATTTAAAATAAACGTGATGCGCTGGAGGTACACACGATGTAGGGAGACAGTTTTGTAAGTAGTTAGTCAAGGACAGTCAAAGCAAGCGGTCGAGTATTTGTTCTATAATCTATTTTGTGGCAGCCCTAGTGGAAAAAAAGTGTTTTTTTCGTGAAAATTTTAGTTCAATCGATTGCAGCTCACCAATAATGTATGTTGAAAATAATAAAATAATCCAGTCATTAGTAAAAGTAGTGTTTTTATTTTTTTTAAAACATGTGGCGATGAAGTGGTTAAGATTTGAGGTGAGTCGAGGGCTGAGGCTTCCTCACTTTAATTATTCTAAAGGACAGTAGCTATTATAGGTTATTTTAAGAAATATCTCTGTATACCTCTCTTAAGTTGGTTACCTTATGTCAAGGAATGGCTCTACATACGGGTATAAAAAAACTTTGGAAAAAACGAACGCCCTACATTCAAAGGGTTTATTGATATTAGTATGTATATAATTTAAAGCTTATAAAATAACTATCGTTTTAAGTTATTTAAAGCTTTACTGGGGATTGAACCGGCGACCGTTAATACGATAGTCGGTCTCTTTATCTCTTGACCAAAACTCATGGATATAGGTTACTAGAGACTACTTGCTGTGCTTAGCGGAGTAATATCTGACATTGTTCTGGTTGGACCCTCGGGCGTACTTAGTCAGCAGCGCGTTTACGTTCAGCTTATCAGTTGTAAAACGTCTGAAATCAGAAATAAATGATTTGAAAAATTAACAAGGGCGTCGGGAACTATATACAGAATGTACTCGGCGGAGCTGCGGGAGGCAGAGCAGACATGGGATGAGGCGAAAACTGTGGCGGCAGTTCGTGAATGCCATATGCTCCAGTTAAAGAGGATTGTACATGGTAATGATGTGTTGGAGTATCTTGCTCTCACTGCCAAGGTTGGACATTAACCTTTCAACGCCCAGTGGTTTCCTTACGGGACCGCAGATTTGCGTCTTTCAATGCCCTACGGTCCCACACAGGAGTGCTTATGGTTCATTTCACAATCGGATTACATTAATTTGTAATAATAGTATTAAAGTAAGTTCATGGAAGAATCTATTGTGCGACGAAACATTACAAACATTGGCTGCTAGGGCATTGAACACAGCAAATCTGCGATCCCTTGTGGGATCACTCGGAGTTTAAAGGTTAATGAAGTAAATTGTTCTGCGCAACTCGAACACAAGAGTTAAAAACATTAAAAAATTGCATATATCCTGAGTATTTGCCTGAATAATTGATATTTGGAATTGTAGCTTTTGGGTTGAGCCATGTGTGGTGTTTTTTCTAACCGATATTTCCACCGCCATTACAGGGGTCATTCTTGTAATGTAGTAGTACCTTGAGTATTATATGAGTGTTTAGTAGGGCTCCGCAAGCAACTTGCCAAAACACTTGTTTGGAGCATCTTAATGTACGGCTGTGAGACATGGTGCTTATCTGAAAGTGATAAAAAAAGACTAGAAGCCTTTGAGATGTGGTCGTACAGAAGAATTCTCGGAATTTCCTGGAGAGACCACGTCACAAGCAATGAGGTTCTCAGGATAATCAAGGAAGATAGGCACCTAATAAGAACCATCTCAGAGAGGCGAGGCCGATGGATTGGTCACATCATGCGCCACGATGGTCTTCTTCACGATATTGTGGAGGGGATGGTTGAGGGTAGAAACTGTAGAGGGCGCCCTAGACGGGAGTATTTACAGCAAGTATTCGAGGACATGAATTGTAGCGCTTATGCTGAGCTGAAAAGGGTTGCGGAGGACCGAGAGGAATGGAGATCGAGATGCAAGATTCTGTTGCTGCAAACCAATCCACCGGATTGATACTACGAAGAAGATTCAAAATATCAATTAGAAGAAATCATACACATACATATATGAGTATTTAGTAGTACTATTCAAAATATCAATTAGAAGAAATCATACACACATGGCTCAACCCAAAAGCCTCAATTCCTAACCCGACCGTAAAAATCAAAAAGTTATTTAATTTAATTTTTTATGTATTACATGTTCATCCCAAATAACCAATAGTTTGTACCAATTTCCACCAATGTTCATTATTTAACTTATAAAACACTCGTCGGTCATGCTATTTTCTTAAGTATTACCTATTTCTTTGTTGTAATTTATCGTTATTTATGAACTTACTCAATGTAAGGAGTTATCTGATCGACTGTCCACTTGGTCTTAGTTTGGAACAGTACACGGAATCTCTCCGTGATGCTTTCAGGAAGGTTGGATTCGTAGAAAGCCCAGATCACTTGAGGTACAGACTCAAGATCTGTCAGAGCCATCCCTCTTAACATCTCCTCCTGGAATAACAACAATAGGTATTATTTTTTACGTAAACACTGATACCAAATGGTAAATTAAAAGAAAGCCACAGCACTAAAGGTGGCTTTACCAGAAATTAAAAAAAAAACAAATATTATCTTGAAACTATGAGATGAGCGGTCCAAGAGTAATTTTCTCCCAAAATATAAATAAACAAACATATTTTTTCTTAGTACATTCAACCCTCCCTTAACATTCTTTGATAATGATTAGCCCGATGCCCTGGCCTGGACTGTTTAGTCCTAAGAGGCAGTTTAACCCAACATAACACAAAGGAGCGATCATTATATAAAAAATATCCGCAATTACTACAGGAAAAATCACAAATAAAAAAAACATGCATTGTCTGTTTTGTCTAAAAACAAAGATTTTAAGAAGTTTTTTGTTGCCTTTGTAAAGATTCTAGGGACATCAAGTTATTATGAGTGACAAATTTGTTTCTCTCTGCGTATCAACAAATTGTAGTAAAAACCAAAATAAAAATAAAAGATTCTTTAGAAATCACTCCACAATTTTTTATTACGGGAAAAACATGTTTCGGCTACGTCTAGTAACCATTGTCAAGTCGATTCGGCAAGGAAGTGTTCGTGTTTATATAGGGAAGGTGTAAGTGAGTAAGTGCGTGTAGGTTGTGAGATAGATATATGTTTAATTCATGTAGAGTAAAGGAAAGCATTATGGATAAGGAAATAAAATAGAGAAATTTTCTAACCTTTGCCACCATTCCTTCAGGCACCGAATCCTTCCACGCCAGCATAAAATCTTCAAGATTAAACTTCCCGGCGCTCTTCAGCAGCACCTGCGCCAAGAACCTGCACACCTTATCCTCCCTGTAACTAAAATACTGTTCCCCATCCTCGAAAACGCTCTCCACCGTATAAAACTCAAACAAATTACGCAGAACAACGTCAGGAACAAGCTCAGCAAGAGTTGCCACAGTAGCCGTCTTACTTATCCTATCCAAAGACCAAGAATTCTCTTCAATCAAATCCAGCATATGCGACAAAACTCTGAATTCATAATCAAACGATAATATTCTGTAATAACCGTCTATTTCCATCGCTTGAATATCGTCTAAGCCTTGCAAAAGCTCTACATCGGACGCTTGAATGATGTCTCTCAACTGTGCATGCGTTAAAAGCAGCTTCTTATCAACAGCAAACTCTACTTCAGGTCCTGAATACTTGGTAAACTGCAATAATTCGTTTAGTTTGCCGAAATGAGGTTTGCAACTTCTCGGTTCTAAATACGTATAAAACACTTTTAAAATGTCTTTCTCACATATCTTTCGTGGAGATTTGAAGATTTCTTGGTCGGAATCGTTGAGGCTTGTGTTTGGAGATGTTTTTTGTGGGGTTTTGGCTTCGTTTGAGATGTTGAGGCTCTCGATGGACTCGTTGATGGCGCCGTCTTCGTTGAGCTGCGTTTGCTTGGCCCAGAGAAGATTCGGAACGAGCAGCAGACTGTTGGAAGTTTCGGCCTCTTTCACGTCGTAAGTTCGGTTGGCTGTACAGAGAACTGCGTTATCGCTTTGAGATCCTGAAATGAGAGAAACATTTTATTACAGTTATTTTTACAGTTAAATATAGTAGTTACCAGTGTTTCTAAGATTATTTACAGAGCGAACTATCAGGGCAAATTAACAGAGCGAATTTATAGGAAACATATTAAGATCCAATAAAAAATATTTAGTTTTGACATTTATTTTTAATTTATTACATGTTTCGGACTCCCTAGAGTCCATCTTCAATAAAACATGTGTAATCACTTAAAAATAAATGTGAAATCAAAACTTAATATTTTTGATTTGACATTTTTTAAATTAAAATAACTATAAAATTATAATTATGCAGTTTCACCAAGATTGTCAGTTTATAATGTTAACGTTATATTAAGAACCGTCAACTGTTCCATCAACAGATATCTCTAACACTTCTCCTCTCCCCTCCACTTCTCTTTGTAACCTTGGTTAACTGTTCTGTATTTTGATTTAGTTTATAGTAAGTAGCTCCTGATGATCACCAAAACCAGTAAAGTGATTATTAATTAAAATTTAGTGGTTTCATACAATGTTTTAGTCGTTATGTTCTTTAAATATGACAAACCACAAAGTTACTGCGTTCTACAAGTTCTTTTTTTATTTTTTCTGTTAGGAAGGTCAGACTGTGAAGATTTCTTTGGTAATTTCACCTTTGAAGACTACAGTTCCTGAAGACAGAAGCTCGTCCAAGATGTGCTGGTCCAGTTGTATCAATTTGAGGTTCTCGTAGGCGCCCCCATCCTGAGGGAAGCTGAACACTTGCGTGAGAGGGCGAAGCTCTGATTCGTGCAACTTCGCATGCCTTATCATGGTGCGCACGTCCTCGGGGGTCCTTATGTAACTGAAAATTAAAATGTCAATCTTTAGCTACTGATATCAGCTCGTTATTGCAGGCTGGTGCCGAAAAGCCTCGATATACAATCTTTCGTCTCTTATTTTTATTCGCTCGTCTGACACGCATATATAAAAATTAGTCTAAGTTTCGAATAAGGAGTCGTAAGACATGACACTTCTAGGTGCCATTTTTTTTGTTTTGACAGGCCACTACCTGTCATGTGACAGCAGGCAGTTCGTCAAATGGCCGACATGAGGTCTTCGGGTAATGCTATTGATACTGCGCGGTCCGAGTCACTTTCTCCCGGGCACCGTCAGGTACGGATCATTCATTGTTTGAGCCCGGGCAGAATACCGAAGTTTCGTCAGTATTTTATTTTAAATTATGTGTTTCTCGGCAAGTTATTTGCTTAGTGACCTGCTCCTCATGCATTCAACATGCGTTCTGATGACGTTCCCGGCGGCATGAAGTTTCCTTTGATAAACGGGGGGTGTTACTACCTTATTGATAGCGATAGGTTATTTAAAACAATTTTAAAATCGTCTTCACCTGGAGGTCCTGTCACTTTTTTGTATAAAAATAAATCCTAATAATGTAATAACTAATAAGGTATTATAGGTAGTGTATCATAAAATTATTGTTAAGTTGCCCAGCTTTGATATGTAACCTCTGAATAAATTAGATATACGTAAATAGGTAAGGAATTTATTATTTATTTATTTATTATAAAGTAAACATAATTATCGACACATTTCAGGTCAGAGGTCTCAATGGTGATTATCATTACAGTTAATTAGGAATGAAAAGTAAATTTAAAAACTGTGTTGAGTTGCCATAGTACAGAAGTAAAAATATTTATTAATTAATACCTACTAGACACTTTAAATCACCATTTTAATTAATGCAATTTCTTAAAAATATATTTTTATGTTCTTCTTTATCCTAGCCATTTCCCATCATCTGGGGTCGGCTCTCCTTGTGCACATTCGCTATGTCTGTCTGTCCTGCGTTGCATTCTCGGTCAAACCCAGGGTTTTCAGATCCTATATTTTTATAAGTTATGCATATTTTTTAACAACCATATTATTCTTAGTGAGATTTCCATAATACATTTTATTTAAATAAATGAATGTCCATCATAATTCGTCTATCAAACGTATGTAGGTATTAAAAAAATACGTTCCGTTTCAAGAATATATTATTCTGTAGTAACGATATTTTAAAAAAAATGAAACATAATTCTAAAAAAGATACCTAAACTGAAATAAACAAAAGATATCGATGGAGCATCAATTTAATAATACGCAATTTCTGAGCAAAAGACTGATACAAATATAACATTTTTTAATGATGCATTAATATTTATTTAATTACGCAACAATATCATTCAATTATGAAATTCAAAACTTCCGCCATTTCTCGCAACGTGCGTCAGCCAACATGGCGACCTTTAAGCCAACAGAACGGCGACCTAACCTCAAAATGTTCCTTGCGAGTGACAGCCAGTAGGCGCAGTAGTGTTGTGTAACCCCGGGGGCTCCGAGACAGGCGAAAAAGGGCCCGATGCCACCGAAAACCCATTAAAATAACATTAAATTAATAACGTGTGTTAAATTAAAGAGACTACATAAGAATTTAAGATGTCTACGATGTTCGGTGACTTGATGATGAAGGGCGACGAAGACAGTGGAAGTAATGCGAATAGTGGTAATGTTCCTTCTAGTCGTCCCGGAGCCATTTCACCATTATCTCCTTATTTGAATTTCGATCCTCACTATATTCCAAAGATGCAACCTGAGTTTTTGTATCCCGACGAAAACTACAAAGCGCACACGACCAAAAGGACGTCGGTGGCTTTGCCGCAGATTGGCGCTTGCTGCATTATAGGAGCTGGTGAGTTAAATATCAATATTTCATATACAACATAACGTCGTATCTTGTATTGCAATCAAAAAAAGATATGACCTTGCGATTTGTATCAACTTTTATGTATAGAGATAAAAAAATTTTTTTTAACTATTTGGTAATACTTCACAGTAGTGTATCAAGCTTAATCAAATCAAAACAATATAATATATTTGTAGTGTTCCTAAGTGCGTCAATCGTCTAATAAGATATATAGTTTTTCACATATTTTATGACGACAGTTTTTTTTCCTAAAATAATTACGTAGATTTTCACGGCCAGATTTGGAATTGTAACTTTTGTGTTGAGCCCTGTGTGACGAATTTCTCCGAACCGATATTTCACACAATTGTCCATGCTAAAGATGAAATTTGCCACTCACAGCTTAGCCCAAAAGTCACATTTCCAACATTTTCCATAATGTATAGATCCATAGTGAAGTGTTTGAGTTGCCATAGGCTAGGTTTATTAAAACAGCTAAACGAATGGTTTATTATATTCATTAGTTATTTTGTAGAATTGTGATTTTAAAAAGCTTGAGTTAAATTAAAGAATCATTTTTAAAACATTATACAATGCAGTCTAATTTGTACCAACTAGGATGAAACAACTTCTCGAGAGAAATCAACGGACGTATACAACTGAGATGGGCAGCATCTGGAAAACTTGATTATATTCTGAAGCTTCAAGACATGCTCTACGAACTCAATGAATCGTCCAACAAAATTGGTCTGAAAATGATCATGGATAAAACTAAAGCCATGATAAATAGTCATATTTCCCAGACGTTTGACCAGATTTTCATTGAAGGAACACAAATAGAGATTGTAAATGACTATACCTATCTGGGACAAGCAATACAACTAGGACGAAATAACATCTCAAAAGAAATCGACAGGCGTATAAAACTGGGATGGGCAGCATTTGGAAAACTACAGTAAATATTTAATGCAAACATTCCGTAATGTCGTAAAACTAAGGTGTTTAACCAATGCATCCTCCCTGTATTAACTTATGGCGCAGAGTATGTAAGATAAGATACGTTGTATCTGATAACAGGTCTTACACATAAAATAAAGGTCACCCAACGTGCCATGGAGAGATTCATGAGAGGAGTGTCTCTGAAAGATAGAATCTTAAACGAGGATATCCGAAGAAGAACTCAAGTAGTGGAGGCTACACCACAAATAGGCACACTCAAGTGGCATTGTGACCTATCTGTTGAAGAGACAATCTTCGATGGGGAAAAAAAGTGTTGAAATGGTGTCCAAGAACTGGTATTCTGGGGCTCCTATCAAAAAGTAGCTGGTGTCATTTTGATGTGTTTTTTTTATTTCAGGGCTCGGAGGCGCGGCTGGACTCTACAATGGCTTAAGAGCCACCACCTTGGCAGGACAATTCGGCAAAATCAGAAGAACACAAATACTTAATTACGTTATGAAACAAGGTAACAAAAAACAAGTCTTTAAATGTATTTGAAAGGAAAGGAACACTGGCATTTTAAACGTAATATTCATAATATATATTTTTCATTGGCAAGATGTTTTGCCGGGCGGCATAGTCCAGTGGTTAAAGCGTTTGATTCTCATTCAGATGCCGTCGGATCAAATCCCAACCGAGCTTGATTTTTGAAATTGATTTAACCTTTAAGCGCCCAGTAGTTCCATACGGGACCGCAGATTTGCGTCGCTCAATGCCCCAGCAGGCCAATGTTTGGAATGTTTCATCGCACAATAGATCCCTTCCATGAACTTACTTTAATACTATTATTACAAATTAATGTAATCCGATTGTGAAATGAACCATTAGCACTCCTGTATGGGGCCGTAGGGCATTAAACGACGCAAATCTGCGGTCCCGTAAGGAAACCACTGGGCATTTAAAGGTTAAATCTAACTTCTTTATATGCCTTCAGTACAGTTGAGCTACTTTTTAAATACAAAACAAAAATTTGTTCTAGCCTTGGGTTATAGTGTTGTTTTTATTGTTTTCAGGATCTGCCACCAGCTGCACACTGGGCATAATCGCCTCGTTCTACTCGGTGGTGGGCGTGGGAGTGTCGTACGCTAGCGACAAGGAGGACGCGCTCAACACGCTGCTGGCGGCCGCGGCCACCGGCGCGCTGTACAAGAGCACGGCCGGCGCGCGCGGCGCCGCGTTGGGCGCCGCGGCTGGGCTGGCCATGGCCGCCGTGTACTCATTGGCTACGGCCAAGGAGAGCGGCTTCGGCAAGTTCAACCAAATGCCCCTGTGAGACTGATAACAGAACACTAGCCCTCTGTGTTGCTTACATCACCAAACGAAATCGCAAACTCTTAATAATTACATGCTGTGTAATAAATATACTTTTTTTGGAATTTAATTTGCACTAACTTGCTCTTAGCTCATCGACTAAAGATCAGGATGCCACAACGCCATCTCTGTGTTGCTGCTGATATCACTACATATTCTTAACCCTTTCCAGTCCTATGCCGAATGTCATTCGACATCAACATTATTCCAGTGAGTCCTATGACTACAGCCCGAGATTCACGCATCATCCTTATTATTACAAGAATTTACTATGAATGGTCTTTCGTCTACCACCAATTTTAATTAATAGGCTATGACTGGCATTTTACGGGTGAGGAATCAAATTCATACCAGCCGGGGGGTATTTTAAAGCTCTGAAAACGATTGAAAATGCTTTTGTTTTTAATCTCCGTCGAGGATCGAACCCACGACCTTTGGCTTGCAAAGCAAACGCTTTGACCATTGAGCTATACCCGTCGGCAAAGTTTTCTGATTCGTATTTAGTGTATGCGGGGGCGAGAACACATTGCAAAGTTTTTACGAACATTGGAATGTGTAACTTTTTACCTGAGAATAATACGATAGGTTTTTTTGGTAGGCTGGCTCGGTGCGCCTCACTCGGACGCCCGGCCGCTGCCAGCAGTTACACTTGACTCGTCCGTGTGCCAACAACTCGATATTTACTATTTTTCTAATCATTCGAACCCCTCAAAAATGCCTATAATTACAAAAAAAAAATGTATATTCAACGAGTTTGAAAGAAAAAATCCTGCAGGTAGAAAAGAAACGCGATACATTTGTGTAACTTGTGAGAGAAAGCCCGGCCTTTGCATCTGTGAATGTTTTCACTGATATCACACTTTGGAAATGTATAAAAAGTTATATTTAGAGTTGTAATTGTAATATTCTACACACCCAAAATAAAATATACTTTTATTAAAAACAAACCCCGATGTATTCTATAAATTTATTGTGGACCTGACAGAACATTTAATTTTTTTTGTCGACCGGAAAAGGTTAATAATAACATGCTGCTCATAGACAAATATCCTAACCTAACCTAACCTAACCTACTCTTAACTCATAGACTAATATCAGAATGCCACAACGCAATCTCTGTGTTGCTTACATCACCAAATATAATCACAAAGTCATAATAATTACACACTACATTCTAATATATTTTTTTCACGTTCAGTCTGCACCAGCCTTCCCTTTTTAGCTCATAAGTTAAGCACCTCAAGGCTTATGTTTTTCACGTTCAGTCTGCACCAGCCTTCCCTTTTTAGCTCATAAGTTAAGCACCTCAAGGCTTATGTTTTTTTCACGTTCAGTCTGCACCAGCCTTCCCTTTTAGCTCATAAGTTAAGCACCTCAAGGCTTATGTTTTTCACGTTCAGTCTGCACCAGCCTTCCCTTTTTAGCTCATAAGTTAAGCACCTCAAGGCTTATGTTTTTTTCACGCTCAGTCTGCACCAGCCTTCCCTTTTTAGCTCATAAGTTAAGCACCTCAAGGCTTATGTTTTTCACGTTCAGTCTGCACCAGCCTTCCCTTTTTAGCTCATAAGTTAAGCACCTCAAGGCTTATGTTTTTTGCAAAAAAAAAATATTTTTTTACTAATTTGCTTTTTATAATTTCTGTATCACAAAAAATATATTTCATATTTTTTAGATCCTTGTAAGGATGCATCCCACAGATTTTTATTTTCATTCTAAATAAAATAAAAATTTGAGAAACATAGATCAAATAACCTTGTTGCATAGTTTTATTTGTGAAATATATATTTAAAAATTTTAACCGTTTACATCCCGCAGACTTTTATTTCCATTTTAAATAAAATTATTTTTTTCAATGTTTTCAGCATTCACTTTGAGATCCATTACAAATAATAAATATTTATTTATTTACCTTGTTATTACAGAGATCACATTAGGTTTGGCTTTATTTAAGAGACTGCAGTTTCGACTAACTCGCAGCCTTCCTCAATAATTGTCTCCTGACAGTGATGGATTGTAAAGTAGGTAATAGTGATAATTGAAGTTTTCATTATTATATTTTCTTGATATTTCAGGTAATTCGCGGTAACGATAGTGGACACACTGTTGGGTCGCCGACTTGGAGCCAGACCGACCTAACAGCCGTCCTGGTGACGCTTCCACCTAATCTAAACAACATCTACGCCACGCGTAAGAATCCTGCCCACCGCAAGAGAAGACACGTCAAAATCACGTCAATGCAAGCTGGTGCAAATAAAAATAAAATGTTCACCAAAAATTCATTGTTAATAATACTTTAATTGCCATTTAATGAGAATAATCCAAAATTTAAAAAACATATATTTTAATAAATTCTTTGAATATGCATCACAAGGATACATATTATTACATGGTTATTTATGTAAATTTTTAATTTTTGAATTGATCTTAAAAGTGCAGGTTGAATGATTCCATTGAAATGCCTAAAAAGGTATCATTAATTATTAATTTTGGATTTTTTTAATGACATCTTTCCCTTTTCAAAACTTTTTGATTGTGTTGCCAGTTAAAAAAATTATTAAATGCATTTAAGAGAAGAAAAAATAATTAAGAAACCAAAAAAATATAAATGACTTAAATAATGATAAATTCATTGTTTTTTATTATTTTTTAAATGCTTATTAACCGGGTTTGACGACATATCTGTCATGCCAAGAAAGCAACTGTAGCGGGTATGACAATAATATCCCGTCAAGATACTTTAACGATTAAAATTAAAATTCCAGTCTAACGGGCGTGACGAGCTACGGCTTATTTTGTTTGTTCATCATATACCATGTACATCTAGGCGTCGAGTTGCACGGACTCCAAGCGTGTTATCTTTTTAACATTAGCAAAATTAAATTCCTCGGTTAACAGGTTAAAATGTATTTGATCAATTTTCGATAACATTTGATTGGATAATCCCTCTTGGGTGTATTATTGTTTCAAATACACGTTTGGAATAAAAATTATTTGAATATTCAAATTTCGTCTTAACTTTTAATAAGGAATTCAACCATCTTTGCTTTTATCTTAAGCAATGTGCAATATAGTGTAATAGTAATAATAACACAACACAACTTTTTGGATGCAAATTAATTTTATTTAAAACTCCATTTATTATTTGGGATTCAAGATTCATCCTTGAACATTTTGAATTTTGTGGTTTCAAGCTATGTGATGTGGTTTTAATTCTTTCACGGTAAATTCTAATTCTTCATATAAAACTGTATTTGATCTTTTTAATCCAAAAGGATGATGAAATAGGCATAACAAAAATATTTTTTGAATTTGTTAAATTTGTGTTAAATTAATATAAAAAAACTGATTTTACAACAGAAATTAATTAATATTTTTAGTAAATAGAGTTGATGGTCCCTTACAGTAAAATTAACATGTCTTTTATCTTTCGCATTTTTTATTGGCGGCAATTTTCATTTGAAACGTCAAACTGTTACCATCCCTTATAATAATAATAAGTCCCTAGTTTGTGCCGCTCACCCGCGCCCCCGAGTCTCTTAGACTGTCCCTGTCGTAGCAGTAGCATATAATATATAGTAATTCATGTTTATTATCTTATGATATCGAAGCGAAAAATAATTCTCGAAAGATGTTTGAAGCTCAAGGCAGCCGACGTGGTTCACGGTGTGGCCATGATTAAAAAACGCATTTGCCGTTCGTACAATGTGATTGTTTCACTGGCAACATTTTTTAGACATTGTGTTTTTTTAATGTTAAATTAATTCCATGCAAAAAAGGAAATAAATGTAAGATGAAAGTAATGAGCTTGAATATTTAATCTCCCTCAGGTGTTTTCCTTAGTTTTTAAAGCATTAAGATGAAAGAAGAATAAATATCTGTTATTTTTGTTAAAATGCGGATTTAAAACCATTTTTTTACATTTCATCATCATCATCATCAGCCTGTGTCCGTCCACTGTTGAACGTAGGCCTCCCGCATGAGTCTCCATCCTCTTCGATCCTCCGCCTTCCGCATCCAGGTCACTCCCGCTATTCTTCTTATATCGTCAGTCCATCTTGTAGGGGGTCGGCCAATGCTTCGTTTGCCAGTTCTTGGGCGCCATTCCAATACTTTTCTTCCCCATCGACCGTCGTCTCTTCGACAGATATGACCTGCCCATTGCCACTTGAGTGTGCCTATTCGTTGGGTAGCATCCACTACTTGAGTTCTTCTGCGTATTTCCTCGTTTCGGATTCTATCTTTTAGCGACACTCCGAGCATAGATCTCTCCATAGCACGCTGGGTGACTTTTATTTTATTGGTAAGACTTGCTGTCAGATTCCACGTCTCTGCGCCATAAGTTAATACAGGGAGGACGCATTGGTTAAACGCCTTAGTTTTAAGGCATTGCGGAATTTTCGCTTTAAAAATGTACTTTAGTTTTCCAAATGCTGCCCATCCCAGTTGTATGCGCCTGTCGATTTCTTTTGAGAAGTTACTTCGCCCTAGTTGTATTACTTGTCCCAGATAGGTATAGTCGTTTACAACCTCTATTTCTGTTCCTCCAATGGAAATAGGATCAAAGGTCTGTGAAATATGACTATTAATCATGGCTTTTGTTTTATCCATGTTCATTTTCAGACCAATTTTGTTCGACGCTTCATTGAGGTCGTAGAGCATGTCTTGGAGCTTGTTAGGTGATTCGGCTATTAGCACTATGTCATCTGCAAATCGGAGGTGAGAAATGTACTCTCCGTTAATATTTATTCCACATTTTGTCCAGGATAGCAGTTTAAAAATATCTTCTAGGGCGTTTGTGAAGAGTTTTGGGGATATATTTTTACATTTAAGAGTTGATAATTTTTACTTAAAAATCTTGTTTTGAAATCATTGAAATGTTTTATATTTTGGTTCTTTTTTGCATGGGATCCATTTACAGCATCTGTGTTAAACATGATTGTGTAAAGCTCGCTCGGTCGTAGCTGAATAAGATAGAATTGCCATAAAAATGCTGTCGGTAGAACAATTTGTATAATGTTAGTTACTATTTTGTTAATTTGATAAAGTCGGATGCCGATTCGAGCCAAAAAAAATCTCAAAAAAAAATACACCTCAATTTGGATAATTTATTACATTAGATTTATATATGTATTAAAATATCCTTTTAGGATGTTTTAAAACACGTGAAATAAATTTAAAAAACGAATTATTCAGTAAAAAAAAACATTAATTAAAGCTGTGTTATTTTCGAGCCTCCCAACGTCTGCAAAATAACTTTTAAATGCGTAGCAGACTCGGTACAAGAAGACTCGTTTAGCAGCAGTTATAACATGTTTGGCAGCAGATTGTTATGCCCTTTGCTCTAAATTAGAAGTGATACGGCATAACTATTCATTTTTAATTATTACTGATTACAAATAAGTGGTAAATGGTTCTTATCGGCATTTGTACCTAAATCTAGATGTTGAAGTAACCTCTATTGACAACACAGTATGTGTGATGTTCCGTGTGTTGGGCAAAATGGATTGATGAATTTGAAATGGTACCTTTTTCAGTCAATTCCATTTATGTTTCTATATTTTCATTTTGTTCGACACGATGGTGGGTTGCATTAATATTTTTTCCCCGACAATGCACTCGCCGGCAAACGGAACACTCAGATATTGCGTCGGATAAAGATTTGTAATTATTTGTTTTAAAATATAGAAAATTATTAAAAAAAAACGAATTTTGTGTTTTATTTTTATGCAGTGTATTATTTACAAAACTGTTTGTGTAATTCTGCAAAATGTAATTTACCTATTGAACATAAGTTGCTGGCAAACTATATGTGATGACAGCTTATTTTGAATAAACTTACTTGTCAATACGCTAACCGTAAAGTTCATCTAAAATATTATTTAGATGAAACTAATATATATATACACAAAAGGAAACTTATCAAAACGACACTGAAATTCCCCATCATTTTATGTCATCAATATTTAGCAAGATTTTTCTTTGTTCTATACAAAGTACTGAAGTAATTCATAGTGTTTTTTATTAGAAAAACATCAAAATACTGCAGTCAAAATAATTTAGCATGATCCCTGATCATTTAACTAATAAATTATATTTACTATGATCCAGGTATGAATAAAAGTGAAAATACTTGAAATGGCTGAAAGTATGTACAAGCTGTTAGTTATTTGGGGTTAACAAATAAAACATTAAAAAATCTAATAGATTTAAATTATGTAAGTAAATACTCAGAGATCATGCTATATTTTAGTAAGTATAATTTACAACTCTCAATTCTGATATCTTTAACCGTGAGTACGTTATCCCACAGGTATGTTAATAGAAATAAACATCAAAGTCCTCCTTTAAACCTAAAAAACCACATCTGATGTGCCATATTCACGACTCTTAGGTTTAGCAATGAATTGTTTTCATCTATGATATTTACAGTCACAAGAACCTGTTGCTAAGGTAACAAATAATAATTTAATAATAAATTAAAATATATTCTTAAAAAATCTTAACCTAAAAATTATACAAGTTTATTCATTATAGTATTATCAGGTCAAAACCGACTTACAAAGATCTTTTACGATACCAATAAAATGACGTTGTCAATAATATTTGATTAACTAAGTCAAAATATTCAATAAACTCATTGCTGATAAACTTAAGTGATAAATTTATTCATAACCTATAAACTTACTAATTAAAAATATGAGAATCCCCAAGTATTTTTATATTGATATTATTTTACAATAACATAAAAGTAATAAAAAATGATAATAGAACATTAATTCATTACGCCGATTATTTATTTTTAAATATTTTTGACACTTCAAATGGTTATGTTTTGGCGCAAAATAATGACAATTCAAGTGACAGTAGACATATATATATATTATGCTCGCTTTAAAAGTAATCACAAAAGCCTATTGAACATCGTACTAAAATAAAATACTCACCTTTCATCCATTGTCAAGAAAAATTATTCACTTATGTGTTAATCAAAGATTTATGTTTTAAAATTAAAATAAAGAAGTTATGAAAACCAGTTAGAATTAATTTGTCAACTATTTTAAATGTTGCCCGATGATACAACTAAATATTTATTTCAAGGCCGCTTGATCGGTATCTGTTCCGTCATAAATATATTTAGGTAGGTACTTTCATATTTGTATTATGAATATACCTACCTGAAAAATATTTTTAAAATTCTGGTTTATTTTAATTATTTAAGACAAATATAATTTTCCAATATGATTTCAATCATCAATGAATCTTATCAAACTATAATATTAATGATATATTTTATTATATTGTAGTTTTACGAGATACCAATACTTTAATTTTAATCGTACTCTATACCGGTGACGTAAGAAGATTTTTTTGTGTTATATCGACGTAAAGAACCTGTCATTGTACAAATTTCAAATTTGTAGAGGATGCTTTATTGCACGATTAATCAAAATTTTCAGTCATCCAAAATACCGGACAGTTCGATTAAAAACCGAACATCCGGGAAACAGAAACCAGTAAAATAATAAATTATTTATAATTTTTCAATCCTTTAATAACTAATATAATTATAAAAGTTCACATATATAAATAATAATAACATTAACTTTTTCTTATGTTTAGACATAGGAGTATACATGTTGTTAGCAACATGATACATCCATCCAGCTGTACTGTATAAAAAATAGGAAGATAATTCCTTCATACAACATTCATTTCCAATAACGGTGCATATGGCCACTCCAAATTTCTGCTTCTTCCCAGGCAACTCGGCATTCAAAAGTTCCAATGGATAAATTTCTTGGTCAATGCTTGACATCACTAGTAAACATTTATTTTTAAAAAAATACTAACCTTCTATATAATTTTTTTTTAATTTTTATTAGAATATTATTTTATTATTTCAATATTCTAATCTACTTTTATAGATCATTGACTATATTACAATATTGTATATTAGTATATGTATATTTAACTAACCTTCTATTTTTTTATACTGATCAATTTAGTAATAAATTACTTACCTATAATATATTCAGCGAAAATGGATTTAAATACTGACCATTTTATTTATTACCAATGCTCAATAGCTTTCGCTATTTGGATCTTAACTCTAAAAATCTGTAATAAACATTAATTTTCAAAGTAAACTTTTAATAAGTCATATAAGCTATTTTTATAATACTTACTATTTAAATAACATCTTAGGTTTTCACTGCCAGATTTGGTATTGTGGCTTTTGGGTTTAGCCATGCGTTAAGAATTGTTTCGATTGAATATTTCGACAGCCATTGCAGGGGTCTTCTTCAGGATAACGAAGTTGTCAACCCTAAAGAAAACCCCTGCAATGGCGATTGAAATATTGGATCGAAACAATTTGACACACACGGCTAAACCCAAAAGCCACAGTACTTACTACTTAGTTATTAAATAAAAAATGATTTTTGTCTGCAACACCTGTTTGGTGGATTTGTATGATTTTTAGACAATACAGTCGATTCCGCTTAATTGGGACAGCCGCTTATTTGGGACAAATCTCAAAGAACAGAAACCAAACCAAGAAACAATAGTAAATTTATGTTTAATTGGGACAACATTCCGCTTAATTGGGATGGTAAATTTAAGATCACAGCACATATTATGTTATATATATTATCAAGAAAAAATATGTATGAAAAATTTGATATGACAATTACAAACACAAAAGACAGACTACACTGGACTCATTTTTGCATTGAATTAAACTGTATGTATAGATGATTTTTTTTCTTAAAAGTTTATATTACATATTTGTAATTTATATAATAATTTATATTACCTATATGCAATTTAGTTTCCAAAAGTTTATAAAATAAGAATATTGAATAAAAAACATGCATTGTTTAATTTTATGTGTGTATTACTAGTTAATGGCCTTAGTTGCCAAAACCAAATAAATTAATTTAAAAAAATGTGAAATTCGCTTAATTAGGACAGACACTTAATTGGGACAAAATGACCAAGTCCCGATGTGTCCCAATTAAGCGGAATCGACTGTATATGTTTTAATACATTTTAAAGTACACAAATGTATTTCTTGTTTCATAAATGAGTACTTTTCGACTGGAATCCAATATATTTTATATTCAGTAATGTATTCAGCTAATTTTGTACATTACAACAGTAAAATAAAGTTGTAATATGAGGCTACAAAATGCTTGAAAAAACTGTTGGTTCCGCTGCATTTCGTTCAGCGACTCACCGGAAACAACGTGAGGCGCACTGGATGTCTGGTGCATGGGACATTTGGCGCACGGGACAACTGGTGCACTGGGTGTCTCGCAAACCTAACCTAAATTATTTCCTTAACAAGACATATGGATCTCTGGACTCTAGGATCACTGGACAAATCTTTAGATTAGCTTAGGTGTGTATTTTTTTGTTTCACTGGTCACATCGGCGAAAATACCAACGAGAACAAATAATTGAGTATGCCCTAAAGAGCGACATTACCAGGAACGCACACTTGCTGTATTTGCCACAAAGGTGATGAAGGTGAAAGAAGAGACAGAAAGAAGAGTGAAGACTTAAGAAGACCCTTAATGCCAAACCGCTCCAATGCTTCCTCTGCTGCAGTAATTCACTCTATAGCGAACACCGACAGGGGAAGGGAAGGACAAAAGGGGGAGAGTTTAGTCGGTAATAATCCAACACTATTGATTCGAAGAGTGTCTATGAAGATTCTCTCCTTCTATTGGAAAAAAAAGGTTGGTTATGTTAGGTTAGGTTATCAAGATATCCAGTGCACCAGACGTCGTTACCGATGAGTCGCTGAAGGATACAGGTCGTGACATGCTACAGGACGGGGCGCTGGTTCTTACCAGAGGAGGGGAACATAAATGAAACAAGTCATCAACACAATAGTAAGATATCTATTCAACAATATAGATCGTATAGATTAGCTATATATTATAACCTGTCCACAAAAAATCTACAATCCATACAAATTACAATAAAAGTTTGTTTTTCCAAAATGTTGAATTGGAGCAAAACTAAAAATACAAACGTGTGGATTTGTAATTGCTTACAAACTAAGGCCTAAAGCTGTTAAAATCATCTGTCAATAATATATCTCCTTACGCTAATATATGCAGTTGTCATTACAGATACTTAACCTACTATTTATATTCATATCTCTCTGCATTCACTTGTATCAACTAGGTCCAACACATTTTACACTTCGCTTGGGGGAAAAGGCATCTCACTCTTATGTACATGGCGACACTTACATTCGCGCAACTGGAAAACGTGTGAAGGCAATGTTCCTAGAAGCTAACACGTCTGCTAACCTAACCCGGGCACACGGGGCAAGCAAACACCACTACACACTAATGGACAATATTTCTTAACATTTTTAAAAATCATTCAGTATAAGTAACAGTAGAGTAAGTAACTTAATAAAAAGTATAGTTAAATGGCCAGGAAATGCAGTAGTAACATTCAATTTTTTAGATTTTTACAATCGATAATTCTCGGTGCAATTCCATTATATCAAATATGAACAATATATTTCAGTATCAAGTGACAGAGGAAAATGGCCAGGAGACATGGTAGGTGCAATTCCATATAAATATTACTTAAACATAATTACATATCAAATATAAATAAATATTTTTTACAATTTATTACACGATATTTATTGGGGAGGGGGCATGTTTTGATGTTTTGGCTACGTCGGGTAGCCATAATCGAGTCCACTCATGTCACCCCCCAATAAATATTGTGGAATAGATTCTAAAATGTTTTTTATTCATGTTTGGTAGTAATATTTCTTTTAATATATATAGCACAAAAAATTGTATTTTGTACAGCAAACTGTTAACTGATCAGTGAAATGAGTTACGGTTACTGTCTTATTGACACTGTTTATTGTTTTGCTTTCATACAAAAAAGGTGAATTGTTCATATATATTTAATTAATATTTAAATAACATATCTTTAATATTAGAAGCATTCATTTTCACATCAGTTACAAAAAGTGAATACATAAAATTTACGTTACTTTCACATAATTATTTCCATTTTTTTAAAATAGTTTTACATCAGGGACATAATTTATATGTTGCCGCATGTCTAACGGTGTTTCCTTGCTCTCATGCGCCCGGAGAACCTAACACTCGGCCGGGAAATCTGTCTCGCGAGCTGGCAACCCGAGGGCCACTCGCCCGATCCCGTCACAACATAATCATAATTATCCTAAAGATGTGATCCAAGAGTATTAGCAGCTTTCAAATAAGTCGACAGAGAAAAAAGATCCACGCTTAAAAAAAAACACTCGGATATTATTTTTAACATCAATTCACAAGCTTGAGGTCAATTATTTTTTTCCATACAAACATTCTTCAGTTTGATAATTTCGCAGACATTCACGCAACAACAAAACAAAAGGATAAAATCACTTGGCGCATGATCACCTGCAAGTGTCATTACTAAATCTAAGATTGTCTAATCGATTTTTTTTTTAAATAGTCCTTCACACAATACTTTGACGTATACAATTAACATACCACAGCACAAACTTGTACAACAGATGTTATTTTTAAAATATTTATTTCAGTACAGTGAAAGAGTCATTTATATAAGAAAAACTTTTAATGAGAAATTATATTTTCGCTTTACGATGATATGTATTTCCTACAACTGGACTCTAATAATGACAATATCCATATAAAATATAATAAATACTGAGTGAACATGTTTTGTATTCCTCCATAATATTATCAAGTATTAAATAAAATTATAATAATGTATATAGTTAGTCATTTGTAGCGATGGAAATAAATAATTTGTGGAATAATCAAGCTGAATTTGTTGGCTGCTTCAGCTATATAGCGTCTAATTACGAAGTTTTTTCTTTCTCGTTTTCGGATAATTACATTACAATTGTTACATTTCAACTTCAACCATAGTCAATCAAAAGCAATACTTAGGAATATTCACATCTTTTCGGACATTTTTAAATGACATTTCTATATGGTGTAGAAAATACATATCGTCGGAGCTCTCTAATATTTTTTTAGCACATAAAGGGGAAGGTTAAGACCCTGACACAAAATGCGAAATGAAAAATATACAAATCAAATATTAGATACTTTTTTATCATTCAAAACGAATCTTGTTAATAAATTTGAGATACTTTTAACGTAATTTCATTTTTAATCATGCTTATTTCGTCTAAATTTGAACGAACCGAGTGAAATCCTGAAATGTGAAAGCGTGGATCTTCCGTATCGACTTTGCTGCCTTTTTTAAAACATGGTGTGTGTGACTGTTCATATAAAAACATGATCTTATTTTATGTTTCATGATAACACATAGTGTGTGCGGTGATTACTTGTTGCAATGTCTTATTGCTGGCATCTTTTACTCATCATTTAAATTTAAAGTATTACGAAAAATTAAAAAAATAATAATATTATAACAAACAGTATTCTCTATATAAATATATAATATATATTTATATTGTAATAAGAAAAGAAGTTGAGAAATTTCAGATGATACGCTCTAACATTAACCAGTATAAAAATACCCCTCTTTCAAATCATTTCATCTATTATTACAATTGTTTATTTCTTTTTGATGGGCATGCAAAATATACACATAATACAGAGAGCAGCAAAAAGATCAGACGGTTTTGTTTAAAAATTTGATTTAAAAATCGTATTTTTTTTTGCTGCTCCCTGTATTATTATAAAATGTATAAAAAAAATCAGAAGATGTAAAGCGGTAAAAACATTAAAGAAGATTGTTTCATCAGTACAGATATAATTCATAATAATCATAAATATGTTGACTCTGTCAAAGACAATAATTAATATATAAATAATAATAACGGCTGTGATTAAATTCATTTTTTAAATTTTAAATCGAAACTCTATGGTCTTTGGTTGAATAGTTGAGTATAACCCCGAGTATAACAAGAATCCTTCAAACCTTAAATATTAAATTTCTTCAATGTTTTAGTTGACTCTTGACAAGTGATAGATTGAGGAAAGCTACGAGTTAGTCCTAACTGCAGTCTCCTAAAAACAGACCAAATCTTACGTGATCCATGTAAAAACAAGGTAAATAAATAATTATTTATTTATTAAATATTAAAATTGATGGCACATTTTCTCCCAATTTGGAACATATAGCCACCGAAAACCACTTCAATTCCGTGTCACATATATTAATATTACACAGACAATCTTTAGTTGAAATTCCTCTCAGAAAGATAAAAGCAATAGAGGCTTAAAAATGTAAATTTGTTTTGAGTTTTTCTTGTGTTAATTTTCGAAATAGAATTCAAAAAAAATATTGTTCAATTTAAGTGATGTTCAAAAAATTCCATATCATCTCCATAGACAATAAGAGTTTTGGACATATAAATATAACCAAAGACCATAGACATAATTTAGTGTTCAGGACATAAAACAATTTAATCAATTTTGATTGTTGCATTAAAAAAACACAAAAAGGGAATGCATAATATATAAAAATTACAATATTTCTCATTAAAAAGTAAATAGTAAATTGTATATACCTTTCTGCTAAATATTTAATTGATTTATTTATTTTTTCCGATAATGTTGCCCCACATTTTATAATTCATTTTAAATTCTCTAGGCAGTTGATAGTTTCATTGATTAGGTTATTTTTAAACAATTGATAATGTCATTTATTGATTATTTGTGTTTTAAAAAGCTGCAGTAAAAACACTATTACACCTTCATTTAAATATATTATTTGTAAATCTCTACATTGTTTAGGAACGCTAGATTATTGCTTAGAACGGTAGAAATCATATACATACCTACACACAAAATTCAGTACAATAATATACAAATCATTATATTTAGACAAAGAACTAAATAATGTATAAAAAAAATCTACAAAAATTGATTGTATTTTTTTCGTAAATTGCAATAAATAATTTTAGATTTTTAGCGATTTTTTTAAATATTAGGTGTTTATTATATATATATATATTTTAAATAAACAATAAATGAATAATAATAAAAATTTATGATTGAGTTATCAAGGAAATGACTAACGATCCACTGATAAATAAATTCAAAGTGAAAAAAATATATAAATGGAGTTGCTTTTTTAATTATACAAAAATTGATATCAAAAATGTATAAAAGTATATATTTACCATGTATTATAATATGATGTTAATGATCACATGTATCCACAGTAACAGTTGACTTAATTATTTAAATGGTGCAACCATTTTGTTTAGTGCCATTCCATTTTTTTAAAAATTAATGTTGCCACTGTTAAAAAAACTGATATATTTTTCATTATCACAAAAAATATATTTTTAATAAAATAAATGTTCATTTTGGATAGCCTACCAAATTATTTTTGCGGAGTTTATTTGCAACTGTTTGTTTTTGGTTAATGAAATTAATTTTGATAGGTATTTCTTTTATTGTAATCGATATTATTTTTAATATTGTAAGGATACCAAATTTTAAACAGGAAATTAGAAATGAATTTTTAAACTTATTTATAAATATAAGTAGTTTTATTTTTTTTTCCATTATTTTTTAATACAAACTGCTATAAAATATTTTTAATTGTCTATAGAAGGAAATAATTTCAGTGGATACTAAATAAAAACGTTTTAATGTTTGTAAATAATTTTAATAAGAAAGAATAAATTTCAATAAAATAAATAATTTAAAAATATAATGTATATAAGACACTAAAGAGTGTGAAGTAAATAGAAAAAAATATAATTACAAAAAAAAATGTTAAATTCACGATTAATAATATTTGATTGACATTAAAAAAATATATATGTATATAAATAAAAAATTTAAATATGCCAAAAAAAAAATACACCAAATATATTGCAAAAATATGACGCGTAATTTTAAAAAATTTAGAAAATTATTTGTGATTTTTTTCATTAAAATACCTAACTAAAAAAAGGGTGGCGTTTTTGCATGCGCACACACACGTCGTCACATCATTCGTCAGCCTAACAAAAGAAAAAGAAGAGAAACAACGATAGACAAGTCAAAGTTAAAAAAACACCCACAAGCAGAGGGGGGAGGAAAGCTCACTTAAAACAAATATAATTTTACTAATTTCTATAATTGATTATATTTACAAAAAAAAAAAAGAATAATAATATTAGAAGAAACCAATCAAACTATAGGCATTAGATGCCGCATTCTTATTTCTTTAGTTACTTCCACATCCGTCTGTTACATTTGCTACAATTTTATATATTCCCTTTTCTCATAAAACATCGCTGCCATTGGCCGCTCGTAAAATATGTCGTCGAGAAACATTTTCGTTGTGAAAAAACATAAAACAGTTTACAAGAGACAATTTTTATATAAATATTGTGTTATAAACTGGATTGTAATTAATTTTTTATAGTATTTTTTTATTTTAAAATCATTTAACTTTGGCTAATGTTAAAAAAAGATATACAATTCAAGAATATACAATAATACATTATTTTTTAAATATATTTGACATATCCCAGCAAAATATTAGATTTAGTTAAAAAAAAAAGGATATTATCCCAAGAAAAGAAATGATTAGTCTGAACCATTTTAAATAAAAGATCCATGCACACTGATGATATAGCATTTATTGGACAAAAATTCCTCGTATAACGCATGTAACAGATTGTTTTCAAACAGTGTTTGCGGCAATTTTTCATATAACGGTCTCTTTTATGATGTCATTTTAGGTTGAACCGCCCTCTTAGGACTAACTACTTTAGACTTTGGAAGCATCAGGCCAATCATCTGATTTTATGAAACCAATGTGATAAATTTGATTATAAAATAGAAACAATGTTGAATTGTTAGAAAAGATGTGAGGAAATTTAGGGAACAGCCATGTTGCACATCTCAATATAAGATTTGTATATGATAAATATGTCTCTTGTAAAAGGTCAGTACTTTTCAATTGATTGAAAATGTATTTCTCAACAAATCTGTTGTACGACGGCGAGTGACCGATGACCAAACAATTAAAAATGATAAAAATAAAATCACCGCATCTGCCTTTACTTAATAAATCAAAAGCTTACAAATATTATACCAAATATACAAAGGTTTCCTTACCAAAATATGTGATTCTTACAAAACTACAGCGTGCATAAAAACACGTCCACCACAAACCCCGACGGGTCATCATCATAATCGTCAATTATTATTTACACATACAATCATTTAGCAAAAAAAAAATGTAATTTACAGTGTTTCGTTTACAGGTTACTCTCGAACTTTACACTATGTTTTATATATACACCACTGTGTTGCGCGGCACGTAGGATAATAAGACTGTCCCATATTGCCCCGCAGTATCGCACGCACGCACAACACTTATACAATATATATTTTTTTGTTATTTAAATATCTATCATTTCACCAACATTGTTCTGCGTTTCCTCAGCACTCACACACAAAAAAAACACCGTCCGTTTGTGTTCATCTTATTGTTTGTTGTATAGAAGCGTGCGCGTTTCTCTCAGTTTTTCATTTATTTCTTCTTCATTTTTATAAATTAACTATTATTAAAATATTCAATATATATCTTCTTTTGTTTTGTATCCCTCACCATCGTTCAAGTGTTTGTATCACATTTGTTTTATTATTGTTTTGCATAGAAGTTAAAACCCACCGTCGCCGCTTCACTTACGAAAGCCAATTTCAATGTCCTCCGTGCTAGATTCACATAAACCTGACCCAAACATCATAAAAAATCATAATATTATCATACCAACATAAACACTGTTATTTTATGTTTATCAAAGACTCAATTGAAGAACGAATTTGTAAAAAAAAAACCTGCGTCAAATTATAAGAAATAATTTCACAAGTTCTGTTGGATATTCCATCTTTATAAAACAATTTGGGTCAGATTTCTCATGAAGTTTGCTGGTCAATAATGAGTACATAGCAAGTCTTTCCAGTCCTTTGATATCATGTCAATAACCTTTACCTGAAGATCTTCTCGAGCGTCAGAAAAATATGTAAAAACATCTCCCGTACATCTCACATCACCACATTTTGTTGATTGAGTGATCAAATGTAAGAATCATTGCGTCTCCAGCAAGAATAAATGTTGGTACACATTTCTGGGTCGACTTTTCATATCTAAGGGCGTCAAACGCAAAGGTTGAGGGCATCTGGTACCACCGGAAGGCACACATTATTAAGAGTGGACGGTACAATGAAACGAAAGAGAACCTACACCTCACATTGATAAAATTATCAAAATGAACAATTACAAAAAATGATTGTAAATACCTTTTACAATTCAGCGTAACCGCAAATATATAGTTATTTATATGTTTCGTATTTCGACAAATAACAATTTGGTTACAAAGTTCTTCTTTCAAATTGTAAAGCGCATTTACAGTCACTTGTAGACCATGTATCACTCAAATCGACCACTAAAATTGCCCATCGGCCTTAAGAAATTTAAAATAGTGCAGTCACAAGCTGCTAGTTAAAAATTGATTTTTTCCTTAGATAATGTGCAAAACATTATTTTAATTTAGAATATTGAATGTAATCGTTAAGGGCGGGACACAATGTCCACCATTACTTTTAATATCAAGTTTAACTAACCTTTAGAACACAATGTTTTAATGATTTTGTTGACAAATAGTTAAATTATGATGTAACATTGTTAAAGGGTCCACATTAGCATAGATTTAGTAAAACAAACCTTACTGAATTTAAAATAATAAGTGAATATTTTTCATATGCAAAAAATAAAAAAACCTTTGAAATAACTGGCTTTCATTTCTAATACTCAATCAAAGTGATCATTAATATTTTGAATCAAAATATGCCAATAGAAGACTTTACATCACGCAATCTTTCATTTGGAACACTTTTTATATTTTCCAAGTAAACGTGCATTCAGACCAAACGAGCATTTCCATGTCCTGCCCCAATCCTTTGAATTAGTTTTACGTATAAACCGTATTCTAAAATTGCTTATTTTTCATCAATTCAACTGTTTTTTTTTATTGTAACTATTGTTCTATGAATTAAATAAATAGCTCCATTTCGTATATACTTTTGACACAAATTTCTTATGAATCGGTTGAAAAGCTCAGTTTTTACATGTTAAAATAAAACCATTAGTGAATTTCGTTGCTTGGGGTTTAGTATTACATTTATTTGAACTAAATGCACACTTAAGTGTAAATGTATTGAAATTCCAAACATTAAAGTTGTGAGATATGTCTTAGGTGTCCCATAAACAAAGTCACATCATATTGCGAACAATCTGGATTATATTAGCAGTGGTGTAGTGGTTCACGTGGAGGGCTGGCTGTGAGTGATGTGTGAAGTGGTCAGTCGAGGGTGATGCAGAGGCAGGGCTGTGCGGGGGCGGGGGGCGAGGTGGGCGGCGCCTCGGGCGGGCGCGCTGCGCGGGGTCACTTACCCTCGCGGGAGCCCCGACGCCTGCGACCGCTCCACGATGTCTCCACAACTGAAAACGTGGATCGGAAAAATACTTTACGACATGAAACGCTAGAGATTGATACATCGGATGGTCCACAAATTTAAGGATAGTAATTATTCTTTCTCTCTCTGAAAGCATGTTCAATTGCACAAATACTGGTATAGCCCAACCTCCTTTCTTTATTTGTGATTTTTCCTATAGTGTTAGCAGCAATTTTTCATACAACAGTCTCTTATGCATTGTTATTATGGAATGAACCGCCTTTTAGGACTAAATGGTCGAGACTAATCATCCAATGTTATGAAAACGTTATAGGAGAGTCTATTGTTATTCTAGAAACAATTTATCAAATAACCTACATATATTGTGACTTTTGCATTTAGCAGTGTGTGTAGCGACATTTCTGTACCAATATTTCAACTGAAGTATTGGTAAAGAAAAGTAGCACACACGGGGCTAACCCATAAGCTACAATACCAAATCTTGCCATGGGAACCTATAAAATTATTAAACATAAAAATATTTTTTATTATAATGATTGTCTGGCATCTTACAAATATAATAAAATATATTTTTATTATAATTATAACTTGTCTGGCATCTTAAAAGTAAAAAAACTAGGATGCAAATGCTAAAGTGTCGTCACCTGCGCTGCGTGTCTTCCTCCTGGCGGCCTGCGGGGTCCCCGGCTCATCCCCCTCGCGCCGCCCGCCCGACTGCCTCACGGAGCTCCGCGTGCCCACCTTGTCTAGCGCCACCTCGCAGCTCTGTATCTTCACCGACACGCTCTTCATGGCCCCGATGCCCGGCCCCTGGACCAAGGGCGTCCCGCCGGGCGACACGGCGGCCACAGTCTTCCCGGCCGTCAGCCGACTGTTGTGATTCCTCGTCACGTGCGGGTTTCCTTCGATAGGTAATACGACGGGTTTCGTGGGGCCTTTATTTCTGACTTTCCCTGCGACGGCTATTAGAGGTTCGTCGCTGTCCGAGTCCGACTCCAGCTGTTCGCCTGGCGCTGAAGTTTTTAACTTTTGCTCTTTGCCTTCTGACACGATGGCGATCTGTTTTTCACCGATTTCTACGACTTTTGCGTCTCCCGCTATTCCGTCGTTGATCTTTCTTAGTTTTGCCGCACGGTTCTGCTGAACGTTGGGTGACAGTCCGTCCTCGCAGCTCACGCTCGAATGGTTGGAGCTCTCAGATTCTTGCCTCTTCCGCTTGGTGGTGTTTTGCATTGTCTTATTGGCCATCGCTATTTTTGGGCTCATCTTATCGACGGAGCCGCTTCTCAAGTTGTTTCTGCCGGTGAAGCTGGCCGGGGAGTTTGCTCTGGAGTCGGCTTTCAAAAGGTTGGGACTGTGTTTGGGGGTTCTCAGTTTGTCAGCCGGACTGTTGAGCTTACTGCTGGACCTCGTTCTGACTGAACACTTAACGGAGTTCTTGTCGGACACGGAGGGGGAGAGCGAGCTCATTTGCTTGTCTGAATATTCTGAATTGGGAATCTCTATTATGAGTTGTTCGAGCAAACTCTTATCAGGAAATTCACACTTTTCTAGTCTCTGGCTGGTGTCCTGCTTGTCCAGCTGCAGCACTTTCTCTCTGGCGTCCTCCGAGTCGGCGCACTTGATGAGTTCTTGCTGGGCGTCGGGATGATCTTCCTGATCCGACATTTCCGAGTCTCTCATTTTATCAGGATTCGAGTACGTGTAGAGGGCAGGAGTTATCCTGAGAGGCAGCGGGTCGTAATCGTCCATGTCGTTTTTTGAAAAGCTTTCCTTTCCGCCGTTGACGTCTTCCCCGTCCGCCGCCTTCCGGGCCGGGTCCTCGGTCTCCTCCTTAACTTCTCGCTCGGGACTGGCTTCTCTCTTGGGCCCACTGCAGCACTGGTCCTTCTTGACGATGCTCTTGTTCTCGTTCATGTCCTTGCTCATGATGAGGTGCATCTCGCTGCCGACGAGGATGCACTCGAGGCTCTGCTCGGACTTGATGCGGTTGTCGTGGATGACTTCTTGCAAGAAGCGGTCGGCACCCGGCTGGCCATTGAGCTGGTCCAGCCCCTCCATCTTGGCCAGTTCGGCCTCGATGTCGCCCATGTCCTCCAGCTCGCTCAGGTGGTTGTACTGGATGTGCACGTAGGCGTTGCACTTCTTGGCGTCCGCGCTGCGGAACACGTCCAGCTTGAGGTCGTCGCTGGAGAGGTCGTTGAGCAGCTGCTCACGGGACTCCTCCAGGGCGCGCGGGGACCGGTCGCAGTCTGTGGCGGCGCGCGCACGATCCTGGCTGTCGGCCGGCAGGACGGTGCGCGGTTCAGTGTTTTTTGGCGGCGGATCCTTGTGCGGCAGGAGTCTATCCTTGACCTCCTCCTTGCGGTGGTGGATCTGCTGGGCGCGCGCGCAGATGTCGGGCGGCAGCGCGTGCGGCGACTGGCTGGCCTGGTTGGGGGACTTCTCGGACAGAGCGTCCATGGACTCGATGCCGGAGTCCTCGCCCTGCGCCTGGGAGTTTGGCGAGCGGCTGGAGCCCCCGCCGGGCGGTGGAGGCGCCTCGGCGGCCGGCCCCTGCGACTCCTGGCTGGGCGACCGCCCGTCGCGCTCGCCCGCGTCCTTCTTGTCGGGCTGGCTGTCCTGCAGCAGCTGCTGCTTGAACTTGGCCTCCATGTGCGCGAGGTCGCCCTGCGGCAGCGGCGTGTGCGCGAGCTTGCGCTGGCGGGCGAGCATGCGCCGCCATGGCCTTGTCCTTGCGGGCGCGTGCGGGTGCGGGCGGGGGCGCGGGGGGCGCGGGGGCCCGTGCTGCAGCAGGGACAGTTGCAGTGTCCCCTTGTTGGTAGACCCCACGGCGGCCGCCGGGGGCGCCGAGCGGCTCACGGCCGGCGCGGCTCCGACGCCGACACCCACAAGAGATTCTACTGAAAATAATAACGCACATCATTAATACACTTATTAATGTTTAAGCGTATATACAAAATAGAAGGTTGAAGATAAATGCTAACAAAATAAAATCTCTCATGGATTAACAGTTAACCTATTAACATTTCCTCGACTAATTATGGGAGCCATCTGTTCATCTACTTTATTTGCAATGTATATATATTTAATTATAATTCAAACAGTGAAATCAATTTAATATTTAATTCAATGATCCAATTAAATTTATTGAACACTAATGTATGACAAGGTGAGATAGTTACAAAAAGACCCCGGCACGCTTTGCTTTAAAATCCTTATTTGTTAGGGAAGTCTTTAAAATGAAAAATAATATCCCTGAAGCAATGAGGTCAGAATTTATGTCTGTCCCATGGCCATATGGCAGTACTAAAAAACAATGTATAAAATACTTAGTATCATTCAATGGATTCATAAATGAATTCTTGACTAATATAAATAAGTCCACAGTACAAGTGCTGTGTTACCTTGTCTGGCTGTGTGGTGTGTGGGCCGGCGCCCCCGTGCGTTACCTCCGCCTGCGCCGCCGCCGCTCAGCTGAAAATTCAGATTCTTCTCCGAGCCGTCCGCCGCCCGCTTTTTGCGCCCCTCCAGCAGCTTGCGGTGCAGCTCGCGCTCCCTCACGCTGGCCAGGCACGCGTCCTCTCGGTAGCCCTCGTTGTGCGAGTACTTGCCCTCCTTGTCCTTGCTGCCGCCCTCGGGCTTCTTGGCCTTGGCCATCAGGTCGGCGATGCTGTTCTTGTGCGGACTCTTATTGCCGTGGTGATTCCTCGGCTCTTCTCTCGTCTTGCAGTTAACGGTGCCCGTCTTTTTGATAAACTCTGAATTAGTTAATGTTTTCTTGGCCGGGTCTGTTGCGGCGATGTCTTGCACACCGTCCACATTGACTTCATAGACGACCCTTCTCGCTTCCCCATCCACTTGACCGGTTTTGACTTCTGATTTTTTATGCGTCTTGTCTCCTGTAGCCAGCTCGATGATCTTTCTGACTTTCAGCTTTTTAGACGAAGGAGAGAAGTTGCCGTCGGCGACTATATCGGCTGCCATCGTCAGAAGAGCTTTCTTCTTGTCTTTTTTGGAGGTCTTGATAACGGCAGAGTTACGCCCCCGTAAACTGATGTGCAGCGGCGTCACGCGAAGCTCGGCCTCGGCGGTGGTGGCCGCAGTGGGGGGCGCGCACGTCATGCCGCGCTTGAGTGCCAGCATGGAGTTGACGTAGCTCACGTCGGCCTTGTACACCGGCGTCACTACAGGCTCAGACTTTTCTAATTTTAACCTCAATTTGATTTTGTCTTTCTCCATATTGGCAGCTTTCTCTGAAACGTCTTGGACGAAGGACGACTTCACAGCGGGAAGCTTGATCGGGAGTTTGTCTTTCGGTTGAATATTTTTCATGACTTTTCCATCTTTCCCGGACAGTTTGTCTTTGGATAGCGCCTTGTCTTTGAGTTGAATCTTCAGTTGGTCCTTCGGAGGCGCCTTCTCCTTCATGACCTTGGTCCCGGGGATGCGCCCATCCCTGCTGATGCCGCGATCCTTTTTTGACGACTTCAGTTTGTTGGCCTTGGAGCTCTCAGAATTAGACGATCGAACGGTTGCCTCCGAATCACTCTGATCCGACTCTCGTTTTGAGAACTCGGTCGAATTGGAAGTTTCGTCATCAGAGAAGAAGGAATTAGATCTCTCCGAATTGAGAGCGTCGAAGTAGGGATCCGGGGGCAGTTCGGGGCGGTCGTCCTCGGTCTCGCTGGAGGAGGACTCCGTGGGCAGCGGCTCCAGGTCGCCAGTGAGGGAGTTGATGATGTACTGGCGCTGAGCTCCCTTGCTGTTGAGCGCCGGCGGGGGCGGGGGCGGAGGGGGCGGCGGCTCGCACAGCAGCTTGGCGTCCAGCTCGCCGATGACGTTGTCCAGGTTGAGGTCGGCCGCACTGAGGCTGGGCAGCAGCTGGTCGAGGTCGCAGTTGTCGGTGATGTCGGGCAGCGGCAGCTCGGGCCAGGAGCGCTGGCGGGCGCGGCTGGCGGCGAGCTGCTGGGCGTTGTAGTGCTGCTGGTAGCGCTGGAACTCCTGGAAGCTGGAGCGGGTCTCGGAGTCCATGCTGCTAGCCGTGGGCAGCAGCGCCTGCAGGGGCCGGGCGCTGTAGGCTGGCGCGGGGGGGCGGGCGCAGGGGCGGGGGAAGGCACGGGAGGTCGCGGCGCGTACTCGGCGCAAGGCACGGCGGAGGGCCGATGACGAGCTCGGCGCGGCCGTCGCCGAGCGCCTCGAGCTTGAGGGGCGCGCCTTGCCGCCGGGGGCGCCGTCGTTCTGCAGCAGGTTGACCAGCAGAGGACTGGAGGCGGCCGCGGCGGGGCCCGGGTAGGGCGGCGGCGGGGCGAAGCTGGGGCCCGGCTGCTGCAAGGCCATCGTGTTCTCCTTGCGGTGGATGACGCGCGCCTGCGTCATGCTGCCGAAGGGGAACTCGCAGCGGTCCGGCGGCGAAGCGCTGGGCAGGAGGGGCAGCTTGCCGTCCATGGGACAGACGGTGTTGGGGGATTTGAAGTGGGGGTCGGGCGGCTGCGGCACGGGCGGCTCAGGCGGCGCCGGCGCGCTGGAGCCGCTGCCGGAAGGACCGGCAACGCCTTCTGCAAGAAACCACATCAAGGTGAGTGTCTTCCCGTGCTGGCCGCCGTGTGGTGTGTGTGTGGGGCGACAGTTACCTGCGGCGGGTGGGGCAGCGAGGCGCAGGGACACGGCGCGGTCCCCGTCCAGCTGCACCGAGAGGATGCCGAGTGACCGCAGCTGCGGAGCGCCGGCCGCCGCCAGAGCTCGCAGTCGCAGCGCCGCCGCCATCGGCACCGACAGCGTCACCCGCACCGAGTTCCATGGCTCCACCTGCATTATCCATCATTCATTATTAACCAGAGTCGCCACGGGCTGCCTCATATTGACACCCATTTCAAAGCTATACCCTTTGGCTGGTATTGCACCACCAAACATAAGACGCTAAGTCATATGCGCCGAATAAATGCAGAAGGCAATCAACCGACCGTCCCACTGCTTGTATAATCAAATATATCCCCCAACACCCAGGCACTGAAAATGAGCGACTCCAGCTCTGGCAACAAATCGCATCAGAAGATTTCAATACCCCAAAGGAAAGCCTGCCAACTGGCAAAAACCTTGACTGGCGGAAGAAATCCCTTAACAAACTAAGAACCAGAGTCAGCAGAATAAAAAACAATGTCTTGCAATAGGGAACGCTTTCAGCAGGGAGTCACTGCTGTAAGACTATGGAGACTCATACCTAATGGTGGGCCTCACCAAGAGCCCCTACAAGCACAGTTACCTTGTCCACTTTGAGCGGTGGCGGGCGGTGGTCGTTGCCGCGCACCAGGTGTCGCAGCTGCCTCAGCAGGGAGCGCAGGCGCACGGGGAAGTCGGCCGCGCGCAGGTCCCCCTCGCACGTCACCACCACCCCGCACGACCTGTCCGCTGCCATGTCCTGCAACAACCATAACATCCATTAAACCTCGTCTTACCTTACTGTGCTAAAAACATCCATGAGCTTCGACGATATGTATTTTCTACACCATATGAAAATGTCATTTAAAAACTGGAAAATGTGAATATTCGTAAATATTGCTATGGTTGAAGTTGAAATGTAACAATTTTTGTAACGTGTATTGAAAAAGAAAATCTATAATCTAAGAAAATATATCGCAATTAGCCACTAGAGCTGCAACACATTTAGCGTGCATATTGTCTGGAGCCTATCTAAAATCATACTAACAGTTTTTTTTTTTGTAACAGATATTCCTATATTATGTGGAAATTTTACATACAACAGTTCCTTCTATGTTATCTCATCTTAGATTGAACTGCCTTTTAGGACTAAATGGGCCATGCTTTGGGAGCATCGGAGAAATTATCCAATGTTACAATTATCTTATTATTATAGGAGTGCTGACTATATCCCTATTATATTAAATGTACTGTTTGCAAATAATAACCCTCATTTAATATTAATCTTTTGAATGCCTTTTGGTTGATTTATTAATTCATTTTTGGGCAAATTATATAATATAATATATTTTCTAGGCAACCAATTTTTTTGGCAGTATTTAATTCAAGTAATGGGTAGTAATTATTTAGCAAACGGTCTGTAATATACATAAAAAGGTAATTAACAAATAATCATTTGGGAGTAGAACAATATCAATCGGCAGTAAAACAATAACAATCGGCAGTAGAAAAATTGTAATTATTAATGGTTTAGGTTTCCATTTTAACAGTTGATTATTCATTCATTTTACATTAAATATTAACAATATTGAATATATATTACTGCCATTTTAATTTTATAACCGACCACATTCATACAGACAGTGGATTCTGCCAATTTATTTGTCTACTGCCGAATAAATTTATTTACTGCCAATTGATTTAACTTGCTGCCAAAACCTTGAATTAGTTACTGAACAAAGAAATACAGGCCTGATCCTTTGGCTTTTGGGTTTAGCCGTGTGTGGGGTGAATTTCTTTTGACCAATATTTCGACTGCCATTGCAGGGGTCTTCTTTAGGATAGCAATTCCCTGCAATGGCGTTCGAAATATTGGTCAAAATAAATTCGCCACAAACGGCTAAGCCCAAAAGCCACAATATCAAGTTTGGCCGTGAAAACCTAAGAAGTTATTTAAATACAGGCCTATTCTCTAGTAAACAAATATATCAGATATTGCTTATAGTTTTTGACTGGAATCCAATATATTTTATATTCAGTTTTATAGTAAGTTAATTTTCAACATTACATCAGTAAAATAAAGCTGTAATACGCCGCTACAAATTACATGTAAAGCTCATGACCGCTACAGGCGTCACAAGCAGTGAATGGGTTAATAAAACAAATAATTGTAAACGTGTGCATTGTTTTTGGAGTGTTTTAACAAGTTTTCGCATTTATTTGAAATAAATCATTGCATCGCTTCAACGCTTTTCTTTTGATTTATTTGTATTACCTATAACATGATGCAGTAATCTAGGCCTTTGATGGGTTTATAATCATCACCTGAGAGGTGAAAGTCGCGGATAATCTTTAAATAATTGTCCAGGACCGACGCACAAACACGACTCACTGGACTTAATTACTTCCTAATAATAATGACCGGCAAAATCTAGCGCACGAGCAATATTAACCGATTCATACACCCGTATGCAGTCATTCCTTGGCTTTAGGTATCCAACTTAAGACCCAGAGACATTTCTTACGGTAACCAACCTATAATGGCAGCTTTTCTTTAGAACAGCGGTCGGGGAACCGGGGTAAATTACCCCAAATGGGGTAAAAATATGTTTTTTGGGGTAATAAGGAAATTTTTCTAGTTTGCTATTTCATAAAACTTACTATTTTCATGTAACTTTTTTGTTATTTTCTGTATAAATTAATTCAATAAATAATGTTTATTTAAATATACATTGATTGTCTTCTTTTCAAAATGGGGGGAAGGGGTAATATCGACTTACATAAAAATAATTTGGGGTAAAATCGACTTACGCAATAATATTTTGGGGTAATGGTTAAAAAAGTTCCCCGACCGCTGCTTTAGAATGATTAAAGTGAGGAACCCTCGACTCCCTTTAATCTTAAGAAACGTCTCTGCAAACTAGTGTTAAGTTGGTCACCACTAATTCAAGGAATTTGTCTGCATGCAGGTGTTACTTTTAATTTTGTTTAAATTGTTAATTTTTTTTCAATATTTTCATTTTTTTTCGATTGATATTTTTGGTGGAATTCCATAGTATCAAATATAAGTAATTTTTCAAATTTATTCCACAATTTTTATTGGGGGACGACAAGTTTTATCTACATTGGGACTCCACAATGGCTACCTGACATAGCCGAAACATGTCATCTGCCAATAAATATTATGGAATGAATTTTTAAAAATCATTTATTTATATTTGACATAATTTTTCCCGTTAATTTGGCAATTTAAACCTAACCTATACTCAGAGGTCCGCATGGGATCATATATGGTTCCCAGGAGCCTCCAAGGCAAAAACCCGTGAACTTGCATAGACTGCGGCTGTAGTACCAGAGAAACATTTGTGAGTTCAATAATCAGAATTTTTAAAGAGATCGGATTTGATGCCAGTAGCTCTGATGACAAACACTTTCATTACTGGACTATACCGCCCAGATTTATAAAAATTCAAAACTATGCTACATTAATAACTGTTTGCCTTTTTGGTTAATTTTATTATAATTTTTTAAACTATTAATATAGGTTGTTATACATTTTCCAGTAAATATGTCAGTTATCACCTCTAGTTAGCGACTCTTATCCAATACATTATAAATGCAATGATACATTTGACTAACTTTTAAGGTAACAATAGATAATGGCTGTAATATGAAGCTTAAAAATGTGTGAAAATGCTAATGACATCTATAGATGTCATCAGCGGTGAAAGAGTTAGATATTTTCAGTGCATTCAATAAAACAAATGTGATGAAGTTTTTGATTAGACAAAAAAAACATGTCGTAAAGTAAATTATGCCATTTTATGGCAGTGATTTTTGGTGCCCATATGCTCCATTTAAAAACATGATCAAGAAAAGGAGAAAAAAATCCAATTTAATCAATTAAAACATTTTAATAATTCTTGTCTTCTTCACGACATTGTGGAAGGGACGATTGCCGGTAGAAACTGCATAGGGCGCTCTAGACGGGAGTATTTGCAGCAAGTGTTGAAGGACATAAGTTCCAGCGTCTGTGTTTCCTCCTTCCTACAATCTGGATCTCTTCAAGAAACAGATAAATATACACTTGCAATCTCCCCAACCCACACACAAACACGAACACATCACACGTTTCCCACATGCAGCGTCCAGCCTCCCTGGCTGAGCGTCATAGAGTGCACTGGTCTTGACCGGTTGTGCTCTCCTGCATGCGTTTACATAAAAAAAAAAAAAGCTGTTATGCTGAGCTGAAGGGGTTGCAAAAAATCGAGAAGATTGAGATGCAAGATTTTGTTGCTGCTAGCAAATCCAGCGGATTGATACTACGAAGAATATTTTTTCAATTTAGTACAGTCAACAAAGCAACTTTTTTTTGCATGAAAGATTTTTCTAATAGCTTTGCTGCGATTTTTCATAGAATAATCCCTTCTATGTTGTTATTCTGGGTTGAACTGCCTCTTACGACTAAATGGTCCAGACCTCGGGAAGGACAGGCTGATCACCATATCTTGTGAAAACGTTATACGAGAGTTGACTAATAGAATAACTATAAATATATTTTATAAATTGGATGTTTTTTATAATAAACATCAATGTTTATCGTTAAAAATAAATTATCTATTTTGCTATAAGTTACTCTAGAAATCAATATAAGCTAACTATAACAAATTATTATTCATATAATTTTGACATTATACAAGATTATGAAAGTGGTATAAAATCACGTTTCATTCGTTCCCGAGCTATTTAAAGGTTTGTGTTTTGATGTTAGTTGAAAACCAAAAAAAGTGATAACTTCATATTGCATAAAATATTATATTTAGATTTTAAATATAAGTTGGAAGAAGATTGTATTGATTCCTAACGATGTAACCTAAAATAAATTAATAACTCTTTTTTTTTTCATAATTATGGCACATGTATTATTATATATTCTCTGTTTGTATGAAATGATAAAATAAGTCTTCTTCTTAAAAGTCAGCAATGTCAAATTAAAACAATGTAAAAAAATAACGGTAAATTAATAATAAAATACGTGAAAAATGTCCATAAAACGAATAAACATAGAAGTATATATAAGTATTGTATTCATCCCTCAATGATAGACCGCGAAAACAAAACGTTGTTCTAGAAACTTCGATAATTATATCGAAATATTTGAAATATTTTCGAAAATATCAATTTGTTTGAAAAATTATTAACCTATCGGCATGATTTTTTTAACATGACATGGCTTTTATTAAAAATTTATTGTAAAAAACATGGTGAGCAGTTTTAGTTCCACGCTCCTAGAGATGTTAGATAACCGGAGGCTCTGCTCGGCGTACGCAGCGCGTAAAGTGAGGTTATGTCAGGCGTACGTACGAAAGTCATAGTTTTCAAGGTTATGTACGCAAAAAAAACGAAAATAACGCTTTTACGAAAGCGAAAAAACAACAAAATACGGCCAATATAATTTCTAAACGGATTTCCCTGCATTTATAACGAAATTAAAAAGACGCATTAGTAAAAAAATTAGGAAAAAATAGATTTTAAATTACAATTTACAAAACGTAAAATATAGGTTATCTTTCGGCATCGGAGCATTAGCAACGTTCAAAACTGAAAATATTACGCACTTTGTAAACATTTCACATTCCCAATGATGTATCGTCCTTCTTTATCACTTTTAAACTAAATTTTCGTTACGAACAATCGAATTTTGTTTTTATTTGACAATGAAAAACTGTTGAATTTCAAAATTTAAAAAAATTATTCCTTTTTCGCGCGAAACAAAAATTCATTATTTCGTAAATATTTCAAAGAATCTATCTTCCTTTTGCATATTTTTACATTATATACATTGAAATACTAAGGAATGACCAGAAAACCGACGTAAGCACTGAGTATCTACATTAATTATGTTAATAAAGTGAGCAATATAACATTTTTTTATATATATTTTATAAACAAATATCAATAACTGAGTAGATCGAAATTGTGCATAATTTTTCTTCATCGAACACAAATACATTCGTTTTATGAATTGAAAGAATGCGATGTCGTATTGAAATATTCAATGTTTTTACTATTTACGTACCATTAAAATGATATATAAATGATTATTAAAATAAGATGAACTTGATCATGTTTTCCTGAAGGGGCACGAACTGGTCGAAAATTAAATACTGACGTGGAAAAATAACATTATATTTATTTTCATCAATTGGGCGGCACAATTATCAACTCGAGAAAAAAGCACTCTGAATCTTGAAACTAAAATAAACACATTAAATATGAAGATTAAAAAACAGCTTTATTCAAGAAAGAATATTATGATCCCCGACTATTTAGCTGAATAAATTATATTTGATAATATATAAGCTTATACAAAAGTAAAAATACGCAAAATCACTGAAAGAGTCTGCAAGCTATTAGTTATTTGGGGCTAACAGCGTGTGAAACATTAAAAAATACTAATATATATGTAACAGATATTTAGATACATACTCAGGGATGCTGCATTTCTTTGAGTATATCGAAGAAAATAAATTACTTCATTATACTATAAGTAAGTAATACCTATTTTTTATGACATTTAATGTATGGATTCTACGAACTTGCCATTCGAATGGGGCTAAGCGCTGCATAACGTAAATTGAAATCACTGAAATCATCCATTATGAAGGAAAAAATAACGTTTTTCTATTTCAAAAATATAAAGACATCGATTAGGTAATTGTTTGGATTTGCGGAAATCCTTACTGAAAAAAAAATAAAGAGAAAAAAATGCGCGTTAATAATCGTAAAAAAAACTAAGCATATTAAATGTCAATATAATGGATTATATATTATATATTTAATGGCATGAACCCACTCTGGGCGGGAGTCTGCGTATTATTTCTAAACTAATCACAGCTCTGCGTTCAAAATTAGAATGTTCAACAGATTTCCTGAACATATCCTTAATTGGACACTATTTAAGTTTCAAAAATAAATAAACATGTTGAAATTGAGCGACGTCAAAGGAAAGTACGCAAAAAATAAACTCCACAAATCGTAATATATTATTTAATACTATTTTGCGAAGTATGTATACAACAAGGTCGTTTATGTTATGTGTATTTGCTAATAATTTTGAGCACAAATTCGGCGTCTATTGCTGCCATTTGTTACGTATTTGGCAAGTTTCTAACGAATTATGAGTGTTTATTAGAGAAATTGTTTCAAAATTGACATTTTAACGAAAATTCGGGGTTAAAAAGTGATGAAGAAGAAAAAACAATAAATAAAAACAATGATCTAAAAAAATACGTATGAAATAGTATGTAGCCTGGATGCGGAGGGCGGAGGATCGAGAAGGATGGAGACTCTTGCGGGAGGCCTTCGGTAAACAACAAAAAAAAATATTTTACAATATAAATATATACAATACATCAAGAACCATTTAGGCTTATTGTATCACTGTTTAGACTATATTTAAATAAATTTGTTCGTATACAATTAATTGGGATATAATATGGTTGTAAACGAAATTGAATGAATCAAAAAGTGATTCGGAAGTAAAGTAAACAAAAAGTAGATAACCTAGAAACATAAAAAGGTCGAATCTCTTCGTTAGGGCATTTTTTTACATTGAATTCGGTACGAAAACGAAAAACATTTGCACATTTAAATTTTACAACAGTTCCAGAAGGTTAAAAACGTTATTTAATAATTTAATGATGGCCATAATAAATGAAACACTCATAGATTACAATCGGTAAGTAAACTATAAAACTTGAATGGGTTATGGATACGATTGCCGGTTAGAATGCGACTAAAGTAACTGTGGAATTAAGGTATTTTTATTTAAAATAATATTTTCCTCCTTTCACACGCGCTCATTTATATCGTAAGTAGTATATAAACTTCAATATTTGATCAAATTAAATATAAATAGTTGTTCATAACAATGTTTTTGAAATAACGTGGATTAAATTAGGTTATACAACTATTTTTATATATACAACATTTAGATGCTCTGTCCAGTGAAAATTTCTAAATAAACTACAATATTTAATACGTTTTCGCAATATTAGCAAGATTTAAATGTCTGAGAACGTGAATTTATGCGTTTCTAGTGACGATTTTCATGGTTTGAACGCTTTTAAAGATTGTAATCAGTACGCAAACTATATTTCATAGATTTTCGCGCTGATAGTATGATTTAGTAGCTAAAAACGTGGAAATATAGGCTTACAATGACGAATCACGTAGTTTGAGCGCTCTTTCCGAACGTAATCAGTGTACAAACTTAATTATTTTAAGTATTATCGATATTAATTCGATTCAAGTAACCGATGAAGCAAAATCACTGGTATACACATATGAGGCTCCTCGTTCGGACGCTCTTTCAGATTGTAATCAGTATGCAAACTGGTAAGCTTTTGGGTGCGCCGTGTTTATTAAACTAATAATTAATGTGTAAATTACGTTTTTCGATATTCATAACGCAGTTTCGTTGACAATTGAAGCGATGCCGAAGGAAAGTATCGAGTTGTCGAAAACGAAAAGTGACACTAGGAAGTACGGACACTATTTATATGGGGAGCGTAAATTGATGCGTGCGGAATTGATCCGAGACGTAGTTACACGTGTGCTGATGCTTTATTACGCCATTCCGTGTGAGATTTCACAGTTTTATGTGCGTTTTAAGTCGTTTTAAACGTTACCGTGATCGGAAGGTTTTTCAGTGACGCAAAGCTAAAATATCAAAAGAGAAACGGCCATTTTGAAAATACTCAAAACGGGGGAGCGCGAACGGCACACGACATTTAACACATTTAAGGCTTATTCTAGAGATTGATTATTGTTTTAAAAGATTGTGTAGGTGATTATCGGTGCGGTTTGATGTGGATGTTGTGTTTTGGTTGCGAGTTTGCGAGTGAAATGTTTAAGCGAAGTTGCGGAAAACGTCGTAAGCGCCACTGTGATAAGTGGGGCTCCGCGCTTACCCCATTTGCACGACACAGTTTTTATCACTGGCGGGGCACTGTTGCGCGGCTGCTGGTGTCGCGGGGCTGCCGGGGGGCGCGGGCACGGGCTCACGCGTGGCGGGCGGCGGCTGCGGGGGCCGCGAACGATGCACGGACGGGCGACTCGGTGCGAACAATAACAACGGGCGCCATTTGCAATTTCCGAGCTGACATGCGCACGAGCGGCCGGGGGCAGGACGGCCGATACACTGCTGCCAACCTCACATGAGCCTAATCGCTTACTATGTAATAATATCAACTCGACTAAACAATTTTATAATAATTGTTAAGAAGACTCGTCACTGATTCACTCTGTAACATAATGTTTACGAGTCCTTGCTTTAATATACGGAATTCGAATAGGCGTCTACTTATGACTCTCTAACGCTGGTTCGAGTCTTTGCTATTGTTCTCGGTCGCGTGACGTCGAGATTATTATTATTAATTTTTTTTATGTAAACGCATGCAGGAGAGCACAACCGGTCAAGACCAGTGCACTCTATGACGCTCAGCCAGGGAGGCTGGACGCTGCATGCGGGAAACGTGTGTTGTGTTCGTGTTTGTGTGTGGGTTAGGGAGATTGCAAGTGTATATTTATCTGTTTCTTGAAGAGATCCAGATTTGTACACAGAATAGTAATTCAATTATGTACTTTATTATACAGTAAAAAATAAGCTTTGTCTGTATGTATTTCGAAAAATCTTTTTAGATAAAACAATAAAGTTATTCATCAATTTAAAATATATGGCCACCACAAACTGGTGTTTTCAATACCTACCGCCACTACTACGGTTGCCGTTTCACTGAAATGTCATAATTATTTATTCTGGACGAACTTAAAACCTATACTCTTCGTACTCGTGCTGAACAATCATATAATGTTTATATATAAATACCATAACCTACTTATTTTTAATTGTCTTTAACGAATTACGTTGAAACTAAAGCTTTTGAATGCTGAAGAGCATCAAACGCTCCTCATGCAATATAATTTTCCTGATTAAGTGCTATAGAACCTACTACATAAATGGTTTGTATCGACTTTTAGTGCCTTTCAGATACGTTTAAATTAAATGTATCCAATAAACCTCAGAACACATTCTCAAGACTGTTTTAAATCGCAAAGTTCTAACGAATACAGTTCACAGTCGACAGTTCTCCATGCCCATGGGAACAATGGGAAGAATGTTGCTTCCAGGGTTGATTTATTTTATTGAATTTACATTGCCATCAGTGTTTTGCGTATTTACAGTTCTATGCCAACAATATAAGCTGTCAGTCCACGTGTGCTTTAAAATATTAATTTTAAATCGATAAAATTTAAATTGTTATAATTTGTACTTCATTATTATTATTATTTGATGACGTATTTCATATATGTAAAGTTTAGGGAAAAGTTGTTTCGTATTAACGCATTACGCGCGTTGAATGTTGCCCTGATGAAAGTCCACATAATTTTAATGCCGTGTGTGTGATTGGTCAAAAATATATTCCGAATTATTGAAGGCATCTTATTGGTCTATCTTTGCCACTATACCGATCACTTCCTGTTTGAATTAACGAAAACTTTATTGACCGCCAAAAAACATTTACTGATTAAATATAAATAATACAAAATAAATGATAAAAATGATGAAATACATTTCACCTACCATACGGTTAAACAATCGCCTCATCTTCTTTCCATTTTATAGTAAATCAAGCGTAAGTAAGCGTTTTAATTTTTTACTATAGCTTATTTAAACATCTAAGCTGCCGGCGTCCTAAAAAAACCGTCTATGACTCCTTGCTCGAGCTATGTTAAATATGCATTCCACGGAGCTCTGGAATGCTGAGTTGGCCCACGACAAAACGAAGATCTTAGGAGATGAGAGAAATATATGATGATGATAAGTGGTGATCATAATTAAAAGAACCCAGAAGAAAAATTCTTATTTTTATGAAATATCACGGTTGTAAATTGCGAGACGAGACATTAGCCTGGTTTTGCTTATAGAGCAATGTTGTCATTAATAATAGATAAAATGTGATATCATATTATAAAAGCGTTTTATTTATATCACACACAGTTTTATGAAAATATTGCACAACTTTTTTGTAATACAATATACTATTATCGAGTAAAGTGTTCATATTACGGACCTTATACCTAATAAGTGTTTTCCTACCAAATTAAGTACTTATAGTGAACCTACAAAAATATATGTGTACCTGCTTATTTTTCTAGAATGAAAGATGGTCACGTGCTGTCACTCAAGTCGTGCAATAATGGTTAAAAGAATCTCAAATCGAATTTAGAGTGGCATAAGTCTTAAGAACATATCAAAATATTTAACAAAGACAAGGCAGTACACATTAAAATGTTTTTTTTCCAGTGCTTAACATAATTAGTCTGGTGATTATAAATTGTTTAATAAGGTACTAATCTACATTTTTTATAAATTGACTATCAATTATTATACTTTTTGTACTTAAACTTCATCTATACTACCTTAACCTGAAATCAGAAGGTTTGGATTTTACTGGTCAGTATTTTTAATTGCCTTTTAATATTTTTATTTTCAAATTGAGGGGTGAGTATATTTAAATGAATGGTGATAATAATACTCTGCTATCTAAACTATCGTGAATTTATTATTATTATTATATTATCCGTTTATTAATTTTAATAAATCGTGATAATTTAAAATAACCTGTAATTATTTATTAAATATGTAATAATGTCAGTTAGCTTTTTTTGTAATAAAATACTCACCGATAACTCTTGATTCATAAATTAAACTAAAATATTTTTAAATACTGATCATTCGTTTAGTTGCCATTTCGTAATTTTACCTATAATGTCTATGGTAACTACTGTCACGAGAGTAAAATGAAAGTCTGTTGTATTATTTTTAATCTAATTATAATATGATTATCGAATATAATAAGGGGAATTATTTAAATCGCATATTTTACAAAAATAAATAAAAAAGGCTATAGTGTGGATATTTTTAATCGTTTTTAATGTATACAGCCATAACCTATTAATTATCTCATAAAATCTGTATTTATTTTTTGATTAAAGCTTCTACTTTTGTTAAAACTAAAGACATTATTATTTGATGACGTTTTTGATTTCATCATCTCGATGGAATGTTAGGTTAGGTTGACATCTTATAATGTTTACCAAGCACTTTCGTTTATATTTTTTTATCGATTTAAATGGAAGACATAAAACTGTAGATTTGATGTTGGCTTGAACTGCACGTTAGAACCAAATAATCAAGGCCTCTTAAGAATCACACCATTAACCTGATCTCGTTAAATTAATTTTATTACCTGCCTTTTCTTCAAGCCCCTAAGCTTTTACCTGGAATGCCGTCTGAAACTATAAATATAATAAATTCTTTGATGTTTCGTGAAGACTGATTTAGGACGAAGACCATGACGGCTTAATTAATTTTTTGGTGGTAATCTGTGGCTCCAGATAAGTTGTGGATATTTTTTTCATAACAACACTTTTGTGCTTTTGTTGCTAAGCATTGATCCGCTAGTGTCATTACACTACACCCCGGCATTCACATATAATCATTTTTTATAGGAATTCACGAAAAACGGTTTGTATGACAAGACAACTTTTCCACCACTGATTTTAATTAAAATATATGATAGAAAAATTATAAACTGATCCATTAGTTACCGTAATAATTAATCCTCCCATAATGTTGTTATAAGATTTATTACATTAAGATATTATATAGATATTAGATTTCATTAAAGGACGTTCAACCCAAAATTACAAAGAAGAAACCGTTATATGAAAATTTGCCAGCAGGTATAGCTTAATGGTCAAAGTGTTTGCTTTGAAAGCCAAAGGTTGTGGGTTCAAGCCCTGACAGATTAAAAAAATTAAAATTAATCGATTTCTGAGCTCTAAATTTCCCCCGGTTGGTGTGAATTAGATCCCTCGGCCGTAAAATGCCAGTCATAGCCTATTAATTAAAATTGGACAACAAGACGAAAGTCGTCCCGTGAAGACCACCCATTCATAGTAAATTCCTGTAAAATAATAAGGGTGATGCGTGAATCTCGGGCTGTAGTCTATGACGTTGACGAATCGACACTCCACATGCAGCGCTTAGCCATGTGCAGCATAGTAAGCTTCATAGAATCCACAGATGAGACTTCAGCATCACTGTCGCCATCTGTCGGTATTCTCCTGTATGCGTTTATATATAAAAAAGTCTGGCAATCCCTTCAATACCTTCACGCACACACAACCATTACATAAAACGTACAAACAATATATGGCTTAGCGTCATAGTCTGTAGAAGACCAACTCTACTGTGTGTTTTTATATGTATGAAATATATGTGTAAAAAAAAACAACCAGGGAAAAGACATGGGGAAAGAAAGAATAATATTTTAAATTAAAAAATAAAAGTCCTTTTGTATTAACAATAAATTATATTACATTTGCAATGCACTTCCGCTGGCTGACTTTAGGCGGATGACATCATTTATTAAATCATTTATTTTCAAACAAAAGTACACAATCACATTGTTGCCGACCTACAGAGTTAATTAAATTGATGTAAAGTTGGTGTCTTCACTTGCAAGACTGGAACAGGCCCTTCTTCCTGATTTCTTCGAAGGCCTTCTCCACGTCATAGGTCCTGAAATATTCAATTGTTCATTTATGTTAAAGTTTAAGTAGCATTTATTGCAGTCACTGGATTAATTATAATTCTTGGTTCTTTGAGAGAAATCACAAAAAACACATAAGTAAATAATATTAACAAAAAATAATTCTATGTATTTAGGCCAATCTAAGCAATGAAACAAAAAAACATTCATTTTATATACCATTTTATAATAGGTCGTAAATATTATATTTAATCGTACTGGGACAAGTAATCCAACTAAGACTTTTCTAAACTTAAGTATATTTAAAAAAAAATGTATGTCTTTAAACTATGCCGTTTAACCAATGCATCCTTCCTGTATTAACACATTCACTTCGGGAAAGGTATTAATACCCGTTACCTCGACTGACGGTTAATTACGGGAAAGGTATTTTTACCTTTTACGCACTCTGATCTTTAAAGTCGGGTAGGGTATTTATACTTGTTTTTTTCTACAAGCATTTGACTTTTTCTTACTTATAAGGTTCGACATTATCAGTGTTACACAAGTTAACGCATATTTAAGACACAGGGTCACTACAAATTTGTTTAAATTTTTAGAATAAATAATGTTTATAAATATTTATTTATTTATTTACCTTGTTTTCAAATAATGTTTGTTTATTTTGTAAAATCAACATGTTCTTAATTTTATTGCATAATCGCTAGTATTTTGTACATATTTTTTGTAATAATAGGCTTTATAAGGGTTATTATTACCATGAATATCATACTCTAAAAAAAATATATAACTCTAAAAAACGTACCCTTAAAAGTTTTCATGTGTATTTTCAAGTTGTGGACATAATTAAAAATTATTGTTTGAAGTTCTACAACTTTCGATAATTTTGCTGGTAGTGATTAGGAGCGTCATATTGAAAAAAAAAGTAGTTATGTTTGATATTTTAAAAGTTATGTCATTTTTCGTAAATACATATTTTTTACGCGTGACATCGATTTATCGCCCGTAATAGAGTATCAGCCGAGCGCAAATGTGTTAACTTATGGCGCAGAGAAGTGGAATCTAACAGCAGGTCTTACACATAAAATAAAGTTTACCCAACGTGCCATGGAGAGATCCATGAGAGGAGTGTCTCTGAAAGATAGAATCTGAAACGAGGATATCCGAAGAACTCAAGTAGTAAAGGCTACCCAACAAATGGTACACTTAAGTGGCAATTGGAGACAATGGTCGATGGGGAAAAAAAGTCCAAGAACTAGCAAACGAAGCAACATCAGAATAATAGCGGGAGTGCCCTGGATTCTGAAGGCGGAGGATCGAAGAGGATGGAGACTCATGCGGGAGGCCTACGTTCAACTGTGGACAGCAGACACAGGCTGATGATGATGAGAAATGAAAAAATGCATTCTCACTTGTAGAATTCAGCGTAGCGCGCCTTGCGGGCGTCTCCGATGAAGACCTTGTAGCCGACCAGCGAGGCTATGGACACGATGCCGGCGATGATCATGTGCTTCTTCAGGGAGGAAGTCAGGAAGTTGCGCATCTGCGGCGGCCGCGCGATGGTCGCCACTTTGTCAGCCATCTTCAAAACGCACAAAACATGTTAAATTGTCACTCGCTATCGATACATTTTTTTTTAATAATATCCGCTCTTACTTTGAAGCATATAGACACCGCAAATTGCCATTTCACAATTCTTTAAGTTCAGATTGTCTATGCCTTTTCCCAGAACACCTGTACACCCCGGAGGTCAACATGGAAACATAGATGGTTTCCAGAAGTCTCCAGGGCAAGATCCTGTGAACTTGCATAGACGGCAGCTGTAGTACCAGAGAAATATTTGTGTGTTCAATAATCGTTTTTTTAAGGAACATGATGAGCCGTACGCTCGCCAGACATTTTTTCTGTACATAAAAGGTAGCTCAACGATACAGAGGGCATGAATAGACATTACATATATTAAAATCATTAAAAAATATATATACTTGATCAGGTTTTGAACCGACGGCGTTTGGATGACAGACAAAAAAATTTTTACCACAGGACTCTGCACGGCGGCATAGTTAGAAATTGAATTTAAGTAAGATTTATTTTAAATTATGTATTACCAAACCAATGAAAAGTTATGTAAATAATTAAAATAATGATATACACTGTTTGTGTATCCTGGATACCTGGATATACCTGGAAAATTAATTGCTTAAGTTGAGCAAGGTTAGGTTAGGTTAGGGTGTGTGAATGATTTACTCAAACTATTTGTTTACGACATTTACGTCAAAATCTTTTATCGTAAAGTATCTTTACTGTCACAACTGTGTGCAATAGGTATTTTTGAAGTTAACCCTTTACGTGCGAGGTGCAAATATATATACGCACCACCTTGCACTGCTCTTAAGTGCGAGGTGCGGATTTATCCGAATACAATATTGAATATAATTTTGTTTCGTATTCCGACATTCCTTCGTCAATTTTTTTTTACGATATGTATTGAGTTGTGGGTCATTCAACACATGTTTCAATATTGCCTTTTTTTAAAATAATAATGCATTTATTTAATTTAGTTCTGAAGGTAAATGCAGCACTGACCAATCAAAACAAATAAAAAAAATCATCCTTAAATATTCAACTCTACTTTTCATTGACTAATTGACACATTTTGTGACTTTTTATGAAATCTTATTCCGCACGTAATGGGTTACAATTTCAAATCTTACAATGCCCAATGATCCTCAGGACCAACATATATTAAATGTATCATAGTTTTGAGTGTATAAAGAATATGTTGATTTTAAAAAGCTGACTACACTAAGAACGTAAAATGATATAGTTCTTGAAGAGGTTCAGATTGTATGTGAGGAAGGCAACAGAGGCAAGATTGGGAGTGCATACCGAAATCATACATTTTTTGGTTAAAAAGCACCTTAAGAATGAACAGTTACATTCCTGGTATTTCTTATTTTACTATCTTAAATGATGTATAAATATTTTTCAACATGTTCGTAGGTTAGGTCGCTTCTAAATTGATTTGACAGCTGTAGATTTTTCATGGCCCTTGAAATGTACCACAGTTATGCAATGTTATAACCAAAATATCTAAGTATTACACAAATACGTCTAATTAAAATTTAATTTAATTGATTAACAAACCAGGAATCGATTGAAATGCAATTGTACTCAATAAATAATTGAATTAATGACGAAAAATAATATATTTTGGTTAAGTACGAAAAATTCGAAGCCGAATTGACAGATAATGTTATGTAATAACAATAATATGTAAAAATAATTAGTGGATATTTTTATTTTGGGTTTTGTACTTATATTCCAAAATATTGAATGTTTTATTGGGATTAAGTTATTCTTACTTTAATGTCGAAGTTTTTCGTTGGGCGAAAATGCGGATAATGAAGACAGAAGACCTTCCAATATGGCGTATCGAGTGTTGCAAGTTACAAAATATTTTATCGCATGACCTAAAAATATACTTCTTGCTAGGTAAGATTAATATACTTTCTAAAAAAAACATGTTAACAGAAACAAAATCAGTTTTTTAGAATAATGATAGCATGTGAATTATTCTAAATTTATTAATATGAATAAATAAAAATTCTTTGTGATATTTTAAGAGTTGATTTTATAACAAGGAAAATAGATTTATTTTAAGCATAATAAATATATTATTTTGGATTCTAAGCTGCATCCATGATAGTATAAATGAAATTATTAAACCATGTCATAATTTACTTTTCTTGGAATTGAGTTCCAAAGTGGTTTGTATCCTTTTTTTAAGAGAATAATTTTATATTTATAACTATAAAATAAACCATCATTTATTAGTTACCCGCAATATTTAATAAATTATTTGTAAGACTTAAATTTTTCATGTATTCATCATTAATTATATTAATTTAGGCTGTAGAACATTATTTAACGTAATTTTATTTATATCAGTTTGCAGAGTTTTTTTAAATTTTTTAAATCTAATATTTTATTGATTTATTTTATTTAGTTTATATTGAGCGTAACCATGATTTAAGTTTCTTAAATTAATATACAAGTTAATTGGCCTAAAAGACTTACCTAACAAGTATTGCACACTTAAATCAATATGGAAAACAGTTTTTACTTACATAATTTTTATTTTCGTTGTTCAATTAATTCCTCTTAAATATTTTGATATTCAGATATTCACTCTAGTCTCTGTTGTGTGTTGCTGATAGGATGAAGGCACAGTTCAGGGAAACAGGACACAAAAGAGGGTATTAATAAATGATAAAAAAGAAGAAACGATTGGAACAATATTTTGCCATTTTTATTAAGTAATCTTTCAAATTATTCCCTATTTACATTCAACAGCAACAATACTCGAATTGCAACGTTTACAAAATAAAGTTTACAGCCCGTCGATGGACGTCCGGCACCAGACCAACACAATTATCATAAACTTCCTTTAAATTACTAAGTCATCTACACTTCACATTGAATATTAGAAGTAAACTACAACAGTGCAGGCCGCACGGCTTTTCGAAAGAAAAAAAAACCAACATTACAATGCGTGCCGCTCGATAAAACCACACGAAACAAAGCTTTTTATTTGAAACGACGCGCGTTGAAATGTTAGGTCGCCGTAACGCGTGCGCGAGACGGTTGCGTAATCCAAAATGAAAAAAAAAAAATAATAATTATAAACAACGGCGAAACAAAGAGAGACATGCGAAGAAATGTGACTGCAGAGAAAGAGTTTTCTCTAAGTATAATAAATAAGTTAAATATTTTCAACGTTAGTTAGAAGTTAGCCATCATCGTTTCGTCCATATTGTGGGCGGTTGAACTTTGTAGCTAGCGTTGAGAAGAATGTGTTTTAAATAAAAGATGCATTGTCTTGTTTTGCTCGCTGAATGTTTTGCGCCATTTTGGATTGGTGTAGTTTTAGCTAAAGCCGTTGTAGGTCTCGCTCGGGCGCTGGCACCACACGGGCAGGTGCTTGTGGTGGAGGATGCTGTGCGCTCAGATGGCCTTCTTCTCGACCAGCTTGAACCAGTGGCCGCAGCCGCACCTGCGTGGCGTTCCCTAGAAAAACAACAATCAATATTAGAACACAAGTTCAACAATGATGTAAAATAACTCATTAACTCTTTGCACTCCTTTGACAGGCGTCAGTCGACTTGGCTACTTATACTGTACAACTCAGTTGTCGGCCGGCAGCCGACGCGACAGGACGCGCTTTTGGAGTGTATTTTCGTGCCCACAAAACTACTTACGTGACATTTGTGCTTGTGATTATTACATTTAAAAGTATTGAGTCTGACATTTTGAAACATTTTTTAACCGATTTTATTTCACAAAAAAATTAGATCTGAAAAAACATTTATCCCAAAATGGCGCGAGGTTTGCATGATATGTCCTGGATTCCCATTCTATCCTACGATTTTGGGCATTAGCATTGCTTTGGGATTCCTTCAATTTTTTTCTCAGATTTTGACAAAAACTATCAGACATCACAAAAAGTTTAGGAAGGAGTTAATTTCACAATGAGTTATAGACTTTATTAAAAGGATCATTTTTACACAATTTTTGCCTTAAATTGAACTATAGATGAAGAAACATTACATATTTAAGGACAGAAGCATTGAACCATATTTAGTAGAATTGAAAATGCTTTAATCTATTGCTATGCTTATAGATACATCCAAGGCCAGCACCATACACCATCATATTACATGTAATGTGAGCTTTGTATACATATACATTTTTTATGTGAATTTTTTTTAGCAGATAATGGATATCAATCAACTGATAACACAAACCCATAGTGATATTGAAGATACCAAATTACTGGGAATCGTGCTGAATCATGACTAATCACTTTCTGCTATTTTATTTGTATTATTTAAGTATTAAAAAGAAGGCTTAATTTTTTTAACCTGTTTTATCTTTTGAGCCCTCACCCCAAGAAAAGGTCATACGCACCCAAGGATTAAATCTTCCAAAAAGGTGTAAAAATTAAATGACGTTAACAATATTTTTTTTACGTGAAATAGCGCAACTTTGTGTATAAAGCGTGACATGATGACTAGAGATAATTGTGCCCATGATCATGAAAGTGGTGGAAAACATGTTTCATGCGTTTTGATATAATGAAAGATTTGTGTTTTGATGTGGGTTACATACCAATGAAAATGGCAACTTCGTGTGTAGCATAAAATGCTATATTAAGTTTTTTTAAATTATGTTAGATTTACAACGGCGTGAACTGAAATAGATGAATATATATATTTTTTTAATTTTATCACTTACGTCAACTTTCATAATTATGGACACAATTAATGGACAGAAATTACTAAAAAAAAAAAAAACTTACTTTATGCAGCCACATCCAGTTTACATGCATAGCATCTTCTTCACCTGTAAATAATGAAAATATGAGTTAGTTTCAAATTACATAACAAAACTATAATTTATATAAATCCATTTAATAGGTCCCCATTTAAAATTAGTCCTTTTGACTATACTATATATTTGAATATACAGTTGACAAAATATTTAATTTTTCTCATGACAACAAGTTTGCAAAACACTGCAACATTTGCCACACGTGGAAAGAGAACAAATTCAGATTGTTATGTTTGTAAAAAGGTCTTTTTACAATACTCAAGCAATAGTATTACTTGAATAGCCCGTGAAAGGCAGACCATTTACAGTATTTGATAAATAATTTAATTGATGTCAGCATTGTGGAATAGATTTGCAATATCACAAGGTGGGTCAACAGAATGCTCATCCAAGTTCACGCACTGCAAGGATCTAACACTATGTGATTATTATCTCCTTTCTGCATTGAATAAGAGATCACACCGCACTTGGGTATAGGATAAATGCATCAAGCGCAACAGGGATAGTTTACAAAAATAGTACATACCAAAATTTCTAACACTTCAAAAATTCATTGCAAAAACAAGAATATTTTGTTCTCCAGAAAACTCTCTTATTTCGAACATCAAAGCTTTGCATTTTTCACAAAATAAAACTATGCAAGACTATGCTGTTCCGAAGGTTCAACTCTGGCAGGCAAAGGGATAATACAGGAAAAAAACTATCATATGAAATGTGATGGAGTGGATGATGTGTTCATCATATTCATGAAGCGCCCTCTAAGAGCCAATAATCACCTAATGCTTTAACTATCTCTATAGATCCCACCTGCGCATATTCACCAACATCAAGCTTGTGGAAACTCTCAGTATTTTATATATGCCTTTTTAAAACCACAGCCAGGCTTTAGAACGTTCCCCAAGTATTTGTGTTTCATTAACTATTATTTAGAATACTATAAAGCAGTGGTTTGTAACCAGTGCCACTTGTAGCGCTGGCGTTCCACGACCATGTTCCATATACATAATTGTTACGTACTAAACTTTGAAACAGAAAGCGACTATCACAAAAAGGTTTATAAGCATTGTTTTATTCACCTCGCCTGTATTCAAAACTAAAAGAGTCTATGTAATCATTTTCCCGGAAAATTAATTTATTCGCAAAAAAATTATAAAAACATTACAAAATATTTTCTACCCTCTGAAGAATATTTTTTATTTATATTTTATTGATAATGTTTTATTTAAAAGAAATAAGCAATTAGCACGGGCAATATATATATTTATTTGCTGGAAGCTGCAGCAATGTAAAGGTTACCGGTGGCATTTAGGAAGGAACTTTGGAAACTGCCAGTTCTTGGTTGACATACATTAACCGTCTGTGGATGTCTAGCAAGTGTAAGACAAATTTGTCAGTTGCGGGTGGATGCAAGAGGAATTAAATCATTAAATTTCAAAGAGCAACGATCGTAGTAACAATGGAGGAAAGACGAAGTGAACCAATCTTATGGCTGTGTTCCATTGATTACAGGTTAGACATGAGAGTGTCATTGTTTACCAAACAAATTGCTCTTCTATGAACTGATTCAATTAAATTAAGAACGTATTTTGAGTCTCCAACACATGAGTGACTGCCTTATTCAACGATACGGTGGATTTGTCCTTTATATAGAAGAAGTTGTTTTACGGTGAAATACCTAAGTGGTCTATATTTAACACACCTAGTTTTTTGAACGTGAGACTGACTTTAGATTTAATTGACTCATAATATTTGATAATATATATATTTTGAGTATATCGAAGCTTGCATACAACTGGGTTGGGCAGCATTTGGAAAACTAAAGTACATTTTTAAAGCGAAAATTCCGCAATGTCTTATAAAACTAAGGCGTTTAACCAATGCATCCTCCCTGTATTAACTTATGGCGCAGAGACGTGGAATCTGACAGCAAGTCTTATATATGAAATAAAGGTCACCCAGCGTGCTATAGAGAGATCCATGCTCGGAGTGTTGCTAAAAGATAGAATCCGAAACAAGCAAATACGCAGAAGAACTCAAGTAGTGGATGCTACACAAAGAATAGGCACACTCAAGTGGCATTATGACATATCTGTAGAAGAGACGACGGTCGATGGGGAAGAGAAGTACTGGAATGGCACCCAAGAACTGGCAAACGAAGTATTGGACGACCCCCTACAAGATGGACTGACGATATAAGAAGAATAGCGGGAGTGACCTGGAGGATCGAAGAGGATGGAGACTCATGCGGGAGGCCTACACAGGCTGATGATGATGCTCCAAATGGTTGACTTACAAATGCAGCCCACGATGCGAGCGTCGTAAGCGGAGGGTATGAGGTTGGGCACGTCCTTGGTGCCGGGCCCGCGGGTGAGCGACTTCATGTTGAAGGGGTCGGTGTCCCCGCCAGCGATGGCGATCAGCTCGCGCTTCTCCAGCCCGGTGGCGTGCTCCAGGGAGTCGGCCAGGGCTGCAACACAAACATTACACGTCAATTCATTTAGTTATTAAATATACACATACTATACATCAAAATTCTTTTTACGCATCAATTCGTTCAGAAAAATATCGGCAGAAGCGGGATTCGAACCAGCGAGCTTTGGAACCAACCGTTGCCCTTTGTTCATTACCCTAGACCACACGACCTTCTCCTGCCCGAACTGATGCGTGGAATAATGTGTATTTATACCATTGAGAAGTTGTTGCTTGGAGGATTTGTCGTTTAGTGCGGCAATATGGACAAAAAGCACAGAGCGATTACTTAGTATGGTATAACTGTTTACAGTAATCAATAGATTACTCAATAAAAAATTCCGTAATTTCAATGCTGTGGATTAAATTAGATTTTTAGTATAAATGCGTACAACCCTCCTATAATAAGTGCATATTTTTCATTCGAGTTCATAAAAAGTTTCTGTGTCGACAATATTTTTATTCGTTTGGAACCTATCCTCTTCATTCTGACAAAATGTCACCCTATCCCACTCCCTTTCTCCATGGAATGCTTTCATTCCATTCACTCGAGTTTCGTAGGAAAATAGCTGCTCTGAAACTCGCTTTTCTTCTTCTGCAAGTCGCTATACACAATCCGAATATTCTTAAGTATTTCAAGCTTTATGTTTGAGATAGGTACACCCGTGCACATAGCCATCCATTGTTCGTATCCCAGCGGGAACCTGAAGGGCTGTATCCGCCAATTTCAGTTCAACTGCAATGGCGCTTCAGAACAGACTTCCGCTAATCTCGTCATTCGTCGAGGGCAATAATTATCTTGCTTTATAATATTGGATTCTTTGCTACTGAAACTACTTACTTCAACTACATTATGCTTACTTTTCCGTATTTGTCATTTTCTTCTATTGAACCACAACTTAGGACTAAATGGTTTAGGCTTCGGGAGCATTGAACTAATCATCGAATCTTATGAAAACGTTACTGGAGGGTTGAATGTACAAATTTCAGTAATATGTAATATAAAAATCCTTCAATTTACAATATAAAGTGAATACATTTAAAAATCAATAGAGATATTTAGAAGAACATTTATTTTTGAGTGAGCAGGTTTTGCTTTCTACTAGCTATATTTTTTATTGTAATTTGATATTTTATTTAAGAAATATATATTTTTGCAATTTATGTCACTATAGACAATGTTTTTAATTTTATGAAAACATTTACATTACAAATATCAATTTATAACACGAAAAAATGTTATTACGAAATATTTTATCTCTCGTAATTAATTTTGGATTAGAAGAAATATATTTCTTGATAAAATTTATGTCTTCAGTAAGTATTTTGTTATTGGTTTTGTTGTCAAAATCATCATAAAAAGTGAGATAACTACATTTTAACCAGTAAAATGGTAAATCTGATGAGGGAATGTTACAAAATAATACTACCGGTCTGTTAATAGATAGTATTTATTTCAATAAGCTTGATGGAGTAAATTAAAAAGTTACTGAAATCTTTTATGAAATGTCAATAAAAAAATCGACATATTTAACCAGCTTTCAAATCAATAGAGATATTGATCTTGATAAGGAATGCATACATAATTTCACAGAAACGCGAGAACGTTAAAAACGTATATATTTTTAAAATACTTATTCATTTAATGTCATTATTCTGTCACAATGTAACAGTAATAAAACAAATAATGTATTTTGAAACTTTCATTCATATACCTTGCAAACTTTATGTAACATCCCAAACCAAGCGATCAATAAAAAAGCCGGATAATAAATCATAAACGCCGAATACAACACATCAATAAAATTTACAGAAACTATTTAAAATATATTTAAAATAATATTTTTTTTCGGGGGTAGTTTTGTAAGGGATATTGATCTGGTCAGTTCCAGTCTGCATTTTTGACATTACGTAATGAAAGATTTTGACAGGTTTGCATTTGATGAGATCCTGGGAGTGCGTGCGGGGATTTGTGGTGAGTACTTACGCCTGTCAGCGGCATATCCACGCGCGCCCACCGACCACACGGCGTTCTTGTTGAGGGCGGACCTCGCGAGCCTACCGCACAGCGCAGCCATTTTGTATGTTGAAGACTTTAGTGATGGAGAAGTTGTTGCTTGAAGGATTTGTCGTTTTGTGTGGCAATATGGACAAAAAGCACAGAGCGATTACTTAGTATGGTATAACTGTTTCCGGTGATGAACGTTTTTTTAGTATGGCAGCACTCCATATATATATTTTAATGTTTTCCGGATATTTTTTACAAATTAAAAAAGATATTTCCTACGATTATTTTTCAATGTAATTTTTTGATTCTCGAACAAAAACATTGCGAAATATTTAAGGTGTCATGTATAAATTTTGAAAATGTACTAATAATATTAGGTATTTTTTTTTTGTTTTTCTGATAATCTTTGCAAATAAAAAAATATACGTCCTAATTTGAAATCATAAAACATTTTTTTTTTAAGTATATCTTTTTTTTACTTTTTATGGTCATTTTTTAAATCGAATTGCATTTAATAAAAAAAAGTTAAGACATTGTTTTGGTGTGTTTTAAATTATGTAATGATTTACAAATTTTCTTTATCGTCTTAATATAGTCGAAGAGATGTAAAACTGACAATATTAAAGCAAAACAATATTGAATTAACAATAACTATTATAAAAGCGGAAATCACTATAAATGACTGATCAATTTCGCAATATTAATCATCATGAGTGATTACGTATTCTTCATCGTAGGTACGATCATTATTTACACCTACCTGTTATTAAATGCGTGATAATGTAAGGTTGGTACTAAATAAATGGTGTTGAGATAAATTATATATTAAACATAAAATGTACCTATTGTTTTCCTAATGAGATTTTTATATTTTTACAAACAAATTAAAACAATATTACGAAAATTAAAATTTTCATAAAATAAATAAATCAGAGACAGATTATTGTAAAATTTAAATGTTAAAACCTAAAATAAATCAAATGTAGGACAATACCTAAGATATTATTTTTTGTAATTAATTTCGAGTGAAAACAAAACGCTCTTGAAAATTCATTTAACTTAGAAACAATTATCATTTTTAAAAATAAAACAAAACATTTTTTTTATATCTATAGTGCGTCCAAACAAATGTCAACACTTAAAGTTAACAAGTAGTCGCTACAAAAGAAAAAAAACATTCCTCCAGAAATTGACAGTGGAAATTAAAAGTTTTCTGAAGCTTTCTCTAGACTGGAAAGCCTCCGAGGGAAACCCTTTGGGTGGGAAATCCACAGAAGACGAAAAACCTTTGGATTAACATTCCTCAACCTATGGACTCTCTATAGTAAGACATTGTTTACTTCTAACACTAACTTAGTTTTAAGTCGTATACTGACTATTTGTAAATAAAAACTACTTTAATGCATGCATTAACATACAAAACAATCGTTGCTATTCTTTTAACTGCTCATTTAGCTTGGTTTTAAGCTTTTATCAGACTTACAAAGTTGTTAAACAACTTCTGGCATCCTAACCTAAAAGCTTTCTTGTTGTACATATCCACCAATAATTATTGATTTAATGATGAAAAACATGATAATAAATATAAAACAAAGGGCTGAATAGTTTTTTGGTATTATTTTTTGACTTACTTACTACTTTTCTTATTTTACTGCATAAAATGTCAGCTAAATGACACCTTTTTGTTCCTGAACTATAAACAATTAGTACATAGCTTCATTATGAACATCATTTAATGCTGATTTATTTATCATTCATATATTATCACATTATTGCATACATTACAAATGATTGATGTATTTTCCTATTTTAATAAAATGTTTTCCTTATTCCATAAAATTGATCTTGAAAATATAAAACATTACTTTTACTTAGTTTTGTTCAAATATAATTAGTATAACTTATTATAAAGAATCATAAATATGTTCAAATTGGACAAGAGGTTCTATAATTCAATGTCCAATTGTTCTATAACACACATCATCAAGTAATATAAAGAGCTTCATCTTAAACAAAACAGTTATCGGTAAGAACGTAGAAGGAAAAAAAACAGACTGAATCATTCATGATGCACAAACCAATCTGAATGTAGACACTGATGTAGTGTGCTTGAGGCTTTCTTTCTTTTTTTCTGAATTAGAAGCATTTAATAAATATCTAAATTATCAATGTGTTAAGTATTAACAATTTACCTACTAAAACTACAATATCTTTCTAGGCAAGTGCAAAAAATGTAAATTACTTATAATAATTTAAAATTTTAATTAAGTCAAATATAAAAAGTACAATTTTAAATAAATAAAAATCAATTTTATTTTAAAAAATAGTTAAAAATAATAATCATTTAAAACCCAATGCATAAGTTTTTCAAAGTGTTGAAACTTTAATTTTTTAATTATTGTTATATGTTTCTAAAACTGATACAAAAATATCTTCAAAAAACGTTTCTTTTAGATTTTAAATAGTGGATATGTATTTAAAAGTAAAACTCTTTCGAGCAAAAAGGTAAAGTAAAACAGTTTTTTTACATTATTAAAAAAATCTAATTTAACTAAGCAGTGACTCTTTGTTAAGACCAATATATTATTCCATTTCAACTGATATCCTTACTATACTTACTTTTTAATCTTGTTATAAAAGCGAATGCAGCATCTTGTTTAACATTATTTTTAAGAATATGATTATTTATATTTATTTAGATTATATTTTAGTAATGGGTGATTCTGCAAATCATAAGACATTGTCTTAAGACTAAATTATAACTTCAATGTCTGCGACATAACATCTTTATTTATTTATTTTAGAGTTTTACAGCAATTGTTGTCGATTCACTCTTATTAAAGTATTAAATTGATATAATATTTATATCAACGTCATACTTGCCCAATTCACAGAAAAATAAATTGATACGTTTTTTCTTTGTTTTCATTTTTTCATTCTAATTTCCAGTATTACATTTTTTAAAATAATTTTAAACTTTTGTGTAAATCTCTGTGATTTTGACAAGTATCAAGTGATTCAGCATATTTTTACTGCTTTCTTATGCTTTTAACATTATTATATTATAGTTAGGTGCTTGGTATTATTTATAGATGTAATTTATTATCATGTATTGTAAATTATGGTACAATTTATACACTGAATTTTTTAGCCATAAATGAAGAAAAAACAATCTTAAAAAACGTACAACGAAATTGATGAAATCATGATTTCTGATAATTAGCATTTCTCGCAAAAAATATGGCAGGCTGTACCGGACTGCCTAACAGTCCGGGTGGGAGAAGTACCTCCTTTTGCCTTCGTCTATCTCTAGGGCACCACCGCGGAACCATGTTGCTATCGTCTACCACCAACAAACAGCGCTGTTGAGGCAAAATGCTGATCGTCGTAACAATATGACGACCGGTGTCAATCTATATTCAGATTGGTAAGCTTGCTTGTGAGTGATTTATGAGTAACATCACTTCTTCCTTAGAACATTGATGTTTGTAGCGATTGTTTTGTTCTTTGAAAACTTTTTTTCTTTGTGTTTAATGTTTGTTTAATGTAAACTTTTGTTCTTTGTGTTTAATGTTTTTATTACTAGCCACTATCATAGTATTATTACAACACTGCTCCAACTAGAACAATGATTTATCCGCTTTCCTGACGAGCATAGACGTCATGAAATGCAACAACAAAGCTCTGTAAACCAATAAAGGTCTTGCCTCATCCAATATCAGCTCTGCTTACCGTAGCTTCGCTGAATACATTCTATGTATACAGTAAGGCTAGGGATACGTTCCACATTTACCTCATCTAAACCGGTTTGTTTCGCTAATTCCACTATTTCTTCCACTATTTCATCCATATCGACAGAGTGTCCAATGTCTTCGCTCTTACTTAAAGCTAGCTGCGCACAATTTCTGGGAATCCCCGGGTTGACAGAAAAGAGCGCTAAACCGATACAGCGCTACACGAGACAGCGTTAAGCGGGGCCTCACTGTAGTTTCCAATCGAGGCCCGATCTCTGGGGCTTGAAGAAAAGGCAAACTTAGTTTATGCTCTCCTTGCAGCATCTGAAGTGGATGTCCCATCCAGGTCTCTCTTCGCTTCTTTACCGACTGTATTATGAAAGGCTGTCCCGTCCTCTCTCTCACCTCGTTTTTCCTCACAAAGTCAAACCTTCGTTCCCCCAGTATTGTATGCCGTCATCTGCTCTCGAACACTATTATACAGCTGCATCGGCTCTTGGTGAGATGCCAGTGATAGTAGTTCTAGTTAACAATAAAAAACAAACATTCAACGAGAAGTAACTTTTATAATTATGCAGTTGCACCGAGTTATTAAATGGTCAAATTAAAGTTAAGAATAAATAAAAATACATTTATTAATAAAAAAGTATACAAAAAATTAGAGGAAAACACAGGTGAAAAATAAAATAAAATATTAGAAGACATAAATAAGATTAATTTCTTCACCGCCTATGACCGCTATGTGTGTTCTTATGAACATGCCCTCAGCGCGTATGGCACACATAGAGGTCATGGAAGTTTCGTCACGCCGCAATTGTAAGAAAAATGATTATTGTTAAATCAAACCGAAAATACAAGAAATATATTTATTTTATTATTGAACAAATAACTTTCAGTGCCAATTTACATATTTGATTAGTTAATAAATAATACAACCTATATTTATAGTTGAAAACGCGACAACAAAATCCCCGAAAAAGCAGCCGCGTACAGGGTATGTTCGCTAAATTTGGTGCCACGGGCAAAATGTTAAAGATTAGATATAATATTACCATAATTCTACATTCTCAGACAATATGTATTCCTGATTGTATTAATGTAACACAGTATGGCGTTCCATGAAGTTGCATTGCTAGTGAAAAATAATTTTTTTCATGAAAGAAGTGATTATTTTATCCAAAATCATGTTTCGAAATCTGTTCTAAAACTTGTTTAAATAATCTATCAACTGAAAATTCAGCACCCCAAAAAAAATACCAATCGACATTCAAAATTTCTTATTTATTTTTTCCTCTCGAAAACACTAAATGCTCTCTCTGACTAATTAACGTTTTTTATGTCATAATGAACATTCTGTCCAACGCAACGCAGGTCTCTTTTGAAGTTTCTCTTTGTCTGTTTGAAAAATATTCTAAATCTTTATCTGTTTTATCAGGGTGATTTTTTCTTAGATGATTGATGCGTCATTGCTTCGGTGTCGGCAGGAAGCGAGGTCTGGGAGGTCCCTTAAAATGGGACAAAGCTCGCCGAACAGTGGCTAGATGCGATTCTCTTCATAGACCCCCATTTTCATTTCAAAGACCTGATTGTTTTCTTTTGCCATAGACGCCCTACAGGTCCCCATAGACCCCTGGGGGTCCACACAGACCCCTGGGGGTCCATACAGACCACTTTGAGAATCACTGGTCTAAAGTATTGCTTAAGTTTGATTTTTAATCATCAAAAGTCAGTAATATGTTTCGACATAATTTTCTTAGTCATTAATACACAATAGTGTGATAAATAAATGGTGGTGTTTTCTGTAAATATATTTATAGTTGTAAATATCAATGAATTTGACCCTTTTGTATTTATACATCCATTTTATTTTCATAGAATACAAATTAACCTTCCATAAGGAAAATATTTTTTCCTTTATAGATCTTTTTTTTTGACATGCTTTGAAAATGATGCATCATTGTTGCATTAACCAGTATCTTGATGCCTTCATTGCCTACCATAAATGAAGCCCACACATTCAGAAAATTAGCATTTTATTATTTTATAATTGTAAGTCCAATAACCTCAACGCTGTTTTGTTATTTTACTAATTTTATAAAAGCATCCTACTTAATTCTAATATATAATAATCATTCCTTGTTTTTCAGACCACCAATACATCATCAATTTGATCGTTTTCCCATATAAATGCACTAATAACAACACAAGCTTACCTCAGGACACCAATCATATATGACAATGGTACAATATCAACAAAAGGGTAATCCCAAGATGCTGTCAGTTTCGAAGAATTTTATCTTTTTTAGACATGCATCGAAACAGACGATTTTATTGAGATTTTTTTGCATTTTTCTCTAACAATTTTAACTCTTTTTAGGTGTTTTTATTTTTGTGAGAGTTGACTTTTGAAAACAATTTGGAATACTACTAAGATTGATTAAATATCAAATGATAAACATTCTTAAACAAATCCGTAATTTTGTTATTTTATTTTATTCTAATTTCAAAAGTAAGTTGATTTTTAAAATTGATACCTAGTTAGAGACAATGTTTCTGTAAGTTTAGGTATTTTATTTTAATGTTGTGTTGGCAGCCTGTACACCTGTCATATGTTTATATGTTATATTCATACAATCAATTACAAATATAGTCTAGAATTTTCTTTTTTATCCCGATTTTATTTGAGAAAATAATTAAGTTATTTTTTTTTGCTTTCTATCTAAAAACAATAATAATCTATCCAAAATCGTCTGCTTTGTAGCTGCTAAATACTTGAATTTTTTTTATTCGGTTAGACATGAAATGGGTTAGGATATTTTGCTCAGGAACAACGAGACTGTATACCTTAAAACAGGCTGGTCGAGTTAATAATTGTACAGTTGAACCCCGTAATTTCCGTTCTCGCTTTTTTCGTTTTTCTGCATAATTTCAATCCCACACGAACTGTTCCCCGTCATCTCACATATATTTTCCTGATGAACCTTATTCTGCAAAATTATCAAAACATTAAATAATATTTTGTTAAATAATGTTCTTTTCAATAATAAATAATATTTTTATAAATGTACGATATAATAAGCAAATGTATTTTAAAGTTTTTTTTATTATTACTAATTATTTGAATGGTTCTCGTTTTTTTTGTTCCCTGCACTTATCGTTTTTTAGGGTCCCTTGAAAACCGAAATAACGAAGTTTCACTGATCACATTTATTAACTTATAATATATGTAATTGACATATATCCAAAGATAAAATGTTTGTAGCCATTAAAAAAAACAGGATATTTATTTAAAACAAGTATTTCATTGTTTTTAGATTTTTAAGATATTTTTTTTCATTGTTTTCAGCATTCACTAAATATTTTAACAAAATGATACACTATCTCAGCGTCTCATGTTACTTTTTCTTTGATATTGATGATAGAAATGTAAAAAGATGAAATTTGCTGTAGTTATGCAAAAAGCAGGACTATTCATTCAAATAATTTTTTAAATTATTTTTAGATATTTATTATAGAACTTGTATATTTGATTTATATATTGTTTCTTCATTAATATTTCTTATATTTGAAACCAGATACACAAAGAATTGACAGTTAACAGTTTATATATTATGTTCAATTATTATATGTATGTATTTCTGGTTTAATTTCACATTTATTTAAGACCTTCTACTTCTTTCACGTATCAACAATGCATTCTCAAGCAAAACAAGCATCATACTATTTTTTTATATGTTGTAGAAAACGTAAAAAATAAAATTACGTGTAGTATGGCAAACATATATTAATTATTGTGAAATCAAACATAACAATAAATAAAATATAATTTTTACTTATCTTTTCATAAATATACAATAAAAAAACATTAAAAACTAAAAAAAATACCAAACATTTTCTAAATATAACTTATATACCTAACAAAACGTCAATATACTGGATAATTATGGCAACAAAAACTCATAACAATTACCCGATTAGAAGATTAGATATTCGAGATAGGTATTTATAAGTCTAGCAATATCGTTCCCTTGCATGTGGTAGTTACCTATATAATTGGGTATTCATTTTTTGACGTCATTGCCGGTCGCGTCTCGGCCGATGAACGAGCTCGGAAAGTACATCAGTCGGTAGTTCGATATTGTGAGATGAATGTGTAACGAATCACACCTGAAAAGAATGCGAATTTAACGATGATTATTTTATGCAGTGATGTGTAGAGATGTTACAGTCGTGTGTGAAATGATTGTGGTTGTTTCAAGTGTGTGAAAAGTGTGGTTATAACGCTTCCAGCAGCATCTTGGGATTACCCTTTTGTTGATATTGTGCCGTTGTCGTATATGGTTGGTGTCGTGAGGTAAGCTTTTGTTATTATAAGTGAATTTGTATAGGAAAACGATCGAATTGATGATGTACTGTTGTGATATAAAAATACTTCATGACTTGCAAAAATTAAGTGCCGAAATTTTAATTTTTATTTGATAAAATCACAAGCAAAGTGATAATCGTAATTACGTCAATATTTTACGTATTTATTATTTTTTCATCTTTATTTATAATCTTATTACATTCTTAAATCATTATAAACTTTTAAAACGTCGAAATATGCTTTAAAACGGCGTTTTCGTAACAAAGTATGACAAACCACTTTCGAAATTGTACTAAAAAAACTCTCGGTGAACGTAATACCGAGTGCAGTTTTATATTATGTATACAATTTAAATTTATTTTTCGACACAATTTTAGTAAACACTAAGAACTATAATCGTGTTAATAATATATGTAAGACTTACTACGTCTTGGCACTAAAATGTTTACATAATAAATTGTTTTTGTATGTCCAATTTTTGGCTATTTGGTTTAGTCTAAATTTGGCCTAGATAACACGAAAGATGCCCCAATTTTCCTAATAACCTATTGTCCATCAAAAGCTTATACAATATCACGTAATAATTATAATTTAGAACGTCTTAGTTTTATTTCTAAGTAAACAACGATTATCTCTATAAAGGTAAACAATAAAATAAGGTAACACTTAATTTTAGTGCATAAAACATTATAAAGTGAGAATTATCTTATACATTTTGGGAAGCATTTCTTAGTGGCGTTACTCATTATCAGTTTTACAATTTTAATTTTAATATATTTTTTATGACTACGTTGACAACAAAATGAGCTGACTTAATGCCAAATGGATCGTTATAATTGGGATAGGTTAGGTTACATTAAGCCAAAATATTAATTTACAATATATGTTTACAGTTTGTAAAATATATTATACCGTAAGCATATTAATTACGTTTCATAATTATTCGAAAACGCAGCAGTATGATATTTAATTACAAAAATAAGCTTAACATGTTTACGTATTGAGCATCCATTGTGATGTACGTTTTTTAATTTTGCGATTTATGGCTGTCGAGAGTGACGTTTGAAATGTTCTTTTTTTTTGAAAATTATTCTCGCCTTTGTTATTCGTTATTGACTTCTATTCGTTATCTATTATGCTTATTATTATTTCAACATACAACAATACGTATTACAGACATTTACGTGTGTATTTATTTATATATATACAAATATATATGTAGTTGTACATTTCCGTGAACGAGATATGTATCGTATACATTTAGCTGCTTCTTTGTGTGATTCACTCGCGGTGTTCTATTCTGGTTGTCGGCTCGTGGCGTGTGCTTCTCGGTGTACGTGTACCGGGCGAGGCTAGTTTAGCGCTCGGTGCAAGTGTACCGGCCGGTGCGTTCTCGGTGCACGTGCACCCAACGACCTCAGATACCCTCGGTGCAAGCGAACCCGGTGCATCGTTTAGTTTAACAGCGCCGGCCCGTTTTTATCACTAGTAAAATTAGTCATTTTGTATAATATTGCCGGCGGTCATAGCTCAATGGTCAAAGCGTTTGCTTTGCAAGCCTCAAAAGGTCGTGGGTTCGATCCCCGACGGAGATTTAAAAAAAAAGGATTTTTAATCGATTTCTGAGCTCTAAAATATTTTTGTTGGTGTGAATTTGATGCATCGCCCGTAAAATGACAGTCATAGCCTATTCATTAAAATTGGTGGTAGATAATAAACGAAAATCGGCCCGTGAAGGACCACACATTCATAGTGAATTCCTGTAATAATAAAGGATGATGCGTGAATCTCGGGCTGTAGTCTATGGCGTTGGCGGATCAACACTCCACATGCGGCGCTTGGCCATATACACCATGGTAAGCGTCATAGAATTCCACAGATAAGACTTCAGAAGTAATATCACGATCTGTCGGTATTCTCCTGTATGTGTTTACATAAAATAAAAAATCAAATAAATATTGTGTCCGTCCACTGTTGAACGTAGGCCTCCCGCATGAGTCTCCACCCTCTTCGATCCTCCGCCTTCCGCATCCAGGTCACTCCCGCTATTCTTCTTATATCGTCAGTCCATCTTGTAGGGGGTCGGCCAATGCTTCGTTTGCCAGTTCTTGGGCGCCATTCCAATACTTTTCTTCCCCATCGACCGTCGTCTCTTCGACAGATATGTCCTGCCCATTGCCACTTGAGTGTGCCTATTCGTTGGGTAGCATACACTACTTGAGTTCTTCTGCGTATTTCCTCGTTTCGGATTCTATCTTTTAGCGACACTCCGAGCATGGATCTCTCCATAGCACGCTGGGTGACTTTTATTTTATGAGTAAGACTTGCTGTCAGATTCCACGTCTCTGCGCCATAAGTTAATACAGGGAGGATGCATTGATTAAACGCCTTAGTTTTAAGGCATTGCGGAATTTTCGCTTTAAAAATGTACTTTAGTTTTCCAAATGCTGCCCATCACAGTTGTATGCGCCTGTCAGATTTCTTTTGAGAAGTTATTTCACCCTAGTTGTATTACTTGTCCCAGATAGGTATAGTCGTTTACAACCTCTATTTCTGTTCCTCCAATGGAAATAGGATCAAAGGTCTGTGAAATATGACTCACTATGATCAGATTTTAAAATTATTATTTTTATAATAAAAATGCGTTCCGGGTTGTTGATCCACCACCGGAGCGTCGGGATAATCGTACGATTTCCTTTAAAAAAGATCAATTTACAAATCGCTCCAAAATATGTCTCGTTTGCTACAGCTGTCCCTTCTTAACCCTTTCGCATTGGTTGTCGGCATATGCCGTCATAAGATTCCGCGACCGTTGACATCGGTTGACGTGATATACCGTTTTGCTACTTTCCTAGAATAGTTTTTGTGCATCATCTGATAGCCAAATGATACAAGAACCAATGTGATGTATGATAATAGACCAGATGCGTACATTTATGCTTCATGTACTAGTTTTATAATTGACAGTATAATTTGTATTCAAACCGAGCCGTAATGAAAGGGTTAAAGCACTCAGACTTCTGCTCTGGACGTTTTCGTGAACCATATATATCATAGATATATCCTAGAACGAGCTGTGGCAGCGGGAATTTGTGGTGACCATATGTTCCAGATGTGCAACGGATATGGGAAGAAAAAAAAGTTCGCTCAATTTTTTTACGACAGCACGTAGTGAGGAAACCTAAGCTCTCAAGTCATCTCAAATCTTAAGAAACGCTTCTGTAAACGGGCGTTGAGTTGGTAACCTTAAGTTAAGGAATGTCTCTGAATATGGCTGTAAGTTTATCGAATTCGATCGCTATGATATTTTCATATGCCAAGTTTAAAACGTTTCTCATTTTGTATAATGTAATGTTTTCTTATAACGATGTTAAATCACTGTAGCGACTTTCATTGTCAGTCTCAGTCGCTTAAATTAAAATGGCCGCCTGTACGAGTGTTGTGCAACAGCTTTATAAAGAGATTTAAAAATAATAATCCTCAATTATCTACTTTTGTACGCGTACTTAGCGTTGCAAAGACAAACGTGAAGAGACGTGAATGGTCACCGAGACACAATATAATGTAATTTGTTTATTTTCTTAAATACATATAAGTATGCTCTTATAAGCTCTGGAATGCTGTTCCAGCATCCGTGTTTCCTCTTTCATACAATTTGTATTTTTCAATATATGTACTTGCAATCTCTCCAACTCACACACAACACATGTCGGCGGGTATGGCTTAGTGTTGAAAGCGTTTTCTTACCAATCCAAAGATCGTGGGTTCGATCTCCGACAGAGATTAAAAAAAACGATTTCTAAGCCTTATGCCCCTGGTTGGTGTGAATTTGATCCCGCACGCGTAGAATGTCAATCATAGCCTATAAATTAAATAATGCTGGTAGACGAATGTTGTCCCGTGATCACCACCCATTCACAGTGAATTCCTGTATTATATGCATAATGTGTGAATGTCGGGCTGTACGCTATGAAGTTTGCGGATCAACACTCCACATGCAATGCTTTGTCATATGTATGTAATATAGTGAGCGTCATAGATTCCACAATGATGAGATTTCTGCATCACTCTCACCATCTGTTGGTATTTTTTATGTGTTAACATAAAAAAATATATGAATATATATTACTCCAATTTTTATTACGTAAAGTTTATGTTTCTTCTCTCTGGGTCTCTATTTTTGATTTAGCAAGTAATTATTTTGTCAGTACTTAATTCAATTGATGGCCAGTAAATATTTAATAGATGTTTAGTAATAAATACATAAAAAATGATAGTAAAAATATAAATTTGCAGACGAAAAATATAAATGAAAAATTAATGAACGGAAATTTACAATATAATAGGTTAGGTCAGGTTACATTGTATGTGCTGATTATTCATTCATTTTACATTAATTACTGGGTAGTATATTAGTATATTTAGTATATTTAGTATATTTAGTATATTTAGTATATTTAGTATATTTAGTATATTTAGTATATTTAGTATATTTAGTATATTTAGTATATTACTGTCATTCTTATTTTATAACTGACTTCACTGGATGCTGCCAAATAATTGAATTTACTGCAAATACCTTGAATTAGTTACTGAACAAATAAATAAAGCCCTTTTGAGTTTTGCATGTACAGTTATTACACATCACTGTATTGCGATGTTTTTATTTTACTAGTGTTAAGGTAAAGGTTTACATTATTGTTTCCTTATGCGACAATGCGGAGATTTACCCAAATGACGCCATAGGTCACAAGAACGGCTGCCCTCAGTGTACTGCTTATCAGCGGTGACTGATATTTAACTAAGATAACGTATCAATAATGAGACTAAACAATTCATATTTTGTTGTATGATGCGAGATTCAGAATAGTAAGCTTGCCACAGTAACATGCTAAGCCCCTATACTTATTTTTAAAATAATAAATGTCTAGACATTTCGGGAGATCGCGTGATTTAATCAGTAACAGTTTTTTTTTATGTAAACACGTACAGGACAATGATAGTGATGCTGAAGTCTCATCTGTGGAATTCTATGACGCTTACCACGGTGCACATGGCTAAGGGCTGCATGTAGAGTGTTGATCCGCCAATGTCATAGACTACAGCTCGAGATTCACGCAACATCCTTATTTTTACAGGAATTTACTATGAATGGGTGGTCTTCACGGGACGACTTTCGTCTGCCATAAATTTTGATTAATAGGATATGACTGGCATTTTACGGTTGAGGGATCAAATTCACACCAACCGGGGGTATATTAGAGCTTAGAAATCAATTAAAAATCCTTTTTTTTTATCTCCGTTGGGGATAGAACCCCACGACCTTTGGCTTGCTAAGCAAACGCTTTGACCATTGAGTTATGCCCACTGCTAAAGAACTAAATGGCTGATTGTGTAATGTTCGGATAGGATTATCAAAAAAATGTTTCCATTCAGTTTATAGTTTAGACGAGACCCGGATGGTACACACTATATAAAGAGACTGTCGGTAAAAGAAAAATGCTTGTGCATAAATCAAGTTTGATCGAATCGTAATAATATAAAATACCAACATCCACCTCTCTTTCAAAAGGTTGTTATTCAGTCGCGTGAGGGCATGATGAGGAGTAGGTTAGCCAAACAAAGACTTTTTCTGAAGCACGTTGACATATATTTATTATAAACTTTACAAACTTGTGGCTCGACCTAGTCACCGAATTCAGGCCGAAGCGCAATACAATATGCTCTCGCCGACTGGCGGCACACACTGCCGCGCTCGTGATAACTCTCGCCCAGCGCCACAAACGGCGGTCTATATAACTAGTTCCAAATGCCAATATGGCGGACACATTCATGTACGACAAGCGAACAGATATAAGAGACGAAAGATTGTATATCGAGGTTTCGGTACCAGTCAGCAAGGGTTATATCATGCTGATGTTAATACGTACTTTCGATTTTACAAAAAAACGACATCTGTTATAATACAAATGTATCAATAATACAAATACGTCCAAAATTCTTAAATCAGCAGGTGGAAGCAATGGTCATGGTGGAGCGCGCTGTTTATAGAATTTAACTATGGTTCAAAGTTCGCGGTTAGAATCCTAGCGTCTGCCGTTTCTTTTTCTCCTATATTGATTAGAGAAATGTCATAAAATAATATATTTGATGCAGACTTACATATGTGTATCGATGTATTAAAAATATTGGTATAGTATCAGAATATCGGATAATGACAAATATTACGAGTCAATTAAGTGTAAAGCCGGTCTCGCTTCCAAAAAACTAGGTGTATTATATAGATCACGTCGGTATTTCAACGATAAACAACTTCTTCTTCTATATAAAGGACAAATCCGACCTATCCTTGAATACGGCAGTCACCTTTGGATTGGAGCCCCAAAATACCTTCTAAACTTAATTGACTCAGTTCAAAGAAGAGCAATTCGTTTGATAAACAATGACACCCTTACGTCTAATCTACAATCAATGGAACACAGACGTAAGGTTGGTTCTCTTAGTCTTTTCTACCGTTATTACCACGGTCGCTGCTCTTCGGAACTTAAAGAACTAATTCCTCCTGCACCCACTCACAGCCGACAAACTCGTCTTACACTTGCCGAACATCCATACACGGTTAATATATGTCGACCAAGAACTGGCAGCTTCCAAAGTTCTTTTCTTAATGCCACTGGTAAGCTACGGAATGTTCTTCCAGCGTCTGTGTTTCCTCCTTCCTACAATCTGGATCTCTTCAAGAAACAGATAAATATACACTTGCAATCTCCCCAACCCACACACAAACACGACCACAACACACGTTTCCTGCATGCAGCGTCCAGCCTCCCTGGCTGAGCGTCATAGAGTGCACTGGTCTTGACCGGTTGTGCTCTCCTGCATGCGTTTGCATAAAAAAAAATATTGCAAAATATTCTAAAATAACTGAAAAATTCTGTGTTTTTATTACATTATTTATTCATATTAGTTGTTGGGTCACTCCCAATTAGTGTGCGGTTTGACTGCCCCACCCCCTATTGCGTTTGTCATACTAAACAGTAGGTTGCAGTATCGAATTTCAAATATTTCATCTTTTGCTTATGTTTTTAAAGCGATTCAAATGTATGGGCGGTGCTCTTGTATAAACAATAATTGGAAAAGGAAAAAAAAATGTGCACATTTTTTATTTAAACGAATGCAGTATAATTATATTCGTAAAAAATAGTTTTATTTTGCTTAAAATGCTATAACTGCCATTTTACGCTTGAGGATCAAATTCACACCAACGGGCATTAGCCCAGTAAGTTATGCCCCCCGGCTAAGGGACAAGGCATAAAACAATCTGAGCTTACAGAATTGTGACATTACAATTTGTGGTGTTCATATGCTCCAAATATGGAGTAGATATGGTAATAAGAATACTTTTTATATGTGCCCAATGTATTTTGGCACCATGAATGTTAAGATGCTGGCCTGAAGCCAAACGGATAGAAATTTCTTCCAAGAATTTCTTTCATTTTGTTATGCTTCAATATCGCCACATCAATTACGTTACCAAGGAATGAGTAAAGACGTCACTTGACGTATATGAACGTGATTCATAAATGTACGGCGTATTGTTCAGTTCTTCACTCATAGACTCGTAGAGGTCTTTTGAAGATTGCACACTCTGAAATGCATGCTCCATAGACGTTCTACGAGTGTCAACCTCAATCAGTATTGTATATTGACATCTCCCGTTTAATAAAGAAACTCCGCTTCGTTGAGATCGTCATTGGGATGCGTGGATGGATTGGTGAGCAGGTCACGAAGCAAAGAACTTGTCGAGAAGCACATTGTTATTTATTTAAGATAAAAATATTGACAAACTTTGGGCATCTGGTCGGTACGGAACATTCTGCGATACTCACAGGTCCCGGGCAGACTCCGACTGACCCGGTCGGGAGTCGTGACAGCACAGCGCCGAAATAAACACAGTGGCCACGTGGCGAACTACGGCGTTCTACATGACAGGACTTGTTAAAACAAACAAAATGGCGCCTGTATCATAGTTACTTAAATTTATATGCATGTTAGACCAGGGAACAAAAATAAGAGACAAGATCGTTTATTGAGGCTTTTCGGCACTAGCCTGCAAAGGCTATATCGAGGTGATATCAATATCTTGCACATATTTACAGCAATAAATTTATATAAGCCCTGATTTTAGTTGATTTAACCCCTTCGTATCGGTTGTCGGCATATGCCGTCATAAGATTCCCCGACCGTTGACATTGGTTGACGTGATCTAATATCGTTTTGCTACTTTCTTAGAATAGTTTTTTATGCATCATCTGATAGCTAAAGGATACAAGAACCAATGTGATGTATGAAAACAGACCAGATAAGTACATTTATGCTTCAAATACTAGTTTTATAATTGACAGTATAAATTGTATTCAAACCGAGCCGTAATGAAGGTTTCAGTTTTATCGCCAGGTAAACGGTATAGGCACTATATATAGAACATCAAAATTTAAAAAAATACTCATTATATTAAACATTATTTTTTTTGTTGACTGTGAAGACGAGATCTTCTTCTTCGTGTCAGCGACGTCAAATTATTTTTTCCCAATATCTGGCAACATCGATAGCTCGTGTGTTGCCCAGCATTAGGTCCTGAGATGTGCAACTTGTTGGGCACATGGAGCAGCATCGTAGGTGTGAGGCGGTCTGCGGGTCTCCACAGTCGCACAATAGTGTCTCTCCCTGCCGAAGCATTCCCCACCGCTCGAGGTTGTCCTTTGTTCTACCAACTCCGGTTCTTAATCTGTTTAGGGATTTCCAGGTCGGCCAGTCAAGGCTCTTGCCAGTTGGGAGGCCTTCCTTTGGAGTAATGAAATCCTCTGGTGCGATTTGTTGCCAGAGTTGGAGTCTCTCATTTTCAGGGCCGGATGTGAGAGGTTGTGTGGATTTCAGAAAGTTGCTTCGAGACTTCAATCTTGGTGTTGGGGGTATCTGATTATACAAGCAGTGGGACGGTTGGTTGATTGCCTTACGCATTTCTTCGGCGCATATGACTTTGCGTCTTATGTTCGGTGGTGCGATACCAGCCAAGGGGTATAGTTTAGAAATGGGTGTTGGTTTGAGGCAGCCTGTGACGACTCTGCATGCATCATTCAGGGCAGTATCCACTTGATTACAGTGGGCTGATCGACCCCACACTGGTGCCGCATATTCTCCGGCTGAGAAACAAAGTGCTAAAGCTGAGGTACGAAGAAGGGGTGGTTGGGCTCCCCAGTGAGTGTTGGTCAGTTTGCGGATGAGGTTGTTCCTTGTTGCAACTTTCTGTTTGGTGTTGGTGCAATGACGCCTGAAGGTGAGGGTGCGATCTAGAGTGACTCCGAGGTATTTTGAATGGTCGCTACGTTCCAGTACTCTACCTTCCCACGTGACACGAAGCTTTCTGTTAGCTTCCCTGTTTCTAAGGTGGAAACAGCAGACTTGTGTCTTTGATGGGTTAGGTTTGAGATGGTTGGTTTCGTAGTAATGGGACATCTCGTTGAGTCCCTGGCTTAGGATGTCCTCAACTTCTTCAAACGTTACTGCTTGTGCTGCCAAACCTAAGTCATCCGCATATATGAAAGATTTTGTGTCTTTAGGGAAGACGAGATGACGGCAAGGGATTTACAGCGTCATTCGAAAGTGTAAACCATGAATGATATTTACCGCATTTTCTGTGAGCAAATCATCACTCGACGACAGCAGTTTACCGCGGAATAACATAATTACAAGCAATTGTTTCTAATTGCCCATGACCGTCGTTCCAACGCTTTCAAAACGTTCAATACTAAACGAATTTTGAAAGTGTTGAACCAGTGAATCGTTCCTCGAATAATCGTTTTTCCGTTTTTTTTGTTTATCTATTGTACTCGCGACTTTATTTCATACAAAATTTGATCCCGCTTTAATAGGTCCCTCTAACCCTTGCGCATCGTTGTCGGCATATGCCGTCCAAGATTCCCGGACCGTTGACATCGGTTGACGTGATATATCGTTTTGCTACTTTCAGTACTCATTGTGACATCTACGGTAGGAACTTGAAACTGCAGTCATTCCCTTTATCAACTTACATGTATTCTTTACAGGAATCCGCAAAGCATGTTAATTTTCGTCACAGGAGCAATTTTTCTGTAAACCACATGTGTCAATGCCACCACATGTATGGAGTTACATAATGAACGTTTGTTAAATATAATAGTTTTTTAAGCATTATCTGATAGCTAAAAGATAGAGTGTGATAAATGGAAATAGGTCAGATAAGTACATTTATGCTTCAAATACAAGTTGTAAGCGAAAAAAATGGTTTGAAAAATTCTCGCCGTATTGACAGTATAATTTGTATTCCACCGAGCCGTAACGAAAGGGTTAAAAACGATAGATAGGTTTTACTGTATATCTGTGATACCGACTATAAAATAATAAATATAATACCAGTGTCTGTGGTCCACCTATATAGTGCTTTCTCGTACGGACGGGTTTGCCAGTCTACGGTACTTTGACTGGTTTTTTTTAACCGAAATTATTGCCAAAACTGAAATACATTTGCCAACAGCCATTGCGCAAACCAATACTCTCGGACTTGGGAACAAAAAACTAATATTTTGCCGTTTTTTAAAGAAAAATAAGATGAGAGAAGGGGGGTCATCTATCACGCTGAAATGGCGCATTGTATGATACTTCATGTTATGTAATCATGGAATATATATGTATTTGCAAGTACACCAACATTGCGGTATATATTTCTATATTGAAAGCAGGAAGGGGACTTTTTATACACTTATATTATTTCAATGACTTAATATATTAAATGGATTAAATATTTATTAGAATATTATATTATTTTTCCAATATTCTAATATTCTTTTATAGATTATTGACTATATTACAATGTTATTAGTAATTAAATATACACATAATCTATATCAATTTTTTTATACGCATCAATTCATTCAGAAAAATATCGGCAGAAGCGGGATGCGAACCGCGGGCCTTGGAACCAACCTTTGCCCAGGTCTTTATATACCGGTTAACCCCCATGGTTCATTGTAAATTCCTGTAATAATAGGGATGATGCGTGAATCTCGGGCTATAGTCTATGACGTTGGCGGATCAACACTCCACGTGCAGCTCTTAGCCATATGCACTATGGTAAGCCTCATACAATTCCACAGATAAGACTTCAGAATTACTATCGCCATCTGTCGGTATTCTCCTGTATGTGTTTACATAAAAAAATAATCTACGCAGGCATCTGCTCTCGAATCCCTTTATACGGCTGCATTGGCTCTAGGTGAGAAGTCAAGAATCACAGCCGTAAAGAATATTTTTTGTGGTATAATCGTTGATTTCATTGCATATAAATTCTGATCCGATGTGTTGGACAAGAAGATCGTTGGCCTACAAAGATCGAGAAATCTAAGTTAACATAGATCTTTGTTTAAGATTTGTTCCTTTCTACCTGTGGTGGCCTCAGTAGTAGTATTAGTTTTTGTACCGAAGATAAATCGTAATTTTTTGGAATGCCAAAAAAACATTGCGTATCTTTTGAAAAGATCGAAGTCGTCCCTTCAGTTACTGCTGACAATAAAAATAAGGTTGCCATACGTATTATAATATATCCCTATTTTTAAAGCTTTTTTTTGATAAATTTATGTATTTAGTATGTACTTTGTAATATCAATCAAAAATCTTCAATTATCCAACCAAAATACATTTTAAATTTAATTTAATCAGTTCAAAGAATATTGAAGAGAAAATTCGTTTGATAAACAATAACACTCCTACGTCTAACCTGCAATCAATGGAACACAGGCGTAATATTTATTCACTCAGTATTTCATACCGTTATTACCATGGTCGTTGCTTTTCTGAACTTGAAGAACTAAATCCTTCTGCGCCTTACTCGTCAACTCTCGATAAACTCGTCTTACACTTGCCAAACATTCAGACACGGTTAATGTATGTCGAACAAGATCTTGCAGTTTTTAAATTTACTTTCTAAATGCCACCGGTATGCTTTAGAATGGTCTTCCACCGTCTGTGTTTTCTTCTTACTACAATCTGGATATCTTCAAGTAATATAGAAATATATACACTTGAAATCTCTCCAACCCACACAAACACAAAACTTGTTTCCTGCATGCAGCGTCCAGCCACTCTGAACGTCACAGAGTGCACTGGTCTCGAACAGTTGTGCTCTTCTGTATGTGATTACATAAAAAATAGATTTGGGTGACCTAAGAAGCAGTATAATCCAAAACGTACACTATAGAAGGAATCGTTGTATGAAAATCTGTCGTAAACGGTATAGGAAAATATCTATAGAAAGTGTACGCTATAGGAAAGATTACTTAATACATACAAAGTTAAATAAGCAAGAATCTGATACATTGCCTTTTAAAACCATCTCACAGTATGCCTTTGATGAATTAAAAAAAAAACCTATAAAAGAAGGCGATTTTTTCACATTGTTGTTGAGAACTTTTATTGCCTAGCAATAAAATCGCGCCAGTTAGTGTTTGCTTACTGCTTTTTACGAACTGTTGTAATGAGTCGTAAAACCGCACTCTAATACGATAACTTTGATTAGTTTGTCAAACGCTTTTACTTCATGGAAAGCTACATATTAGCTGATGATTACTAAGGAAAGTGATTTATACATTTTTTCTCGACAGAAAATTTCATTATATATTTTTACAGCCAACTTCACACTGAAGCCGCATAAACTGTGTATATTTTTAAAGCTGCTATAGCAGGGCTTGCTTGTTAACCCTTTCATTACGGCTCGGTGAAATGAAAATTATACTGTCAATTATAAAACTAGTATTTGAAGCATAAATGTACTTATCTTGTCTATTTACTTATATTACATTCATTCTTGTATCCTATAGCTATCATGTGTTGCATAAAAAACTATTCTAAGAAAGTAGCAAAACGATATATTACGGCTACCGATGTCAACGGTAGGGGAATCTTACACGTATATCGGGTACCGATGCGAACAGGTTAATAAAAGCGATTGAATATTTGTAGTAGTTTTTGTTTGGTATACTTTCAAATATTGAATGGGAAAAGCAGAATTTTCGGCATATATTACTATAAGAAAGGTAAAAATGGTGTTCAAGAAAAGAAAAATATATCCGTTATGGAAAATATATCCGATGTATTGACAGAACGCCAGCGCCAAAAGTGGTTTGCAATGTTTCAGTTTAAGAGACCAGAAGAAATCAATGAATTGGTGTGTTCAGGTAGTTTAGCTTTTAGTCAGATAAACGTACCTGTATGAACGTCATGTAGGATGGGATAGATTGTCTTTGTCAGGCTGTATTAGTTTTTGTGTGTGTGCTAGAATTGGGAGCCACGCTATTTTAAGAATCAGGCCGTCATCCCTGTTGATGTTAGTGGGATACCTCTAAACTTACGGCATTGCAGAAGTTTTTTTTATTAATGTAAATATTGATTGTTTTTTTATTTTATGAGATTGTTATTAGATTCACTAAAGCGTACAGCGAAAACGAAATAGAAAGTTGCGTTTGATCAATGCCGTCATCAAAAAAATCTAAGCACGATAGTTTACTCTCGACGCCTCTAGATCTTTTGACGCCCTGTGGCACCGCCCCACTGCGCCACCCCCTAAAACCGACACTGGTCCATGCCATGCTTTGGGACATGTTTACACGCAAATCGGGTCCACTTGGGAACATATTCAATTATACTAAATAGAAGGTGTCTCAAATAACGGCTAGATTTGATATTGTGGCTTTTGGGTTTAGCCGTGAGTGGCGAACTTCCTTCAACCAATATTTCGACCGCCATTGCAAGGGTCTTCTCCAGGATTTAGGATTTATTTAGTTTTGAGTTGGTTTAGCCTGCAATGGCGGTTGAAATATTGGTTGAAGAAAGTTCGCCACACACGGCTAAATCCAAAAGCCACAATATTAGAAGGTGTCTATGTTGGATATCTCGAGAATTTGAAGAACGGCTAGTAACCGATACATATCACTGACGGTAGATATAAGCTATTAGTCACTAGAGGTTAACATGTGAATCATTCAAAATCAAAATAAATATCAATTATTTACGCAAAAAACTCTTTATAAGGTTAACTATCTGAAGAGAAATGAAAATGAGATTAGGGAAGCAACTTTTAGCCTTTCATCCAACATTTGTGTCAAGAGACGAAGGAGTTACTTCCGATACAATCCTTCTTTTCTTCAAGTCCCGGGCTCCCGTCATTCTGGAAGTCAGTCAGATATTATAGATTACCAAGCTAACACAACTTTATAGCCGTTTTTATGGCTACTATATTCTTCTGCTAGGGAACGTATTTGCAAGTACACATGAGATTATGTCAAGAATGTAAGTTATGCTGATGGTCTTGCGTGGGAGGCCTATTTCTAGCAGTGGATCGATGCTGATTGTGACGTATAAAGTGACGCAGAAGTCATAGTCACGTTTGCATATTTACTGACTAAAATGAATACAATCCACAACAATATCTTGAAAAAACTAAATTTTTTTTTTTGGTCCAAGCGTTTGCAGCAAGATTCCTTGACAATAGATCTACGGATCAATTGAAAAATGCAACAAAAACGATCAATCTGGTTCATATTTGTGATGGGAACAAAAATTTTAGACGATAGATCGAGGAAATCAATGAATCGAGGGACAGTTAATGCGGGATTGTTAAACATTGTTCTTATTTATGAGTGTTTGTCGGTACTGTACAAAATCAACGATCTATGCGGGTAAACGCATTATGGGAGAACGGTTGATCAGTGATCCATTGTACATAGAAAAACCAGAACTCTGTTTTAATTTCGCTGAATCAAATGGCGGCCGGTGTTTTCGACTTTTAGACCTATTATCGTTGTATTGAACTTTTTGTCTTGTATTCAAATATCCGATTTTGATTTCTATTATTACATATAATGTTTTAGTTGTCCTCTTGACTTGTATGACATTCAAAAAATATCCATTGGTTCGTCCACTATTTATTCATATTTTTTTAGTTTAGAGCCAAAACAATATCAAACAAATTTTAATAATTTTACCTACCAAAAATAAGAATTTTAAATTTTCGCGTTGGGATTTTATTACACTCTGGCAACACTGATGTGCTTATATTCAAAAATCGTAAACAATTTAGAATATTTTTTCCTTCGTCTATAATAATTCGAAACACATTTTTTTCGTTTGTTTTGTAAATATCTGAATCATATCCAATTATATTTCTGAGGAGTTGTATAAAAAATATTTATTCAACAGCGACATAGATAATACACAGTACAATGCATTACATTGTTTGCATTCTTAAAAATATAAGATCTTTCCATCTGTGTAAACACACGGGTGTGTTTCTTTTTTTGTGTATTTCGTGGTGCGATTTTTGTTTATTTTGTGTTTTATTTTATCAGTTTTTCGCAAATTCGCGCATTATATGGCCTCCAGCTGTTACTAAGCAAGAAGACACCTTAAATAATTGCTTAAATTTCATGAATTAATATTAAAAATGATTGAAATACGATCTGATTGTTTGGGACATGTCCACCTCAAAAATATCATTTTTTTGAACATTCCTTTTTACATGATAACGGTTTATTTTAAAATCGACTTATTAACGTCCAGCGATCCCCCCAACATATATTACTAATATCATTTTCATAATTATTATGAGTTATTTTCTAGAGCAGCATCCGGAAATTCGTTCCAGCACTCATTGGCTAACGTCGTACTACATATTACTTCGGTATAATCCACAGTTGATACTCTTTTTCCTGCGTTTAGGTAGTAAAACATGCTTATATACATGTTATTGGGATGATCCGCCTCTCAGGAACAAATGGTGCAGGTTTCAGAAGCATCGGACTATTAATTCGATCTTATTAAAAAATCTTATTAACCCTTTCATTACGGCTCGATTAAATACAAATTATACTGTCAATTTTAAAACTAGTATTTGAAGCATAAAAGTACTTATCTGGTCTATTTTCATAAATCACATTGGTTATTGTATCCTTTAGCTATCAGACGATGCATAAAAAACTATTATATTTAACAAACGTTAGTTTTGTAACTTGTGGTGGCATTGACACATGTGGCTTACATATTCCTGTAAATAATACATGTAGGTTGATAAAGGGAATGACTGCACTTCCAATTTCCTACCGTAGATGTGACAATGAGTACTGAAAGTAGCAAAACGATATATCACGTTAATCGATGTCAACGGTCGGGGAATATTATGACGGCATATGCCGACAACCGATGCGAAAGGGTTAAACATAAACTTTAGCTCAGATGCTAAAAATCCTGTCTCTTAAACTCGGGCTCTTGTCCTTGAGATCTTTGAAAATCACACACAGTCAAACATTCCATAATGCACATTTTAAATTTTTTACGGAGATTTCCTTACAGTGCTTACGGCGATTTTTCATATAGAGGTCCTTTTGGACCGTCTCTTCGGACTTACTGGTCTATGCCTCGGATGCATCGGGCTAATCATTTGATCCTTGAAAACGTTTAGGAGGGTTGACTTTATGATATATATAATACCAGATTGACATTCGAGTGCAGTGACTGATGTCTTTAAAGGCAGACAAGGTAGCTTACAACTGTTTGTGGTGATCAATATGCTTCAGATTGGAAGTTAATTCGTGAATAAAATATAGCATTGTTTGTGAGTATTAACCAAAATCATTTATATTTATTACGATTTGTAATGTTTCACATGTTAAATAACTTCTTAGGTTTTCACGGCCAGATTTAATATTGTGGCTTTTGGGTTTAGCCGTGTGTGGCGAATTTATTTTTACCGATATTTCGACCGCCATTGCAGGGGTCTTCTTCAGGGTTGATGACTTAGTTTCACATGCTGGTTCCAAATAACCAATACGTTGTATCTACTTTCAGTGATTTAAAGTATTTTTCTTTTATGAAAGCCCGCATTTTAGTAAATATAATTTATTTAGTTAAATAATCAGGAATAAGTTTATTTTTAATGTGTATCGTCTATGTACAAGTAATGGAATCTTTAAGCGATCTCTATCTCTTTCTTGTTAGACATGTAAGAGACATGCACGTAATACTCTTTGATATTATGCATTGTTACGAGTATAATGACAAAAGGATTGTTCGAATAATGATTTTTTAATGATGAACGTTACGCAATAAAGATAAAGCGATTAATCTTGTCGGCCAGCCCCGTTGTGACCCAGATAATTTGAAATCCGCAGCTTCCCGTTTTGTTCGCGGGGATATTTCTGTCGGAGGTGTGGCAACACTAGCAGTACACGCAGACACACACAGCCTCTGCTGTGTATTATCAATAGGGATGCGAAACGTTTGCACCGCTTTCAAGGTTATCTTGCGTGCTCACGATTGATACCACTTAATATTATAATTATTTCATTATTCTCAATAAAATGTAACATAATCAAAGAATATTTGGGTAGTTAATATTTTTTATTAGAATTTTTAATAATGTGCCCTCAATTATACAAGTGGCGCAAGTCAATTAGTTATTATTTTATTTCAGTTCATATTGTTGTGAGTTAATAAAATATTCATCTAACATAAAATATACATTAACATGAAGTTGACGCTTTCATTTGTGTTTTGATGTTGGTTTTCAACCAACATCAAAACACAGACTTTTAAATATCTCAGAACGTATATAATATATATACATATAATCGTGTCGGAAACAACAGTGTCAGATCCTGTCTGGCCAGAAGTGGGCGACGTCAATGGCGTTATTCCCGGCCATCATCAGGTCTTCCTGAGTGCACCTACTCGGACACAGCGCACACTCCGGAAGCTGTGACAGGGTCTGCTCCACGCCGCAGTCACATTCAGTCGGTCCGCTGTAAAACTACCAGGCTTTCATTTGTGTCCTCGTCTTTCATACTCCGGTCCGAAGTCTGTTGAACGACTGAAACGTGACATACACCACATTCATAATCATGGGCACGTATAACACGTTTGCCTCAAATATATTAGCTTATTTGTACCTCTTTCAGTGATATTAATTAATTAAATATCAGCAAGGATTCTAGTTAATTTAATTTATGGAGTTAAATAATCAGGGATCAGGCAAATTTTTTTCTTGAGTATTAATATTTAGATAAATTTATAAATTATTATGCTTCTAATAATTGTCATGAACTTATATTTGAATAGATAGACTGTTCGATGGTGTTCCTATACTGAGTGAAAGATAAAAGAGTAAAATTTATGAATATGTATTCTTAAATCAATGTACATAAATAATATCCATATAGTTTTAAATTAAATTATTGTCCTGTTGGTCTTTTCAAAATGGTTAAAACATTAAAAATTTTATGATCAGTAAAAATACGCTGTTTATTCGTGAAAAATATTTTTTAGTGGTCTATATAATTCAATCGCAAAATAAAATACCATTAATGCGGATAATTTCGTGACAATCGATTCTGGACCGCGTTGCACTGGCCCAGATATAGTTTTTTTTATATTAACGCATTATTTATTGAAATATCATGTTATAATAAGTGTGCGGATTGACTGCCTCACCCCTTTTGCGTTTTTCATACTTCGCACACTTTGTATATGTGTTATCATTTATTGACAATATCGATTTTGCACAAATTCGTACCGAGACTTTGCGCATCACTAGCGTGCACCAACACACGCGCGCCCCATACACACACGCTCGCTGGCCGCCATGTTGGCTGCTGCTATCAAAGCAGGAGCCAAAAAATAAAAGGAAAACACAATTCGGGAATTGAATTGCCGGGCGGACGCGCGTGAAGCTGCTCGAAACAAATACAAATAATAATAAATAAATTAACAAAGGATACAAATTAACAGTGTGCGTTATTTTATTTGATAAAGTATTTGTTTTGATGGCAGCGGTCCGCCATACAAAGTGACCATGTTTACGTTTTTTGTGTGTGAGAGCGAGTAGTGCGTTAGTCGATCGAGAGTGTTCACATTTTGATTATTTAACAATAATAAACGTTAATATTAACCAAATTTAATGTGTTTATTACATTAACGATTAGTTTTTACGCATTTTATAATTGTGATGTGTATTAAAACGGCAATGACATGTGGTTTTATACGTTTTTTAAGTGAATGATATTGCTCGTGTGTTTTTTGACAACTACTTCCTCTCGTTCGTATTTATTATTTTTATTTTTTCGATACTCTGTGATGTGAAAGTATTGCGTTTGTTTTTTCATTTCAATTGCAACGTAATATTTTAATAATAAATAGTGTTAATTTGTTCATTTTATGGATTATTAGCTGAGAATCTGTCAAGATGATTGGGTAAATATTTTTTTCTTTATCTTTTCAATAACACATATATATATATGTGATTTTTAATTTATTCACATGATGACTGTGTTTTTTGTACAGGCGATGCCCATCTAAAACGTCGTATATCGATATTTTACATTTTTAAATTTATTTTCTATCGTTTTATTTATTTTTAAGGTCAGTAGCTTAATTATTTTATTAAATTAGTAAATTTTGTAATAATTTAATTTGTAGGTAATAATTCTTTGTCTAAGCGTCTTTCGCTCTCTGGTAAGAGCATATATCAACTACGTTAATAACCTTTAAGACATCCCAATTCTTCTTTAATGTTGTGAATCTTGGCATTCGACCTAAAGCCAATGCAGCCGTATTATGTGTTTCGAAAACAGATGCCTGCGTTGGGTGTTCAATTAAATTAATTTTATTTTTCCAATTTTAAAAACATCAGAACATGGTTAATGGCTTTTTAAAATCAACGAAATATCAATTAGAATAAATAATTTATAAAAATATTCAAGAAATATACTAAATATAGAAAGTCCCAAAGCTAAACAAGAAGACTCCACGAAATTACTTGTACAAACAAATTGGTGGAGCTCGTGTCTGAACTGGGCTTCTCTCGCGTGGAATATATCGTCGTTCGTGGCGATGTGGTTGAACAGTCTGATCACTCTCCCAAGAGGCAAAGTCTGTAGCAGGTGGATATTACTCTAAGGCAGAACTAACAATGTATGCTTCATTATCCTCAGAAAATTGTCAGGGACAAACAAACCGATTTCCAAAAAAATATCAAGGTTTCTGAACACGCTACGTACCAGCCGAAAAAATAATGTATACCGTACTACTACTGTTCACTGGATTTCTTAAGCCTACCATCAATTTTGATTAATATGCTATGACTGATATTTTACGGCAAGGAATCAAATTCACACGAAAATGGGGGTATTATCTTCGTCGGGGATTAAGCCTACTACCTTTAGAATAGTACGAATACGAAATATTTACATCGAAAGCTATACGCTACGCTTATTTACGTATGTATTGTATTTATTTCTGACCACCGTATTGTGTATTATGTTTAGGAAGCATCGTTTTATTTTTATAAAAGTTTTTGTTATGTTTTGAGTACTCAATGGTTAACTACTCCAATGGTATTGTGCTCAAGCGAAAATCTGCAAACCAATTGAATATAAAGTGCCGATTAAGCAGCAACTATTAGGTTGTTCTAAAAGTTAATTCATGTTTAACACTTTATTTACTGAATTAATTTGAAAAAATAAATTACTTTACTGATTCTTTTTGTTGCAACTGTTAATAGGATACAGAGAAAAATGAAGATTTTTTTTTTTCTGAAATAATCATTTATTTAATAGTTTTATAAATCCGACTTATAAGTCCCGTCGGGGCACAACTGCAGCAAAATGCACGATCAATATTGGATTTTGTGGTATGGGACTTACAATAATATAAGATAAGGGTTAACCCTTTATTTACTGATGTGGTATGTTTTTAATGCTAGACGTTTCGACGATCAAGAACGATCGTATTCGATAAATTTAATACCCTCATCGATCTATATATAATACTATATATTTCGTGTTGAGTCGCCTTTTAGGACAAAATGGTTCAGACCGCGGGAGCGTCGGGCTTATCATAAAAAACCTCAAAAATATGCCTCGGATACTATGGCTAACCAACCTTTTATCGAGTTAATGTGGTTTAACGTGTATCGACCAAGAACTGGCATTTTTAAAATTCTTTCCTAAATGTCGCCGGCAAGCTTTGAAATTGTCTTACAGCGTTTGTTTCATCCTGCCTATCTAATCTGGATCTCTTCAAGAAACAGATAAATATACGCTTGCAATCTCCCCAACCCATACACACAAACTAAAAAACAACACATTTACCGCATGCAGCGTTTAGCCACCCTGGCTGAACGTCGTAGAGTGCACTGGTCTCGACCGGCTGTGCTCTTCTGCATGTGATTACATAAAAAAAGTACTCGGACTTCTGCTATGGAGGTTGTTGGGAACCATATATGTTCCCAAGTGGACCTTCAGGTGCAGATGTGTCCTAGAACGAGGAATGGACAGTGGCAGCTGACAGAACGATGCAGGTCGAGGGAATCGCCTCGGCCCTATAGAGTATAGAGCATGCAGACTTGGGCCGCTAAAAAAAATTTCCACGCATTTACAATTTTTGTTCGTATTTTCGGCTAGAGAATCTATCTTCCTATCTCCATCGCTTTACAACCCGCGAACGCGATTATAATCTCTTTGGCGGGTTCTTTCTTTTAGCACTTCTGTGCAGTGGCCACAATTGTTCAGAGGGGACTCCCACTGAACTTATCAGTTGCTAACTGATCATAATTAGTAATGAGCGCATCATCAAGGAGACTTAACTGTCCTCCGGTGTGATGCGGGTGTGAGGCGGGTAAAGTTCAGTCCAGCTGACAACTAAATGGCTGCATTTGTGGTGATCATATGTTCTATCTTGTTCGTAGTATCAAGCCGGTGGATTGGTTTGCAGTAACAGAATCTTGCATATCGATCTCCATTCCTATATATGTTCTATATATGAAACTAATTGGAAAAAATATTTTATATTGGTCAACAATGATGATGCGGCTTGAGTGTGAAGTTGTCTGAAAATAAATAAATAAATAAAATCAAATGTTGGAAAAAAAAAACTCAATTACTTTCTGAACTACCTAATGTAATTGCGGAAGCACCAAACAGTCATGCAGAGTTTGTCAATTGATAATTCAAGTAAGGAAAGTACTTGTCACTGCGTACACTCGCTGGATAGGTCACCACTTTTTTGTTTCTATAATATAAATAGATAAATCTTGGACGCAGACCGTTTTTAGCAGTGTCACGACCTATTGTCCCCAGACAACTCGTTCAACGACTCATCGGTAACGACGTATGGCGCACTGGACGTCTAGTGCACAATACATTTGGCGAAAGGGACAACTGGTGCGCTGGCTGTCTCGCCAACCTTACTTAACCTAGCCTAAAATTTGAGTCCAGAGATTCATCATCATCATCATCAGCCTGTGTCCGTCCACTGTTGAACGTAGGCCTCCCGCATGAGTCTCCATCCTCTTCGATCCTCCGCCTTCCGCATCCACAGATTCATAGGTCTCGTTAACGAAATAACTTAGGTTAGCGAGACATCCAGTGCACCAGTTGTCCCGTACAACAAATGTCCCGTGCACAAGCGTCCAGTGCGCCCACGTCGTTACCGATGAGTCGTTGAACGAATTGTCTGGGAACGAAATGCGGCGGAACCCTTTTTCATTTATGGATTGGATCATTATCAGCAGCCTGTTTCTATCCACTGTTGAACGTAGGGCTCCCGGATGAGTCTCCATCCTCTCCGATCCCCCGCTTTCCGTATCCTGTAATGGATATGGAAAGAAAAAATTAAAAAAAAACCTATAAAAGAAAAAATGCTCAAACCGTTTTTTTTGTGTAATTGATATATTTTTTAATTATTTGCGAATTAATAATTTTTCTAGTAAACTGTAGTGTAATTGGATATAATGTCGATGCAATGTTAATTGATATGTTGTGTTCCTGTTTTATATTTGATGCAAAATCATCGAGAAACGTTATTTTGTTGCATTTTTTATGCTTATTAAACCTAAATATTGAAAAGTCTGCTTGTCTGGTGCACTGGATGTCTCGCTAACCTAACCTTTTCTTTAAAAAGGCCTATGGATCTCCGGACTCTAAGATCACTGAACAAATCCTTATGCTTAGGTGAGCGAGACATCCAGTGCACCACTTGTCTCGTGCGTTAAATGTCCTGTGTACCATATCCAGAAGTCCAACACGCCACACCGCGTTACCGACGAGTCGTTCAACAAATTGTCTGTGAACGAAATGCCGCGGAACCGTTTCAAACATGGAGCGGAAATTGTAAAAAAATAAGCATTACTTCTAACACGTATTTATATTATTTTTGAAACCTGTGTAACTTAGTAATTGTGCATAAACAATAATCGATGTAAGAAGCTTTTTTTTTTAAATACCTACGATTTTTTACTAACCAAGTTTCACCCATATGTTGGATTTTTATGATCTAATAAATGAACCGATTCGTACACAATTCGCTTCGGACATTTTTTTACCACAACATTAGTTATGATAGAAAAATTAGCGCACACAGCGTATAAACAGGACGACTTAGAATCCACGGTAATGAGCGGAATGCGCTAATTACTTCAATGTAATGTTAAGTATTTTTTGAGACTATTTATGTGGAACTAATTTGCTATAGACAATCCTCCTAACAATAATCCTCCTCAATAGCTCCAAGGAAGAGTGGCCTTAACAAGAACCAACTCATATCCCGACCACTTTCGAGTGAGGTTGCTGTAACACTGTTTTGCTGGCAGAACTGTGGCTTATAAAAGAAGAACCTCCGGGTATCGTAGTCGCGTTCTTGAGCTGCGTGCGTTCATTGGTTAACGGACATCGTGACGTTCCTCGTCTCTTATGGGATAAAATAAAATAATACTTTTGTCATAGGTTACTTTCTTAGTTTTATATTTGCGCCTTTTGTGTATTTTGCGCGTTCTTTGTTCCGATATTTCGGCCTCCATTGCAAGTATAATCATCGGAATATGATGCAATTTTTTGCTGCTTGATGCAGGGGTCGTAATATCGGAATAAATTTAACATTAAAATACTCGTAGATGATTTTATTGTGATGTTTGTACCATATTTCAATACTATATTTATTATATTATTTTCTTACTACTAACACTGCTTGAATTGCTTCTCTTTGCAATGGAACTTAGATATTTCAAAGAACGTATTCTCAAACATATTTTATTTTTAATTTTTATATATATATTCTAAATATCCGATTTCCATTGTATTACTTTTTATTTACAGTATGCAGTTGGTTGAGCAAATTATGAATTCATGGATTTTGTGTAAGGCCTTGTGTGTTGAATTTGATTTAACTCTCCGTCGTAACAAATCGCTAAACATCATTTGGTATGATTTTAGTTTTTTTTTGTTTTGGATTTAAGCAATTTAATAAAAAAAAACATTTTTCGGACATTCCAGAGCAGACACAACAGGCTGTATCAAAAATCCATGAATTCTCTTGTACACACGAGTTGCTAGTTATTAAAGGTGGTAGTTATTTTAAAATTGGTGCTTGGTAACAAAAGATGCTGTGCGGGGTCAAGATCGTCATGGTCATCGCTTTGTTCTCGCAGATTATTGGCCATGGACGCCGAGGAGGGTCCTCCTCAGTTCAGCCTGCGCTGGAACAACTACCAGACCAATCTGACGAGAGTCTTCGAGCAACACCTGCAGACGCAGAGCTTCGTGGACGTCACCCTCGCCTGCGACGGGAGGACCATCAAAGCCCACAAGATGGTCCTCGCCGCCTGCAGCCCTTACTTCCAAACACTCTTCTTTGAGAACCCCTGCGATCATCCCATCGTTATACTAGATCAGATACGATGGCCTGAACTAGAAGCTGTTGTAGAGTTCATGTATAGGGGAGAGATCAGCATACAACAAGATCAAATCAAACCTCTTTTGAAAGTAGCTGAGTTGCTGATGGTGAGAGGATTAGCTGATGTCGAAGGCGAGCTTGGAACTCTTAAAGCGCCTCCTGCAGCAGTTGCTCCACCACCTGTTGCTGCTCCCACTATACCTGCTGTAAGAAAAGATTCTCCGGTTTGCTTGCCTAAGGTCAGAAAACGTAAGCACAGTCCTAAACAAGAAGCGCCTAAAATTGAAACTGTTAAGATTGAAGAAAAACAAACTAAGATACCGATTGTACATCACGATTACACGAGAAACATTGCTAAGTTGCCTTCGTGGGAGGAAGCGCAACTTCAAGGCGCTATTCGCGCAGTTGTCACTCAGAGGATGCGTTTCACGCAGGCTAGTACGAAGTTTGGCATTCCTAAAGGCACTCTGTACGACAATATTCTTGGTAAATCTAAAAGGATGCAGGTTCTTGATGAAGCAGGTCTAAGTGCTAATGAAGAGAGAGCCGTTTTGGAGTTCTGCTGCGATGTGGCCGCTTCGCCTTACAACAGACGCACGAAGCGAGCTCTACCTGCTGTTCTGGAGCATGTGACGCAGTTACGACGTGTGAGAGATCCAGCTTTTGGATTCAGCGGATTGGCAGGCTTCCGGTGGTGGTGGGCTTTCTGCAAGAAGCATTCGATCGTCTCTCTTTACTTTGATCGCAGCGATGGACCCCCTCAGCCTGGAGACGTGCACGAAGTGTCCGACGATACATGACCCAGTTTGTTTTCTTTTGAAGAGATGATGCAGTGAGCCTGATAGTTTATATAAACAGCGTGTGCCTTTTTGAGATACATTGTACGATAAGATGCTACTCTGAGGTCACAAATTTGAGCAATAAACAGTATTGCGAATATTGGACTGGGCAGAACATTTCAATATAGTGTGTAAAGCTTTATAAAATCAATGTTATTTTTATTATTTTTAGTAAGAATATATTTACAATACTCTTATTACTTTAAAACTCAATGAAGAATCGTTTATTTTTCTTCGATTACTTGATAAAAGATACTTTTTATGAAATGTTTTTGGCTATGAATTTGTGTATCAGTTGTTATATGAATTTTTGTAAATAACAGTTACTGTTCCTTAGTAAAATTCGCGATTAAAAGAATTACTATTTTACAGTAAAAAATGCCGTATTTTACGCTTTTGACGAACTTGATTTCGATTTGAATGTGTTTGTTTGTTATCCAAAATGAGTTGCTTAAGTTGGATTTGTGTTTAATTGAGACAGGCGACTGGGTTTTCAAGAAATATTAATTAATTTAATAATATATCCGAGTTATATACACTATATGTATTATTAAATGGCCAAAAATGTGTCAAAAACAACATCATTACTCCTGAGAAGTAAATCTTACAATGAGAAATGATACATAATAGGATTATCAATATAAAGCTGTTGATTTGAAAAAAAAAAACATCTGTTGATTTTAAAAAACGTTTTAAAGCTTGATACATTGCAAGAAAGTGGTAAACCATTATTTTTTCGTGTTTTGTCTGATATAGCTGTAGTACTGAACAGAAAACTCATATTGAAAAGCAATACTTACTTTATATGGCTCAGTAGTTCGATTGTAATGGAAGCAAATGCAAGATGACTGACATTCCAGAGTTACACGACACTCAGTTCTCAGCAACGAGATGAAGATAAGTCGGTTTGAACTTAAAACTGACTACATAACATATGTTGGTTTATTTACCTTGTTTTAACATGGATCACGTTGCGTATGGCTTCTGTTTAGGAGACTGCAGTTTCGACTAAGTCGTAGCTTTCCTCAATCCATCACTGTTCAGAGACAACTAGTGTTTGGATTGAGCAAGGCTACCAGTCTGCCTCTTGGGAGAGTTATCAGACTGTTCAACCATATCGCCTCGAATGTTGATGTATTCCACGTGAGAGAAGCCCAGTTTTGACATGAGCTCCACGAATTTATTTATCAAAGTAATTTCGCGGAGTCTTCTGTTTAGCGAGCTTTGCGGCTTTTTAATAATTGTTGTCAATAATCAGAAATTACTATATTTATAAATTGTTTCTCTTGTATTATCTTATTTCAGGATCGTATTAAACTAAATTTGTAATGTTTCTGAATGTTTTTAAAAAAAAATAAAAATGAGTTTGTCGAAACTGCAGTCTTCGTAGCTAACTCGTGACCTTCCCCAATGCTTCACTGTCAATAGACAAATACTGATAGATTGAAGAGGGCTACGAGTTAGTTGAAACTACAGTCTCCTAAACAGAGGCCATACCCAACGTGATCCATGTAAAAACAAGGTAAATAAATAAATATTTATTATTTATAATGGATTTCAAAGTGAAAGCTGAAAACATTGAAAAGATAATAAGATATGTGGTATTGTATATATTTTTTATATAAACGATAATTCATGTAAACTTACAACATACCCTGAAGTGCCTTCATGTATTTTTTAGATATATAAGATTGCCTTTTTATATAAGTTTAACTATATTTATATTTTTATCAATGGACCAATATGCTAACATTCTTTATACATACAACATCAATATTATACAAATGTACTTCGTTAAATAACTTAAATATTAGACTATTTTATGTGCCTTTTTTACCATGCCTCCTCTCAAGACATCTCTACACCCGAAAATCCATCTGGAAACATATTATCCTTTAAACGCCCAGTGGTCCCATATGGGATCGCAGATTTGCTATGTTCAATGACCTAGCAGGCCAATGTTTGTAATGTTTCGTCGCACAATAGATTCTTCCATGAACTTACTTCAATACTATTATTACAAATTAATGTAATCCGATTGTGAAATGAACCATAAGCACTCCTGTATGGGACCGTAGGGCATTGAACATAGCAAATCTGCGGTCCCGTAAGGAAACCACTGGGCGTTTAAAGGTTAAATATGATTCCAGACGGTCTCAACGGCAAAGACCGGAGACGGCTGATTATCTTCTGAGGCGAATTTTGAGCGTTTTGTTCAATCAGTTTTTTTATATAGAAGATCGGATGATTAGTCCGACGCTTCCGAGGCTTGGAACATTTGGTTCTAAGTGGTGGCTCAATAATAATTAATTAGAGTAATACCTTATGTTATTTATAATTCATTTGTCAAAAGTATTGTGCAGAGTTAGGTGTGCCACAAATATATACTAACATCCTCCTCTTTCAAAACAAGGAGAGAGGGGCGTTATTACGTCGCGAGGGGCAGGATGAGGAGCAGGACAGCAAGCAAAGACTTTCTTGTAGAGACACAGACTATATTTTATTCACTAAAAAACATTACGAACTTTAAGACCACGCGGTATGAAATCCCGCGCGGCCGCTACGCGGACTTAACTTTGCCGGGGGTCGAGACCAACTGACGCCGTCAGCGCTGCCGGTGGCGAAACTATGTACTAGTGCCAATGTTGCCATCTAAATAAAGGTGTGGCGAGCTACAGAAATATAAGATGAAAGATCGTTTGTCGAGGTTTTCGGTTACATGCTGATGTCAATATATATATTGACATCAGCATGATATAGCCCTTGCTGACTGGTACCGAAAACCTCGATGTACAATATTTCGTCTCTTATTTCTGTTTGCTTGTCGGCCATGTATGTGTTGCCATATTGGCGTTTCGGACAAGTCTGATCACGGGTGTGACGTTCGTTATGTACATGGCTGCTGTGATTGGTGCGCCATTGATTTTGTAGATCACCACTTTGGCGCTGGGCGACAGCCCATTACGAGCGCGCTTAGTAACGTCATGTTACGGTCGAGCGGGGAAACCAAATCCTTATCGAAAATATACGTCAATGTGCTTCGGAAAAAGTCTGTGTGTTGTTAATCTACCCCTCATACTTCCATCACGCGATCCGATAACTAACCCGGCGACGTGAAGTCGTTTTCTCCCGTAGATATGAGGATGTCAATATATATATATTACTGAAACTATAAAAATATAACGAATCAACACCATGAACATTCAACCTTGATAGAGTTTAGCCGTGTGTGGCAAATTTCTTTTAACCAGTATTTCGACCGCCATTGCAGGGGTCATTGAAAATTGACGATTTTTTTTCGTAGTATACACTTGTATAACTTTAATCCAATGTTAATCGTTTTTATAATATTTTTTAAAATACTTGTTAAAATACTCTTTACTATATATAGTACTTTTTTATATTTTCTAAATTTAGATTTTTTAAATTATAAATGAAAATCATGAGTTTTTGTTCTTGCTATTAGATTTTTTACCTTCATCATCATCATCATCATCAGCCTGTGTCCGTCCACTGTTGAATTCCAATATTATATATTTTAATCCAGGTCACTCCCGCTATTCTTCTTATATCGTCAGTCCATCTTGTAGGGGGTCGGCCAATGCTTCGTTTGCCAGTTCTTGGGCGCCATTCCAATACTTTTCTTCCCCATCGACCGTCGTTATTCGACAGATATGACGGCCCAAAAGTGTGCCTATTTTGGGTAATCCAAACAGTTCTTCTGCGTATTTCCGTTTCAGATTCTATTTTTTTAGCGACACTCCGAGCATGGATCTCTCCATAGCACGCTGGGTGACTTTTTATTTTATGGGTAAGACTTGCTGTCAGATTCCACGTCTCTGCGCCATAAGTTAATACAGGAGGACGCATTGGTTAAACGCCTTAGTTTTAAGGCATTGCGGAATTTTCGCTTTAAAAATGTACTTTAGTTTTCCAAATGCTTCCCATCCCAGTTTTATGCGCCTGTCGATTTCTTTTGAGAAGTTATTTCGCCCTAGTTGTATTACTTGTCCCAGATAGGTATAGTCGTTTACAACCCTTATTTCGTTCCTCCAATGGAAATAGGATCAAAGGTCTGTGAAATATGACTATTAATCATGGCTTTTGTTTTATCCATGTTCATTTTCAGACCAATTTTGTTCGACGCTTCATTGAGGTCATGAGATGTCTTGGAGCTTGTTAGGTGATTCTGCTATTAGCACTATGTCATCTGCAAATCGGAATTTTTTACCTTACATAATGTTAAGAGGACCAATATGGACATTCCAATATTTTATATAAATTCCACCGTGTCTTGTATATATAGTGATTTAAATGCCTTAATTGTAGTGATGTACTCGTATATTATACAGGTGCGGCAAAAAAAGCTGACTATTTTAAATCAAAACAGCGACGAAAACCGTCAGCTTTTTTTGCCGCTCCCTGTACATTTTTTAAAATGTTTTATTATGTATATACACACTAATTTAATCGAATGAACTACATCTTGCCAGAATCAGCATTTTTGAAAAACAGTCGACCCTTCTATAACGTTTTCAAGAAGATCTTATGATTATTGCGATGCTCCCGAGGATTTTTTTTTTTCGAAATGAAATCGGCTCACCCTCTATTTTTATGTGGTTTGGTCCAAGTAACTCACATAATAAATTTTATTGCTATCGGACAATGTTTTCTGATAGCGACTTGACGTTGAAGTTTTAATATAAATTTTTGTATGAAGGCCAAAAGGAGCTTTTGAAAACTTAATGTTTATTCAGCAAATAAAACGCTGTTTTATCTCTTTCTTACAAATATTAAGTAAATATTATTATCTATTACAGAAAATTAAAAAAAAAATATTGCTTTTTATAATCAGGGTTCAGCTTTCGCGCGCCTTAGAATTCTAGTACTGACATGTTCCGATGCAAGTCGCTATCTTTTCCCGTGGTTTTAATGGCGTGAAACTTTTTTTACAATTATTTGGACACCATTCACACAAAACGAGGGGGTGAGCCTTGAAAAAAAACGACAAAATTTTTTTTGGGACACCCTAATGCCCGTGTATTGACCAGGATTGGTAAAAAATTACAATTTTCGCATGTTGGAGCATACAAAAAGCTACAATTTCAGCACCTATTTCGCATCTATTGCAAAATGATTAAAATACTCTTGGTCTCTGATAATCACACATTTATTAACAGCTCATGTACAATGTATTCCCTAGAATTTAATGCAATGTCGAATGAACGTACGAGTCGTTAAACTCATTAGAATATCACTTTCACTGTTAGTTTTCTCTTTAATACGTCGGTTAAAACACAAATTATATGTAAGATCGTTTACTCAATATACATGACAATACTTTACATGAGTATTAATGGTGTGTCGCTAACCTAACCTAAGGATTAGTCCAGTGATCGTATATTTGAAGGTTTTAAATTTCATTCCAAGCAAGCAACACATTCTAAACGGTGTCACGACCTATAGTCCCCAGACAATTCGTTCAATGATTCATGGGTAACGATGTGGGACGCACTGGACGTCTGGTGCACGCGACAACTGAGTCTCGCTAATCTAACCTAAGGATTTTTTCCAGAGTTCAGAGATCCATAGGTCTCGTTACCGAAATAAATTAGGTTGGGTTAGATTAGCGATACATTCAGTGCATCAGTTGTCCCGTGCGCCAGACGTCGTTACAGACGAGTCGTTGAACGAATTGTCTGGGAACGAAATGCGGCGGATCCGTTATTAATATAATATATTACGTAAATAATAGTGTATAGAACTGTAAAATAAATAATCAGTGACAATGTATGTTCTTATAGTGAAATTTAAAAATGAATGAAGAATGTAAAATTATTTGAAATTACCATAAACTATTGAATTAAAATTTGTACAAGGTCATGTAAAAAAAAAATCGCCTGCGGAGCTCATTGTTGGGTATTAAGTAATACTGTGGCTTAAATTTTCATGTGATTTTTTCTCATTTCCAGTGTGTGTTTACATAAATATATGAATAGTTAAAAAAAAAAGTTGCGCATTCCATAATGTTAATATGATTTGTTTTTCTCCTGTGTTTCCTTCTTCAGTAACTAATTCAAGGTTTTGGCAGTAAGTTAAATCGATCGGCAGTAGACTAAATAAATTACCAGTATCCACTGTTATGTATGAATGTGGTCAGTTATATAATTAAAATGACAGTTATATATTAAATATTGATAAAAAATAATGTAAAATTAATTAATAATTAACTCATCAAATGGAAAACTTACTTATTATTAATTAATATTCATTAATTATTTCATGCCAATTAATTATTTTTCTACTGCCGAATGATTATTTTTACTTACCTTTATAGGCATTTATTACTAAATGTTTGCTAAATAATTGCTGCCCATTAATTGAATTAAATACTGCCGAAAAAAATATTTGGCAATATTTTTTTTCTCCAATTTTTACATTTTTTATAGTATTAAAATAATATTATTTGTAAAAGTGCTAAAAACTATATTATAGATTTCCGAGTTTTTTTTAATAATTATAAATGAATGTTATCTGATCTCTATAAATGTATGAAGAAAAACCGCCTGTGGCGCACGTCAAAAAATCTATAATTGAATAATGTTTCGAGAGATACATATTTTTGTAGTTCATAGAAATGTTTTGAAAAAAAAATGACGAGACAATGAATTTTCCATATATTTAAATATTTTTATTAATTGTTGTTTTTAATCGATGTAGAACATTCCGTGCCCCCCTAGAGCTGTGGAGAAATAATATTTTTTTCGTAAAAAATAAATAAAAAAAAAATGTATTTTAAAATTATTTTTTAATCGTTGTCACATGAAGTAGCATTAGTAGATTTATTTTTTAAATAGTTTTCTGTATTTTTGTATATATTTTTAAGCATAACAAATAATAATGATAATGAGATTTTTCAATAATAATTACGTTAACTGCTAGGTACTTAACAATACGCGATTTAATTACTAGAAATATTATATAATGTAGTAAATAAAATATTATGAAAATAGTCGTATACGGTTCCGCCGCATTTTCAAAAAAATTAAATAAACACGAATAGCCTGTAGACCAGGGGACGTCATCCTTTTTATGCCTAGCGCCCACTTTTGCCTATTTTTATTGGTAAAATTTCCTTACCGCCCAACAACCTCGCGCTATATTTCAATTCAGTATATGGGTGACAAAAAAAACGTGGAGGAATGTAGGAGATTGTAGAGACAAAAATCGTCCACCACGGAAGCCCGTATCGCCCACTAGTGGGCGGTACGGACCAGGTTGACGACCCGTGTTGAAGACTAAGTTCTAAAAGGTGTCTCGACACAATATGAAATATTTCCTTTTTTAAATTTTGGAATTTTACGTTTTTGCTGTTGTAAGAGTAATTTTCCCTGTCCACATGCTCCAAATTCAGAATCGAATAGACGAAAAAATGGCAGCTTTTAAATTTAATTTTGCACTCTACTTCTTACCTTGTTTTAACCCTTTATTTACTGACGGGACTTGTAAGTCCCATACCACAAAATCTAATATTGATCGTGCATTTTGCTGCAGTTGTACCCCGACGGGACTTACAAGTCGGATTTATAAAACTATGAAATAAATGCTTATTTTAGAAAAAGAATACGTTTTTCTTAATTTTTCTCCATATTTTATCAACACTCAATCGTGTAAAAGAGATCAGTAAACTAAATACATTATTAAATAATTCAGTAAAAAAAGGGTTAACATTGGATCACTCTGAGCACTGTTTATTCACTTGCTGGAATACCGCGGTTTCGCCTTCAATGAAAGCTAATACATATATGTTTTTTAGGGAGGTCTTTTGATAAACCATCCATCCATATATACATTTATATTTTATATACTTTCATAACATTTTTTAAGTGACAATTGAAACGCTATGATTTATTTTCAATGTACATATTTATTTTGTACTTATAATTTTAATATCAAATGTAATTATAATTAAAACGATAATTTAGAAATTATCCCATTCTTTTTTATTAAGACGACGACACGTTTCGGTTACGTCGGATAGCCATTGTCGAGTCAGTGGCCAAGAATTATCGATCGTTTTTTTTAAAATTGATAATTTTAATATTATTTACTGAATAATCATCATTACTTTATTTTGTTATTAATTATAATTATTTACATAATATTGCAAAAGTAATTAGGGAACACCATAGAGTTGTATTTATTTATCGTAGGAATTTCATTAAATGATTAAATCTTCTTTTTTAACATGTCCATTCGACACATACAAGGTGGTCCGATAAGTACTTATCGGACCGAGCCTATAAAAGAAAAATCGAAATTTTTGAAATTTGGCATTTGTCATCATAGTCTCCTTTTAGCTGGACACACTTGACCCTGCGATGCCCCAACTTCTTTAAAATGTCCCGTCTGAAAATACGTTTTATCGAGGTCTGCAAAGTAGGCCTCCGTGGCGGCGACCACCTCCGTCATTTGACTCAAATGTCTGCCCGGCGAGTGTTAAAACAAAACTACCAAGTTCAATGCGACTGAAATCCGACAATAGCCGTCTACGAGAATGTAACACGATAGTAACTTTATCACGCGATAGTGGCGCCAAAACATAGCATACCCTAGTGCGCTGTCAAAATCTTGTCAATAGAGGTTTTGCTGGCATCAGCGATCATTTCGGAGAGCTTACGAACCGTCACTCTTCGATCTGAGAGCATCGCTGCCTTCACTTTTGCGATTGTTTCGTCAGAAACAGATGGCCGGCCGGAACGCTCCTCATCATGGACGTCAGTATTCCCGTTCTTGAACTCTCTGTTGCACGTGTTGTACGGTCATACACTTGTCTCCATAGATTTCGCAAAGCTGGTAATGGATTTCTACTAGTGCATTGTTTTTCGCAGACAAGAAAAGGATCACTCACACCTGGCGGGCGAAGAGAGATCCATCACGTACGCCTGCCAAGCCAAGACTGCGCTCCGCAGGCAGCTCGCTAGGGAAGGGATTTGTAGTGGAGGAACCAAGGTACACTACAGAATCGCGGGATCCAACATAACAGCGTTTTTCAGGACTGTAGCGCCATGGGAAACTTATTTTAAGGATCACCCTCGTATAATACGTATCGAACCGCCCTCGTATAGCAAATAGATCGCATCTCATTTTACGCCTTTTATATGTATTTTTATATATAATCTTAAAGCGGTATTTTTAAAATATGTAATATTATAAATATAGTTTTTTTATTAACTAGTAAATATATATGTACTGTAGTTCGTGTTACCTTAAAATTCTATGTTATACTTTACTTTATATACAAATATTATATTTTAATTAAAAACGAAATAAAAGTCGACCACTCAACATGAATGTGTTTTCTTTTTTAAATATTGAGGTTATGTTTACTTAAAATATGTTTAACATTTATTAGTTTGACAATTATTTAAATGTGTGTCACTATACCCCCCACCATGTTACGCCTCTGGATAGCTGAACCATTAAAAATAAAACATTTGATTACGGAATTGATATACCAGGTGTTCTTTTGTGGTGTCTAGATATTTTATTTTTATGTAAACACTCCCAGGAGAATACTGACAGATGAAAATAAATATTTATAAGAATATAATTAATTTTTTTCAATATTCTAATCTTCTTTTATAGATCATTGACTATATTACAATATTATTAGTAATTAAATATACACGTATTATACATCAAATTCTTTATACGCATCACGGGCAGGAGATAGTCGAGTGGATTAGGGGGGTAATGAACATGAGCAACGGTTGGTTCCAAGGCTCGCAGGTTCGCATCCCGCTTCTGCCGATATTTTTTCAGAATGAATTGATGCGTATAAAGAATTTGATGTGTAACATGAGTATATATATTTATTTTTTTAAATTTCTGTTTTAACATTATGCACATCATGTTTATGTCAGTGTGGCTGGTGTTGTGTGGATGTGTACGATATATTTTTAAGGACGTCGCGTGATTGACAATCTGAAGGAATGATCAATAATGTATTTTTATAATGTTGTAATATTTTATGGCAATAATTTTTACGAATTTTCTTAATGATATTAAATAAAAAATATATATTCGATGTATTTTTACTAAATATATTGTTTTTTATTTTATTTTTATCACTACCTTTTTCCCATATCCTTTCCATATCATTTAGATCAGTGGTGTTATGATCCCACATCCGTAAAATGCCAGTCATAGCCTATGAATCGAAATAGTTTTTTTTTTAAACCGATTTCTAAGCTCTATAAATATCCACAACCCTGGGATCCTTGAATGCTTTAACTTTTACGTTCCGTTTAGCCGGCGGGTATAGCTCAATGGTCAAAGCGGTTTGCTTTGCAAGCTATAGGTCGTGGGTTCGATCCCCGACGGAGATTTTTATTTTTTATTTTTAATTGATTTCTGAGCTCTAAAACACCCTCCAAAAGGTTGGTGTGAATTTGATCCCTGACCCGTAAAATGCCAGTCATAGCCTATTAATCAAAATTGGTAGTAGTCGTCCCACGATGACCACCCATCCATATTAAATTCCTGTAATAATATGGATGATGCGTGAATGCCGGGATGTAGTCTATGACTTTGGCGGATCAATATTCCACATACAGCGCTTAGCCTTATGCAGCATGGTAAGCGTCATATAATGCACAGATCCAAAACCAAAACAGTGGTTTTCCAAATAATTTAAAAAAAGTAAGATACATTAGTGTAAGTTTTGGAAACAGTGTTCCCGCACGGATTCCCAGTGGCGTGATAACATTAACAATATGTCAAGCCACCTATTATGTACATACTAATTATATATGTACATTATTGATAATAATTGTTTACAATAATACGAGTATTCTATGTAATTTGTGACTTTGTTTTGTATTTCAATTAACCTCATTATTTATAATTTGCAAATAAATATAATATTTACTTTAACGTATCAATGTTAATTCTTTGTATAGCATTTACATTTAATAAGAAAACGTATTCAATATTTAGTTAATAATATAGTTGCCTTTTCTTCAAGCCTTTTCGCCGTCCTGGTAGGCCGTCGGGAACTATTTATAGAATGCACTCGGCGGAGCTTTTTTTTTATGTTAACACATACAGGAGAATACCGACAGATGGTGATAGTAATTTTTTTTTTGAAGTCTCATCTGTGGAATTCTATGACGCTTACCATGGTGTATATGGCTAAACGCTGCATGTGGAGTGTTGATCCGCCAACGTAATAGACTACAGCCCGAGATTTACGCATTATTCTTTATTAATACAGGAATCTACTATGAATGGGTGGTCTTCACGGGACGACTTTCGTCTCCCACCAGTTTTAATTGATAGGCTATGACTGACATTTTACGGGTGATGGATCAAATTCACACCAACCGGGGTATTTTAGAGCTCAGAAATCGATTAAAAATCCATTATTTTTTTAATCTCCGTCGGGGATCGAACCCACAACCTTTGGCTTGCAAAGCAAACGCTTTACCATTGAGCTATGACCGCCGGCAAAAGCTGACATGGGATGACGCGAGGACCAAGGCTGACAGAGCTTTGTGGTGGCGTCTCGCGATGTTCATATACTCCAGTTGAGAGATGGAAAAATAAAAATAAAAGCGCGTAAAATTGTAATGGTGGTGTCTAAAGTAAAAATAATATATTGCTAGCAAACGGAATGACGCTGCAGGAATGCATGCGCAAGTAATGACTCCTAATTGATGTCTGCTATTCTGCAGAATGCATTTCCTAACCTCACCATTTCCTTATCCATTCCCACGTATTTCGTGGTTAGCAACGTGTTACCAAAGAAGGCAGTTCGAGACTCGCTATAGTATACTAATTTAGCAGCCTTAGACTGAGGTCTATTTGACATCTAACTGATGCACCTAGAATCACGGGAAGGCCTTCAGCCACTCTCTATCAAGTCGCCGGCGGGTATAGCTCAATGGTCCTAGCGTTTGCTTTGCAGGTCAAAAATCGTGGGTTCGATCCCCGACGGAGATTAAAAAAAAAAAGGATTTTTAATCGATTTCTAAGCTCTCAAAATAACCCCGGTTGGTGCGAATTTGATCCTTCACCCGTAAAATAACAGTCATAGCCTATTATATAAAAATGGTGGTAGACGAAATTCTCCCCGTGAAGACGACCCATTCATAGTAAATTCCTGCAATAATAAAGATGATGCGTGAATCTCGGGCGGATCATCACTTCACATGCATCGCTTAGCCATATGCAGCATGGTAAGCGACATAGAATTCCACAGATGAGACTTCAGAATTACTTTCACCATCTGTCAGTATTCTCCTGTATGTGTTTACATAAAAAAAGTAGCTTTTTGCGTGCGACCAGTAATGGGTCCCCTATCTGGGTCTCCGAAAACAGGACGGGACAGGGAGGGTTTTCACCAAGCGTTCAAAATAATCACGCAAAATGGAAATCGCGTAAAAAAGAACTATATTAAAATCCTGTTTAAGTTTGTTGTCGAATTGCGTGGTGGCAGGATGCAGGAGCAGATTAACAACACAAGGAACTTGTTTTTGAAGAACAATTCGCATATATTTTTTATTGAATGCTTGATTTTTCGTCCGACCGGTATGGCGTTCGCCGGCCGGACGAAAGTAAACAGACAACTGCCGGAACACTGACATCCAGCGCCGCCAAGACAATCACGCCAAAAAATCAAATTAAAGATGACAGTTGCACCAAAATGAAATCGAGCAACTGTCAAAACAAATAAAATGGCGTATGCAAACGCCGTGGAATTTTATATAGTTAAAAACTAACATTATTAGATGTGCATGCCGGACGAGCGAACAAAAATAAGATAATTTTTCGGGGCTTTTCGGCATCAGCGTAAAAGACCTATATAAAGTTGATATCAGTAAATACTCGTACATATAACAGTGGTTGTTCGTAGTATATAAGAAGCTCACATAGGACTGTTTCCCGGATCATCAACCCCGAAGTAGCTATGGAAGCCGGCGCCTAGAGTCTCTTGCGTCATTTATAGACTGGTGTTATTATTGGGCTAGGCCGGCGATCTCTCTATGAAATGCTGGGCGTTGACTCCGGCGTGGGAATCGCGGACGGTGACGTAACATCTTAAACGCCATTTAAAATTTCAAACATGTTTTAGAGGCTCAAAAAAATGTTTCGATTTAATTACTGAACGCGTTTCCTCTGCCTAAAGAGACTGACATGCTCCTATCTGAATTAGTTATTGAATTGCGTGGTGGCAGGATGAGGAGCAGATTAACAACACAAACACTTTTTCTGAAGCACATTGACATATATATTTCGATAACTTTACAAACTTCTGGCCCGGACCTAGTCACAGCATTCAGGCCGGGCCAGCCACAATACGACATCGCCGACGTCGGCACACAACTGAATGGGCACCGTGATCGGTGACGCCCAGCGTCGCAAGTTGCGATCTATATAACTAGTCTTCCTAAAGGCATTACAAAATGACAACACATGCGTGTCCGATGAGCGAACGAAAATAAGATACGAAAAATTGTATAATGAGGTTTTCGGTACCAGTCAGCAAGGGCTATATCATGCTGATGTCACTAAAAATAAAAATGTTATTCAAAAGGCTGTACCGCTTAGTTGCTTCTTTGTAGTTTGGCACTTTAATTTACACAAAGCCTCATCACATTCGCATAATACACACAACATATGCTGAATACAGAGTTCCCCCTAACGACACAGACAATATATGTCAAATACGTGGGTATCACGCTTAGAGCAAACACGCTGTTGTGTGACTGCCTAGCAACATAGCACGACTCAAACTTCATCACCGTGTTGCGTGTTTTCATAACATATTATGAATATTTATCGAGAATTTTGCAAAAAATGGTCAATCGGGATAATATTAGGTGTATCGGAAATATTTCGAATAAATTCCTCATTAGGTACAAAGCTCTCCATTGTACACAGGGTTGTAATTTTTTTGTTTATAAGTCCTACTACACTCCAGGTAAACGTAGTCAGAGAAACAACACAGAACACGTTGTAAAAGTTTGACTGCCAAAGCACAACTGACCACTCCAAACCACTTAAAAAACGACATTGTTTTCCGGTACACCTATTATTTACGAGGGGCCATAATATTTAGACGATAGATCGGGGAAAATGATGAATTGGGGAACAGACTATTTTTCACTGTTTCTGTGGTTGTCAGACGGGGGCCCATTAAAAATGAACAAATTATTCGGAAAACCGAAAAGAGCGAGAACGAAATAAAGGGGTTCCGCTTAGTAATTGATATGTCGAAACTATGCTAGTAGTGTTGTATGCTGTAGGTTGTTATCTGATGGTTGACGACCCTGAGTGCTCTCCCATGCCCCGCCTCCTCAATTGGTTTAATGGTTCAGCTGTATGTGCTCCGATATTGCACATGCTGCTCTAATCAACGAGACTCACATCACGACATCTTCAAGTGGTGCTGAAACTGAGTGACATTCTCACCAACGCCGGCGGTCATAGCTCAATGGTCAAAGCGTTTGCTTTGCAAGCCAAAGGTAGTGGGTTCGTTCACCGACGGAGATTAAAAAATAAATAAAAATTTAATCGATTTCTGAGCTCTAAAATACCCCGGTTGGCGTGAATTTGATCCATCACCCGTAAAATGCCAGTCATAGCCTATTAATAAAAATTGGTGGTAGATGAAAGTCGTCCCGTGAAGACCACCCATTCATAGTAAATTCCTGTAGTAATAAAGGATGATGCGTGAATCTCGGGCTGTAGTCTATGACGCTGGCGGATCAACACTCCACATGCAGCACTATCGCATATACACCATGGTAAGCGACATAGAATTCCACAGATGAGACTTCAGAATTACTTTTACTGTCTATCAATATCTGTCGGTATTCTCCTGTATGTGTTTACATAAAAAAAAATGTATTCGCAACATAATATCTTAGCTTTATACACGACCCCGGTAGAGTTTGGGAGCGGCGGGCTGATTATCCAATCTCCTTAAAAACGCTAATTAATGAACATCCAAATATTATACTTCTCTGGTACTACAGTCTCTAAATCTTCGTTGAGGATCGAACTCACGACATTCGGTTTGGCAAGCAAAAAAGCAAGCTGACCCGTGCGGCCCGTGGTCGGTCACCAGCGCCGTAAGCGGCGGTCTATATACCTAGTCTCAATATGGCGGACACATAAATGTATGGCAAGCGACAAAAATAAGAGACGAAAGATTGTTTGTCGAGGTTTTCGGTACCAGTCAGCAAGGACTAAATCATGCTAATGTCAAAATCTATATATGTTCTACTTAGTTTGTTAAATACGCTATCAAATATTCTCAAACTAACTTTACATTTTATACAGCGATGTCTTCTGAAAGTTTTGGAATTTGTGACAGTGTTTTCAGTTTGCCGAAAGGCTTGCTGATACGATTAGCCGGCCGCATACAAATCAAGCTAATATCAACCGTGCACGTGTGCCCGGGGAGTCATGCCATCGAGACATTTTTTTCTTCATTTTGTTGGACCTATAACCAATTTGATGTACAGATCTTGCACGTGTCCCTTGCTGTATCAATTAATTTTTTATAGTTTTTTTTAAAAATCATTTTCTTAATTGTGTCTATTTTTTGGTACAATTATTCTAATAGTTGTTTTACTTGCTTTTTTACAATAAGCTAGATACTTGAATTTTTAAAACTCAGACACTGTTATATATATTGTATTGATATCAGCTTGATAAAGCTCCTTTAGGCTGATGCCGTAAAGCCTCTCTTATTTATGTTCGCTTGCCTGACATGCACATCTAGTAATGTTAGTTTTAATTATATAATATTACGCAGGCGTTTGCATACGCCAATTTATTTGTTATGACAGTTGCTCCATTTCATGTTGGTGCAACTGTCATCTTTAATTTGATTTTTTGCCGCGGCTGTCTTGGGGCGCTAGATGTCACAGTGTCGGCAGTTGTCAATGGACACAGATTGGTTCTCTTAGTCTTTTCTACCGTTATTACCACGGTCGCTGCTCTTCGGAACTTAAAGAACTAATCCCTCTTACACCCACCCACAACCGAAAAACTCATCTTACACTTGTCGAACATCCATACACGATTAAATGTGTGTCGACCAAGAACTGGCAGTTTCCAAAGCTCACTCCTTAATGCCACCGGTAAGCTATGGAATGCTCATCCATCGTCTGTGTTTCCTCCTTCCTACAATATGGATCTCTTCAATAAACAGATATAAATATACACTTGCAAACTCCCCAATCCACACATAAACACGAACACAACACACGTTTCCTGCATGCAGCGTCCAGCCTCCCTGGCTGAGCGTCATAGAGTGCACTTGTCTTGACCGGGTGTGCTCTCCTGCATGCGAATAAAAAAAAAGGGGGCATAAGGCCAGGAAAAAGATTGTGTTTTACATACTGAATAGTAAATTCGTTTTGGTCAGGCGGCGACTGATATGATTTGATAAGAGCGGATGAGAAAGAGTTGCGTGCAAGTGTGAGGCTTACGTAGCAACGTGGATACACATTCGCAACGTTTCTTATCATCGTTATCAGAAGTTTTGATAGTCTTAATACTGAGATACTCGTAGATATAAATTGCAACACACGGAGAAATTACGAAGTATTTTATCATCATATTCGGCAACATCGAGATAATTTAGATTGCGTTACTATACTAGAGATTTTTTTTGCATGATCCCTGTCTAGAATTTGTATTTACTTCACATATCCGTTCCATATCTGGAACATTTTGTTCAGAATTCGAATTTCCGCCACTTTCCCCCAGCGCACGCGTTGGCGTGACTCAAACTTCATTTCCATTATTGTGTGTGTTCGATATGATAATATTTACGAATATGTATTGATAATTTTGCAAAAAACGGTTTTGTAGGATACATTTTGTGAGGAACCGTAATATTTAAAAACAACAGATCGAATAAAATGGTTAATCGGCGAACAATTTATGCGGGATTATTCAACATTGTTTTTTATTGCTTTATGCAGGGACTATTGAAAATGTACAAATTATGCGTGAAAACGAAAAAAGCGAGAACGAAATAACGGGGTTCCACTGTATTTCATATGACATACTATAGAGTTACTACGTTATACAAATATTTATTGTATTATCGTTCACTATCAGCCTATGTTATGTGTTGTGTCTAGTACACAAACAATACATGTTGACTCCACGCTCGCACGCACATGCTGAAGGTGCTGCTGATCGGAATTGTAATGCTTTACAGCGGCTCTGCTGGGCTGCATGCTCCGGTGACCATCCATTGTGTGGTCCTCTGTGCTCGCCACTCCTAAAAGAGAAAACCAAGGTTAGATTCAACCCGTAAACAGTACTGGAATGCATACATCACCATTTACTTAAAATTAAATTACTTACATTTTTTAAATATTTATCAATTCTTTACATTAATATACTTTTACATGTATGGTTGAGCAGTAAGGGCAAAAAAATGTCCAGGCCTCTGGAGGGTCGGGCTTATCATCCAATCTCCTTAAAGAAAAACGACGATTATTGATGACCAAATATTTCCCGGTACTGCAGTCTATGCAAGTTCGCAGGCTCTAGCTCTGGAGGGTCCCGAGGTAAGGTTAGGTTGGGCTAGGCATATATATAATCGTGTCGGAAACAACAGGGTCAGATCCTGTCTGCCCAGAAGTGGGCGACGGCGATAGCGTTACTTCCGGCCATCATCAGGTCTCTGCGCAGCGCACACTCCAGAAGGTGTGACAGGGTCACCATTCAGTCGGTCCGCTGCAAAACTGCCAGGCTTTCATTTGTGTCCTCGTCTTGCATACTCCGGTCCGGTCTGTTAAGGGACCTCCATATATTCCACCCCTGGTCGTGTCCAGGGGCTAGGTCCTCTTTCGGGGCAGTCCAAGTATTCCCCTTCTTCACATGTTCAGCCGCAGGGTGGCCTAGATTAGGTCAAGTTAATGTGTAACTGTCAGTATTTGAACTGAGCCGAGTTTTCATAAAAAGCCGGTCCACGTATGTGTATATAAATAATTCGTATTATGCGAGCATCAATTTCAATAAAGTATATATTTAGAGATTATTAAAAGCCCTACGCGACGTTAATACGGCCATTTATATGACGAGCTCCGTGGCCTATTTTACATATCATCATCATCATCATCAGTTTGTTTGCGGCTCGCATGCGGCCTTGGAGGAAACGGAAATAGAACAGCTTAGAATCCATCTCATCCGCTGCCCTCCGAACACATAAACAAGCACCAGCTCGCCGCTTGCCTTCCGGGCACGCGGACCTTGTGATTACGCATTTTATTCCACGCGATTTGTGTCGTATTAATCCCGTATTTGGTTTGAGAATCTATTTTCCATCTCATTTGATTTTTGTAGAATAAAATTCACAGAAATAACTATCCAAATTTGAAATTGTGGCTTTTGGGCTTAGTCGTGCGGGCCGAATTACTAATTTCCAATATTTCGACCGCCATTGCAGGGGTCTTCTTCAGTGAGTCGTCACTAAGTCATCAATCCTGAAGAATCCTGAACTGCGGTCGAAATATTGGAAATTGGTAATTCGCCACACACGGCTAAACCCAAAAGCCACAATATCAAATTTTGCCGTGAAACCTAAGAAGATGTTTCTGTGAAATTTATTCTAGAAAAATTAAATGAGATGGAAAATAGATATTCAATATATTTCAATAAGCATATCAAAAAGTTCTTTGTGTTGCTCATCTTCCCCTACATCCCTCGATCACGCATTCTGATCATGATCCCGGCGACATGGAGTCGTTCTATATAGTCACAATTTAGCTTTTTTTATGTAAACGCATACAGGAGAATACCGACAGATGGTGATAATAATTCTGAAGTGTCATCTGTGGAATTCTATGATGCTTACCATAGTGAATATGGCTAAGTACTGCAAGTTGAATGTTGATCCGACAACGTCATTGACTACAGCCCGACATTTACGTATCATCCTTATTATTCAAGGAATTCACTATGAATGGGTGGTCTTCGCAGGACGACTTTCGCCTACCACCAATTTTGATTAATAGGCTATGACTGGTATTTTGCGGGTGAGGGATCAAATTCACACCAACCGGGGGTATTTTAGAGCTCAAAAATTGATTATTTTTTTTAATTTTCGTCGGGTATCGAACCCACGACCTTTGGCTTGCAAAGCAAACGCTTTGACCATTGAGCTAAACCGTAAAATGTCACTGTGAGCTACTGGTAGCTCACTAGCTACCGTTTGGCGATTACTGGTCTTAATTGTGATGCATACAATGACTTCAAATGTCAAGGAATAGATAAGAATAATTTGCTCGCATTGATAGCATCGATGGAATGAGAATTGCTTGATTAGTGATGGAGTTATCTAGATTGTAGAACGATCTGGAACGATTGCAACAAGTCAATAAAACAACTAGAAGAGTGATAGTCATCTGAAGTGTGAAGGAAATTGATTGCAGGGTCATAGAGCGTACGTCAGAACAAATGTAGCAAAATTACTAAGAAATTATATGAAGTGTTTGTACTGCAAAAATAAATATTACGTGTTTTGTTATTGTAAAAGTGGGTGGAACGAAATATCGTTACTTCAATATGTTTCCTGTGAAAATATTATATATTGCACAAAACATAGCTAAATTGCTAGCCATCTAAAAATGACTTCAATATCTACACACAAAAATATAACTATATAACTAAATAAATTGTACACTTTTCTTACTCATTAAACGTCGTAGATAGATATGTTTCATTGACAGTTAATTGTGTCTATTCTTTCGGTAGCCTCCACTACTTGAGTTCTTCTTTGCATATTCTAGTTTCGGATTTTATCTTTTAGAGACACTCCTCTTATGGAGCACTGAATGGCACGGTTGGGTGACCTTTATTTTATGTGTAAGACCGAGTTAGATTAGATACAAAGCAAATACTAGTAATGCATTTTATTGTGACGCGACTATCCATGGCAGCGTGATATTCGGTCGGAAAATGTGGTGGGGGTCTGCCTTTCCAACGCGATCAGTCGCTAGATTTTGAAAGACTTAAGACTTTGTATAGATGAGATGAATAAATCTTTTATTGCTAGTGTATGTATTTTACTTAACCCTTTCGCATTGGTTGTCGGCATATGCCGTCATAAGATTCCCCGACCGTTGACATCGCTTGACGTGATATATCGTTTTGCTTCTTTCTTAGAATATTTTTTATTCAATATCTGATAGCTGAAGGATACAAGAACCGATGTGATATATGAAAATATACCAGATAAGTACATTTATGCTTCAAATACTAGTTTCATAATTGGCAGCTGTATAATTGACAATACATCTCTCTTTATTATTGAGATATTGTATCAGATGATTGATGCACTTGATCTAGACCTCAACGTCCTGCCTCGTGATGATCACATTACTCACAAACCATGCTCACTGTTGAAGTCATTCGATAGCGCAATGATGGCATACAGTACTTGTACACACCAGCACATACCGGTACATCATACGCTTGAGCAACATTACTATAGAAGACCAACACCGGCCTTGGAGGTGCATAATGTGCGCAGTGCTCTATACAACTATAGGGCCATACACGTACTTGCTTACTTGGAAGCTGGATTATTCGAGTACGCAGCACTTAGATATCGTCTTTAATTATTATTTATTCCCTCAGTTTTCTGCACTTTCTAATAGAAAATGATTATCATAAATCTGATCGATCGCAATCAATCAAAAATAGTTTTTTTCCTCCTTATTCGTTCCATATCGGGAATCTCGGAATATCCCCGGTTGGTGTGAATTTGATCCCTAACCCGTAAAATGACAGTCATAGTCTATTAATTAAAATTGGTGGTAGACTAAGGTGAAGACCACCCATTCATAATAAATTAAATTAAAAGTCCAAATTTTAACGTCTCAACTACTAACTTTTACACCCATGTGTGGTGTTGCTCACCAAAACCAGTTACTTGTATAACGAGAATGTACTCTGAAAACAATGCCTAGGTAAGTGCTCCCAAGGAGCGCAGGTACAAAACGACCGGCCCAGGGGTCTGAGGCCCCAAAAAAAAAAAAATCCTGCAATAATAAGGATGATGCGTGAATCTCGGGCTGTAGTCTATGACGTTGTCGGATCAACACTCCACATGCAGCGCTTTACCATACGTAACAAATTAAGCGTCATAGAATTCCACAGATGAGACATCAGAATTACTATCCCCTTCTGTCGGTATTCTCTTGTATGTGTGTACATAAAAAAAAACCGACACTGAAAATGAGAGACTCCAGCTCTGACAACAAATCACATCAGATTTCACTACCCCAAAAGAAAGCCTCCCAACTGGCAAGAACTTTGATTGGTAGAACAAATGCCTGAACAGATCAAGAAGCAGAGTCAGCATGCGGGTTATTTTAAGTTCTGATATCCTCCTCTTCCATTTAGGACATCGGTTTACTGGATGAAGGATGCAGGATCAGGTTCACAATACAAACACTTGTTTCTGTTTCACATATTATTCGTTTATTCGTCAATAACGTCGCCCGTTATAGGGACGCTCTTAGGCGTTCCTATAACGGGCGTGTCAACTGACTGCCCGCTCTCACATTTCGGTGTTGCCAACCGCAAGGATGACAGTCATACCAACAGCAAATGGACCAACTGTCATTACAAATAATTTTGTGTGCAGGGTGCTGCGTGCAGGGCGGCGCGATGCTGCGCGCGGTGGCGTCCATGCTGGGCGGCTATGACGGCATGGCGGGCTGCCTGGCCGACTGCAGCGGGCGCGGCGAGTGCTGGAACGGGACCTGCTACTGCGAGATCCGCTATGCGGGTGACGCGTGCGGCGGCCTCAACCTGCCCTACCACAGAGGTGAGTCAACCGTCTATCTGCCTGTGTTCACATCCAGGCTACTACCGCTATCAAGGTGATGCTAAACAATCCAACACTCAGTTTACCTGTTCTTTGACGTTTTTCTTCCCCTTCGAATGTCTTCTCTTAATATATATATAATAACAGACACGTCCTGCCCATTGAGTGGCATGTCCGTTCAGTAACCTCAACTACTTGAGTTCTTCTTCGGATATTCTCGTTTCGGATTCTATCTTTTAGAGACACTCCTCTCATGTCTGCTGCCTGTGTCCGTCCCGCACGAGTCTCCATCCTTCTCGATCATCCGCCCTCCGCATCCAGGCTGCTCCCGCTAATCTTCTGATGCCGTCAGTCCCTCGTGGTCGACGAACAATCTGTTTGCTAGTTCTTGGACTCCACTCTAACCCTTTTCTTCCCCATCGACTATCATCTCTTCGACAGAAATGTAACATTGCCATTTGAGTGTTCCCTATTCTTTGTGTAGTCCCACTACATTCTTCGGATATCCTCGTTTCGGATTATATCTTTTAGAGACACCCCTCTCTTGGATCTCTTCATGACGCATTAGGTGATCTTTATTTTATGTCTATGTTTCTTATCTTTGACTTTACGGTTCACGCTCTGGAAGCCGTCGGGAACTTTGTGTAGTATGCTTGAATACTCTGTTTTGTGAGTTTGAATATATGTTTATATATATGGTATTCAAAACGTTATTTGAACATAATTATTTTGTATATAACATCCAAAAGTCTTTAAAGTATTCATTGTCCGAGTGGCTGCACCCAGGAAGACCTGATGATGGCCAGAAGTAACGCCATCGACGTCGCCCACTTCTGGGCAGACAGGATCTGACCCTGTTGTTTCCGACACGATTATATATATATATATATTGTCAAATTATAATCAAATTCTCTATCTTACCTCGAATTTGTCGATTCATACAGTTGGGTACGACACATGGCATTGACCATCACAATATTTTGCCAATAAGTGCCGGAACTTTGGTATTCCGGCGTCACCATTTAGCTGACGCTGCAATTTCGAGACCGCGACCTCGGTTCCGGAACATATGGTTATATGAAGAATACTATGTTTTTAAGAGACATTCCCGTCGAAGACATTCAGAATGCCTACCCAGCAAATGTATGCAGAGGGAGATTGTTTTGAAGAGTTTTTATGTATTTGTTTACACGTAAGTAGTTAACGCAGTCAATGTGATTTCATTGCCGTAACTTTGTTTTGACCTACATTTGTGTGAGATAACAATTTCGATCCAGCAAAATTGATTTTCAAACCACAATGCATTGCAAATGCGAAGAAAAAATATCGTTTCTGGTTTATGACATAATTTAATTGTTTTTTCTTTCAATTCATTGAATTGTGGAATTTTTCTCGTATTATTCAAATACGTTGATTATATTTCTGATTAGATTATTACTGGATCAATTATTATTTATTAATGATTATCACGGATTTGCCGGTAGATATAGCTCAGTCTTGCATACTCCGGTCCGAAGTCTGTTAAGGGACCTCAATATATTCCACCCCTGGTCGTGTCAGGGGCTAAGTCCTCTTTCGGGGCAATCCAAGAAGTCCCCTAGGCTAGCTCATGCCTAATACTTGTTATTACCATATTCTTTACATAACTGGTGCATATACTTCTTATATCTAATATCTTTACATAAGCCAGCGGGTATAGCTCAATGGTCAAAGCGTTTGCTCTGCAGGCCAAAGGTCGTGGGTTCGATCCCCGACGGAGTTTAAAAAAATATATATTTTTAATCGTTTTCGAGTTCTAAAATATCCACGGTTGGTGTGAATTTGATCCCTCGCCCGTAAAATGCCAGTCATAGCCTATTAATTAAAATTGGTTGTAAACTAAAGTCGTCCCGTGAAGACCACCCATTCGTAATAAATTCCTGTAATAATAAGGATGATGCGTGAATCTCGGGCTGTAGTCTATGACGTTGGCGGATCAACACTCCACATGCAGCGCTTAGCACCATGCACCATGGTAAGCGTCATATAATTCCACAGATGAGACGAATTACTATCACCATCTGTCGGTATTCTACTGTATGTGCTTACATAAAAAAAAACTTTTTTTTTTTTACAAACAATCGACTAATTGTTTAGTAGTGCAAGCGTTATTTTCATGACTCTTCCCCGAAGCTTTCTCAATCTGCCGAATAAATAATGACACATTAACGTCTGATCTGCAATGCGTGCAGCACATACGTTCAGTTGGTACATTTTTTGTTATCGCCAACACTGCTTTTTCGAACATTTTCAATTTATCTCTCCTGCACCTACCTATTCAACAACGACTTAAACCTTTTCCGTGCATTTATACATGGTAGCTATGCGGCATAGTCCAGTGGTAGGAGCGTTTGCTTATCATTCAGACGCTGTCAGTTCAAAACCAGATCGAACTTGATTTTTCAATTTCTTTTAACCACTCATTTAAAGATAAAAAAATCCATGCCTCTAGAGCATTTCTCTGGTCTTTTTCTTCTTCGTGTCAGCGACGTCAAATTAAATGTCTCTGGGACAACAACCGCAGTCTATGTAAGTTCGCGGGCTCTTGCCCTGGAGGCTCCAGGGAATCATCTACACAAGGCCTTTTCGGAGGGCCGGGAAGAGGTTACCGATGAAAACCGTGCTGGAAGACCTTCGACTTCGACAAACACCGACAATGTGACTCGTATGCACAAAGTTTTGAAACCGTCGACTAAGTATTCGTTTAATTGCCCAGATGTTAAATTTTACAAAATCTGTGGTTCATGACATTGTGACGGAGCATTTCAACGTGCGCAAGGTGTGCGTGAAGATGGTCCCAACGCCGCGGCTTACACCGGCTTTCTTGTGACCAGCTACCTGACCAAAGCAGGCATCCCAACGCTTCCGCAGCCGGCCTACAGCCCAGATGTGCCCCCCCCGGACATCTTTTTGTTCCCTCGCCTGAAAAGGCCGATGAAAGGCAAGCATTTTGAGACGACAGAGGGGATACAAACAGCTTCCACCGCGGCTCTAAAATAAAGGCTATTCCGGAGAATGCCTTCCGCGACGCCTGCGCGATTTCCAATGCTTGGAAATCGCGCTGGCAGCGCTGAATCGACGCAGGAGGAGCCTACTTTGAAAGTTTGTAAATAATTGTAACGATTGGCTCATTTTTTTTTTAAATTGACTCAGTCCTATTACTTTCTGGACAAACCCTGTATGTTTCCATTTGGACCTCCGGGGTATACAGTTGTGCTGGTATATATAATATGAGTGTCAAATCTTTGGTTAAAGGTACACGATCGATATTTTTAAGAAGCGGAGGCGATTAACTTGACGCCTCATCCTACAATTATTAAATTGATTGTATTGCGAAGTAAAATATGAATCATAATTTTCTACTATCGTGCATTAACATAATCGCTAAATTTTGACCCATGGTTCAAGCGGTCATATGTATTGTTTGAATTACGCTATTGTTTCATTATCGCCGGCGGCATGGTCCAGTGGTAAAAGAGTTTGTTTGTCATTCAGACGCTGTCGGTTCAAACCCGACCAAACTTTTTTTTATGTAAACACATACAGGACAATACCAACAGACGGTGATAGTAATTCTGAATTCTATGACGCTTACCATGGTGCATATGGCTAAGCGCTGCATGTGGAGTGTAGATCCGCCAATGTCATAGACTACAGCCCGAGATTCACGCATCATCTTTATTATTACAGGAATTTACTATGAATGGGTGGTCTTCACGGGATGACTTTCGTCTACCACCAATTTAAATTAATAGGCTATGACTGGCATCTTACGGGTGAGGGATCAAATTCACACCATTCGGGGGTATTTAAAAGCTCAGAAATCGATTAAAAAATCATTTTTTTCTTCTAATCTCCGTCGGGGATTGAACCCACGACTTTTGGCTCGGGTTCAATCCCAAAGCGAACGCTTTGATCATTGAGCTATACCCTTAGCATACTCCTAGAACGCAGTAGCTTTGTGGTTTGTCATATTTAAATAATAAGTGCAAGTTATAGGCAGTAGATGTGGCGCGGGGTCAGAAATGTCAGCACAAGTATCAGTTGTCGTTGGGACATGATGATATGTGCACTTCGCGCTGGTCGATGCTCTACTCCATTAGAGTGCATCATTAACTAGTGTCGTACTTATTACCAATAAACACTGTATGTAGATTTGTAGTACGCAATTGGTGCATCTATATTAACCCTCCCCTTACTGTGCTAAAAACATCCGAGAGCTCCGATGTGATGCATGCATTTTCTACACCATATGAAAATGTCATTTAATCCTTTCGTTACGGCTCGGTGGAATACAAATTATACTGTCAATACGGCGTGAATTGAAATGAAAGAATCACATTGCTTCTTGTATCTTTTAGCTATCAGATGATGCATAAAAAACTATTATATTTAACAAACGATCATTATGTAACTCCATACATGTGGTGGCATTCACACATGGGTTTACAGAAAATTCCTGTAAATAATACATGTAGGTTGATAAATGGAATGACTGCAGTTCCAAGTTACTACCGTAGATGTCACAATGAGTACTGAAAGTAGCAAAACGATATATCACGTCAACCGATGTCAACGGTCGGGGAATCTTTGACGGCATATGCCGACAACCGATGCGAAAGGGCTAAAAACTGGAAAATATGAATATTCCCTAAACATTGCTTTGATTGACTATGGCTGAAGTTGAAATGTAACAATTTTTGTAATGTAAGTATATGAAAAAGAGAAAAAAACATCGCAATTAGCCGCTATAGCTCGTGCAGCCAACAAATTCAGCGCACACGCTGACCCGTGCGCAGCTGGATTCATTCTAACCGAATGTGCCCAGTTCTGACAAATTTATCATTTTGCGCAGGCGCTCGCGCAGATGCATTACACGCGCGCGCGATTTTATCCCCGATTATTCCACAAATTATTTATTTTCATCTCTACAAATGAATAACTATACATTATTATAATTTTATTTAATACTTAATAATATTACGGAGGAATACAAAAATTATGAGCTCAGTATCTAGTATATTTTATATGGATTTTCTCATTGTTAGAGTCGAGTTGTAGTAAATAATCCTTAAGCAAGGGTTAACCAGCGTCGTACTTATCACTAATAAATAATGTATGCAGATTTGCAAGTACACAATTGTTGCATCTATATTAAACTGCTCTCCTTATAGAGCCCCTTATAAACATGAACCTTGAACAGTGGTGACCAATCTTTTTGTAAAGTATAACGCACCTCAACACACAAGTAAGTGACTTGTTAACTAAAGGCTCTAATATTTTTTTGGACAGTATATAATATAAAATAATTATTACTTTGCATTATTTCCTATTTTCTATATAGTTATGTCAACATTACCTAACCTTTTGCAATGTCTTAAAACTAAGGCGTTTAATCAATGCATCTCCTAGTATTAACTTACGGCGTAAAGACGTGGAATCTAACAGCAGGTCTTACACAAAAAATAAAGGTCACCCATTGTGCCATGGAGAGATCCATGAGAGGAGTGTCTCTAAAAGATTTAATCCGAAACGAGGATATCTGAAGAATAACTCAAGTAGAGGAGGCTACCCAAAGAATAGGCACACTCAAGTGGCATTGTGACATAACTGTCGAAGAGACGACGGTCGATGTGTGACGAAAAGTGTTGGAGTGGCGCCCAAAAATTGCGAACAGAGCGTTGGCAGATCTCTAGATGGACTGACGACATCATAATAAATAAATAGCGAGAGTAGCCTGGATGCGGAAGGTGGAGGTACGAAGAGGATGGAGACTCATGCGAAAGGCAGAGAACGGACACATACTGCTGTTGATTTACTCGTATGTTGCATGTTCTTATGTTGATGTAAAAATTATGAACGTTCATAATCATTTTTAATTCCTAGGTTTCAAAAAATGGCGCTCCTAAATGGCCTACCAGCACACCTCGATCCTTTTCTTACATCCTTTTCCTCTTTTGTCGATGGTATTGTTCTCCTAGGTCTATGTGATCGTTGACACGTGTCTTCTTCTTCTTTTATGTTTTATTTTATTTTTTATTATCTTTTGTATGTATTGTATATTTATGTATACTTTGCTTCTTATTATTTTTTACCCCGGAACTTCGGTTCTGTGAAATAAATAAATAAATAAAAAATGAGATTTTTTCGTAACAATCTCATTACTTTCTGAGCCATCTTATAAATGAATATATTTTCAAACAAAGGAGGCTTATAAGACCATGAATATTTGTCCAGACACATTGATGGGTTCTTTGATCTTTAGCTTGCTTGCGATTACTAAACCCAGCGATGAATCTTGTTTACATCGTCTAGAATCGTCGTGAGATCATCCATATTGCTCGCCAGTGAAGATTTGTGTGTGAATGTTATTTATTTGTGTAAGATTCGGGAATTTTTCCGGGAATTTCCGCTCTTGGACTCGGTCCAGAAAACATTTTTCGCCAATCAAACCCGTGCGATTTTTATTTATTGATATTTTAACGACCGGGCTGGACATTTTGAATGATTAAAGAACGATTCACGTTTTTATTACGCGTTAATTATATTGTTGCACGTGTACGGTGTTAATGATTTAATAATACGTGACAACTATGGAATGTTTTAATAGACTTTCGTGACACTTCTGCATACTTTCTTTGTATCTTTTCATACTTTTGTGAGTCATCATCAGTATTTATTGATACTTCACGATACTTTCCTTAAACCTCGTCAGACTTTAATAATTCTTCATTAGACTTTCTTGATAATTCTGCATACTTTTCTTGTATTTCTTCATACTTTCTTGATTATTCATCGAAATTTCTTGATACTTCGGAATACTTTCCTAAAGACTTTCTTGTAGAAGCACAGATTATATTTACTTAAAAAAAAACATTACAAGTTTGTGACCACGCGAATGACATGCCGCGCGGCCGCAACGCGGACCTTGCTTCGCCAAAGGGTGGGGACCAACTGCCGGGCGTCGGCACTTCTGCGGCCCGTGGTAGGTCACCAGCGCTGCCGGTGGCAAAACTATGTAACTAGTCTTAATGTTGCCATACATAAAGGTATGGCAAGCGACAAAAATACGAGACGAAAGATTGTCTTTCGAGGTTTTTTGTACCAGTTAGCAAGGGCTACATCGTGCTGATGTCAATTCATACTTCTGTCCACTTTCATTTTAACTCTTCAGACTTTCTTGATACTTCTGCCTACTTTCCTGGTAACTCTTTTGATTTCCTTCATACTTCTGCCTACTTTCCTTGTATCTCTTCAGGCTTTCATGATTCTTCATTGCACCTTATCGATACTTCTGCCCACTTTCCTTGTATCTCTTTAGACTTGACACTGATCACACTGCCCCTGTCAGGTGGCGGCGTCAGGGGCATCGGGTTTATCGAGGTTTTCGGCGTGTTCCATGGTATCCACGCTCATGCGCGTCGCAGCTGCTGGCGAGCGTCGTGGCTGAGTACCGGCGGCTGAAGGCGCCCACGCTGCTGCGCGCGTGCCGCGTCACCACGCAGAAGCTGCTCTACCTGGTGGCCTTCCTGGCCGCGCTCATCCGCGGCGCCTACCTGCAGTCTTCCATCAAGTGAAGCTGCTCAGTGTGACCATGTTCTACTCGTGCAGGTATATGAAATACTTATTTATTTAATAGTTGTACTGCACTGGTAGAGCCGGTGGAGTAACACAAGCGGACTCCTGTGACCGCCGTCAACTCGTGCAGAGGTTCCCTCTTGTGTCTAAGCCTATAGAACATGCTCGACAGATGCCTTTCCCGTACCACAGCTTAGGTTAGTTGACATAGCTGTATATAATCACTTACTGACTGAAACTGCAGTCTTCCATCAACATTTTTAAGCCGTTATGAGGACAGTTGCCTAAAAAACGGCGCCCGGTGCGCACTCCACCCTGTTGTGACCCTGTTGCTTCCGACACGATTATCGAAATATATATGGCTTCAAAAAGTATTTGTTTTTTTATGTAAACGCATGCAGGAGAGCACATTACCGTTTTCGGATCAAAGGTCCACCAGTATAGCAATCTATGACGCTCTCTCTCAAAGGTAGTTATTCCATCGCTGAACGCATGAGGAGGAGCATTAATAACACAAAAATTTTCAACATTGACGTATATTTACGTTGTTATGGCCCGACCTAGTCAAAGCTTTTTGGTGTGGGTTGGGGAGATTGCTCTCGCCGACTGCCGGTTATTTACCTGTTTCTTGAAGTGCTACAAGACGATCTCCGTATTTAGTCCAAAATGCCATTATGAGAAAACAGAGCGAAAAAGAACATTCCATATTATTTTATTATTTTCTTTTTTTTCTTAATGTTTTGTTCACTTTGGCATTAATTATATTTATTTAAGGAACTTTGGAAACTGCCAGTTTTAGGTCAATGATTGCTTTTTGGCTACACTGACAAAACGCCAATATGGCGGACACATAGATGTACGACAAGCGAACAGAAATAATAGACTAAAGATTGTAAATCGAGGTTTTCGGTACCAGTCAGCAAGGGCTGTATCATGCTGATGTCAGTTTATTTATTTGAATGGTCTTGTATCCCGAAATCGAAAGTGCGTTCCGTCTGTACGTTTTAAGTGATTAGCTCAGGTGTGTTTCTTCACATTGATAATGATGTATTGTGTTGTTGCAGTACAAGGATAGCTGGGCCAGCAGCCTGCTCTCCGCCTACTATCCTCTTCTGATGTCGGGGTCGTCTCTCATCGTGTGCTTCTGGGCGGAGGTAAGTCCTTTCTTTAGCCTACATCATCATATACACCACATCTGCTTCCCAAACTGGAGCCATCTAATCCCATGTCGGCCAAGCCTGCCGCAAGTACATTCTATGTACGTTTTGGTTTTTGTTTTTTTATTTTTGTAAACACATACAGGAGATAACTTCTTAGGTTTTCACGGACAGAATTGATATTGTGGCTTTTGGGTAGCCGCGTGTGGCGAATTACTAATTTACAATATTTCGACCGCCATTGCATGGGTCTTCTTCAGGGTTTAGTCATCAACCTAAATCATCAACCCACTAAGTCATCAACCCTGAAGAAGACCCCTCCAATGGCGGTCGAAATATTGGAAATTAGTAATTCGCCACACACGGCTAACCCCAAAAACCACAAATTCACATACAGAAGAATTCCGGCAGATCGTGATGTTGAAGTCTCATCTGTGGATTCTACGACGCTTACTATGCTGCATATGGCTATGGAGTGTTGATCCGCCAACAGCATAAACTACAGTCCGACATTTGCACATAATCCGTATTATTACAGGAATTCACTATGAATGGGTGATGTTCACGGGACGACTTTCGTCTACTACAAATTTTGATTAATAGGCTATGACTGGCATTTTACGGACGAGGTATCAAATTCACATTAAAGGGTATTTTGGAGCTCAGAAATCGATTAAATTAAAAAAAATGTCGCATCTACGACCTTCGGCTTGCCAATCAAATGCTTTAACCACTTGTACTTACATGTAAATAAAATCTAATTTTAATACATATTAGAAATTATTGACAGTCGTCCATAATTCATTCAGTTTAAACACTGCTTTCTATTTCCTATCTGAGAATGGAACAATACGCCTTTGTGAGATTTTCACGTGACTACTTCTATCATGATATTTATATCTGACATGTCACTTTATTATGAAGTTATAGTACGATATTCAAGATATTATAAGTCGATCCCGAAATATTTGTATGCCGGGTGGCATATTCCATTGGTAAAAACGTTTGTTTGTCATTCAAATGCCATCCTTTCAAAACCCGAACATGCTTGATTATTTAAAATTGATTTAATCAAAATTTAAGCTCTATACATTCTGCCTGTAGGGATGTGTCATCCCTTAAGGGAAAAAAACGATGACTATCAAACACCCAAATATTTGTCTGCTACTGCAGCCGCAGTTTATGCAAGTTCCCAGACTGCCTTGGAGGCTCCCGGGAACCATCTATGGTTCCATGTAGACCTCCGGGTATACAGGTGTTCTGAGATAAGACATAAACAATCTTAGCTTACACAACTATGACACGGAAATTTGCTGTGTCCATATCTTTCAAATATAGAGTAGATATTTGTAAAAATAATAATTATAATAATATTTACCTAATTAGTTTAAATTTATTATATTTGTTTACGTTTCACATGTAAGCTTCAAATAACCAATACGTTGACCTACTTTCAATAAATATCAAGTATTTTTACTTTTATTTAAACCCAAATTGGATTAAATATAAATTATTTAATCAAATAGTAAGGGATTTTCCAAATTTAACTAGATTATTCTTTTCTTATAAATTTATTCGTCCATAGATGGCATTAGTGTATTGCGAAAACTCACCTGTTAGTCATCAATATTGCAATTTCAATTGATTTGAAAGATATACAACAGGTGACCTTGTATTGCGAATCTTTTTTATTTTTATTATTACACATTCAAGTATGTATAGAGCTAGTTTTATTTAATCATAGACACAAATAAACATTGTGTTTTCATATTTTCAGCTTAATCCAAATCATTAAATTAAAATTATAAAAGCTTAATCCAAAACAATAATTTAAATAAAACCTAAACTAACCTAACCTCCCAGAGACTATGCCTCTTGGGAGAGTAGTCTGACTGTTCAACCATATCGCCTCGAATATTGATGTATTCCACTTGAGACAAGCCCAGGTTCGACATGAGCTCCACCAATTTATTTATCGAAGTAATTTCGTGGAGTTTTCTGTTTAGCGAGCATTTTAATAATTTTTGTAAATAGTTTTATAATAAAGTTGAATAATTGTTTTAAAAACGAAATAACCACTTTGTGTAATGTTTTTGAAAGTTAAATAAAATAATTTGAATTAAATAAACATGTGGTCATTACAAATTATCGCCACTCAGTTCTGTACATTGATAACCTCAATGTTATTTTGTAAATAGTTTAATTATAAAGTAATTGATTTCTTCCGAGGAACGTTTTTAAAAGCGTCGTCTGTTTGATGAGTATCGGGACCTTCTGTTGCTTGTCTTTATTGCTTTGTTCTTAGTACCCAATTCATCCAGAGTTTCTTCGGAGGAATGATTTGTTGGCGTCGTCTGTTTGATGAGCTATATTTTGTATTTATTTTGGTAGTACTTAATTTTTTTATGTATATACATATTGTATATATTTTTGAAGGATTAATTCTTATTGTACTTCAGAAATGAATTGAGTTGTTAAAATTTGTAATGTTTCTGTAAGGGAAAAAAATGCATTGTCCCAGCTTTGTCCCCAGACATCTTTGCACCCGAAGGTCCACATAGGAACATATATGGTTCCCAAAGGCCTCCAAATTAATAGCTAGAAGACTTGAAAAACGGCAACTGTAGTATCTTAGGAAAATTTTGGGTGATTTTTAAACCGATTTTATATGGAAGTCGGATAATAAGCCCGACGCTCTTGAGGCTCGGACCATTTGGTCCCAAGCAACAGCCCAATATGATGACGTGTAAGCGACATGCGGTGACCATCTACGCTTTTGGTTCGCGCTTAATGTTGCTTAACTGCAGTGACCTAACGAGAATCAAGCTTACGATGTGCTATTGTCATTATGATCGATGTGTTTCGTGGACGACGCGTGAATGCCGGGTCAGCGACACTGCTTCGCCGTAAGAATAGTATCGTGGCGTTGCACCACTCGCAATAATATTAGGACAAACCCGCGGACCATTTGGTCCGTTGCCAACGATTTACATTTTTTTAAATGTTTATTTGTTATTGTTATACTTTTACGAGTATTATCACGCAATGTCTTAACACACTGGGAATCTAAAAACACGAGAAAGCATTTTTTTACGAATATATAATAATCAACTAACTAAAGACACTCCTCATTGCTCTCTCCATGGCACGTTGGGTGAGGTGACCGTTATTTGATGGGGAAGACTTGCTGTTAGATTTTTAAAAATGTAAAAACATACAGGAGAATACCGACAGATGGTGATAGTAATTCTGAAGTCTCATCTGTGGAAATCTATGACGCTTACCATGTTGCATATTACTAAGCGCTGCATTAAAGTGTTGATCCGCCAACGTTATGGACTACAGCCCGAGATTCACGCATCATCCTTTTTTATTACAGGAATTTACTATGAATGGGTTGTCTTCACGGGACGACTTATGTCTACCACCAATTTTGACTAATAGGCTATGACTGGCATTTTATGGGTGAGGGATCAAATTCAAACCAACCGGGGGTAATTTAAGGGCTCGGAAATCGATTGAAATTTTTTTTAATCTCCGTCGGGCATCGAACCCACGACCTTTGGCTTTCAAAGCAAACGCTTTGACCATTGAGCTATACGTGCCGGCACATTTGCTACTGTATGTGTTTATATGAAACTAATCTCAATGTCATGTGTGTGTCGTGTTGTGGACATTGATGTCGTTGGCTGTCGTTTTAGTGTTCCCGCATGTCGCGCACAATGGGACCGTTGCCGGTTGAAAAATAATCCTACAATTAATTTGGTGGCGGCTCAATAGCTGAATAGGCAGGCCGCCGTAGTAGGTAGAGTGGCGCATGTGTCCTTTTGTGAGATACACCCAATGAGGTCACCCGAAGTGCCATGGGAGGAGGGTCTCTAAAAGATAGAATACGAAATCATGATATCTGAAGAAGATTTCAAGTAGTGGAGGCTACACAAAAAATAGGCACTCTACACCGACTGCATTGATTGAGAGTTCCGGCTAGAATCCAGTACAAACTATGCCTTTTAGCTTATAAGTCCCTGAAAATGAGAGACTCCAGCTCTGGCAACAAGTCGCATCAGAGGATTTCATTACTCCTAAGGAAGGCCTTCCAACTGGCAAGAACCTTGACTGGTGGACCTGGAAATCCCTGAACAGATTGAGAACCGGAGTTGGTAGAACAAAGGACAACCTCAAGCGGTGGGGAATGCTTCGGCAGGGAGAGACACTATTGTGCGACTGTGGAGACCTGCAGACCGCCTCACACCAAAGATCCTGCTGCATGTGCCCAACAACCTGCACATCTCAGGACCTAATGCTGGGCAACACACGAGCTATCGATGTTGCCAGATACTGGGAAATAATAATTTGACGTCGCTGACACGAAGAAGAAGAAAAAGCTTTCAAGGCACTCAGCGGAACTGCACCGGGTTATTTGACAGAACTGATCAAGCCTTCGGAGATAAGCGCGCGTGGAGAGACACTCAGATTAGCTAGAGCAAATAGAAGCACCCTGCAGCTGACGGGAGGTGGTCCTAGAAGCTACGCGGCACCAATGGCCTGGAACTCGCTGCCGGAAAGCATAAGGCATCCTTCAGATACAGACTCAAGACCCACCTTTTTACTCAGAGAGGCAAAGAATCGCTTTGGAATGACCATTCGGCCATAAAAAAGTCTATACAAATACTGATGTACTGACCAAATGGACTGATGACATCAGAAGAATAGCGGGGGTGGCCTGGATGCGGAAGGCTGAGGATCGCAGAGGATGGAAACTCACGCGGGAGGCCTACTTTAAACAGTGGAAGGACACATGATGATGATGTTGACTCATAAAATCAACTGGATGTTGCTTATCGTTAGGTTAGGTTAGGTTAGCTAAACACCCAGTGCATCAGTTGTCCCGTGCACCAAATGTCCCGTACACCAGATGTACAGTGCGCCTCAATTCGTTAGCGACGAGTCGTCAATCGAATTGTCTGTGAACGAAACGCGGTGGAGCCGTTTCGCAATCTCTGAGCGTTTGTATGGTGTGATAGCTCCCTTCCTAAAATAGTTAGTACAGTGTTTTTATCTCTTCGGCGTGTGTCGCTAAGCTTTTGAAAACTTGCTTCCCAGTATCACTACAGCGTTCGATCGCCACGGTTCTATGTGCGATAGTCTCCAAAGCTATTATTACATGAAGTATCTAACAGCTGGGCAGTTATTCGATTGTGTTGCCATAATAAAAAAATTACGCGATAGTGACGAAAATTTGTACTTAACTAAGCATACTCTGATTTTGCTTTGTGTTTTGATTCGGTGTTCTCGTTGCTGAGTAAATGTGCGAGTTTGTGAATTGTAAAATAGGTTTGTAAAAATGATTCTTCTTATCATAACTGTTTCATATTTTTTTATATGTAAACACATACAGGAGAATACCGACAGATGGTGATAGTAATTCTGAAGTCTCATCTGTGGAATTCTATGACGCTTTCCATGGTGTATAACTGTATATGGCTAAACGCTGCATGTGGAGTGTTGATCTGCCAACGTCGTAGACTAAAGCCCGAGATTTACGCATCACCTTTATTATTACAGGAATTTACTATGAATGGATGGTCTTCACGGGACGACTTTCGTCTACCACCAATTTTAATTAATAGGCTATGACTGACATTTTACGGGTGATGGATCAAATTCACACCAACCGGGGGTATTTTAGAGCTCAGAAATCGATTAAAAATGTTTTTTTTTTAATCTCTTCGGGGATCGAACCCACGACCTTTGGCTTGCAAAGTAAACGCTTTGACCATTGAGCTATGACCGCCGGATATGTGGAACGTATGGTCATAGTTTATTACCTCCATTCAGTTTTGCTTCATTTCAAGATACCTCTACCGCTGAAGATCTATCTGAAAGTTTGAGACTGACTAAACATTAATGTGTTATATATATATATATATAATCGTGTCGGAAACAACAGGGTCAGATCCTGTCTGCCCAGAAGTGGGCGACGTCGATGGCGTTACTCCCGGCCATCATCAGGTCTTCCTGGGTACAGATCAGTTCAATGAAGAGCAATTCGCTTGATAAACAATGACACTCTTACGTCTAACCTGCAATCAATGGAATACAGGCGTAAGATTGGTTCTTTTAGTCATTTCTACCGTTATTACCACGATCGCTGCTCTTCGGAACTTTAGGAACTAATTCCTCCTGCACCCACCCACAACCGACAAACTCGGCTTACACTTGCCGAACATCCATACACGGTTAATATATGTCGACCAAGAACTGGCAGTTTCCAAAGCTCCTTCCTTAATGCCACCGGTAAGCTATGGAAAGCTCTTCCAGCGTCTGTGTTTCCTCCTTCCTACAATCTGGATCTCTTCAAGAAACAGATAAATATACACTTGCAATAATCCCCAACTCACTCACAAACACGAACACCACACACGTTTTTCACAAATTTAAAAAAAGGTACTCGGACACATTTCACACTCCAGAAGGTGTGACAGGGTCTGCTCCATGCCGCAGTCACGTTCAGTCGGTCCGCTGCAAAACTGCCAGGCTTTCATTTGTGTCTTCGTCTTGCAAACTCCGGTCCGAATTCTGTTAAGGGATCGATGTGTTGTTACCCACCTGTTGCTAATTGCGTGTCACTGGTCTGGTTGAGCTGCTCCTTTGGAATAAATGGTACAGGACTCGAGAGTGTCGGGCTCAGCGTCCGGTTTTTTTTTAAAACGCTGATTATTGAACACCCAAATGTTTCTCTGGTGCTACAGCCGCAGTCTATGCAGGTTCGCGGGCTCTTGCCATGTAAGACTCGGAAACCATCTACGTTCTCACGTAGAGCTCCGCGTGTAAAGGCGTTCCGGGACAAGGCATAGACAATTTGAGTGTATAGAACTGTGAAACGGCAATTTGCGGTGTCCGTAAGCGCTAAATATGGTTAAAAAAAATTGCCGTCCCCTTAATTCTTCGGGCTTCTGGCCTGGAAGCTATCGGGGACCATAATATATGTTCCCAGATAATATCCTAATCCCTAAGAAAAATCGCAATAATTAAGAATTGGGTTGAAACTCCTCTTAGGACCGAATGGGCCAAGCGTCAGGAGCATCGGACTAATCATCGTGTTTTTCAAAAATATGAGACTGCAGTTTCCAAAAGCTCGTAGTTTTTGTTCAATCCGATACTGTCTAGGGTTCCGCCGCATTCCGGTCACAGACAATTCGTTCAACGACGTGGGGCGTACTAGACGTCTGGTGCACGGGAAATTTGGCCCACGGGACAAGTGTTGCACTGAATGTTTAGCTAACTTAACCTTAGTTATTTCGTTAACACTAGTCGTCGCGTGTGCCAAATGTCTCGTGCACCAGGCGTCCAGTGCGCCCCGCCTCGTTACCGATGAGTTGTTGAACGAATTGTCTGTGGACGATAGGTCGTGACACCTTGTCAAGAGTCATAGTGAATGCTAAAAACATTGAAAAAAAATTAACTAACTTTATAAAGTACCCATAGCAAAGTAGAGATTTCGTATTTTTTAGTTAATAACCTCGATTCTTCGTCATATGTATTTTAAATTTCAAATTATAGAACGTACGAATTTTTATCGAACACCTCTCACGTATGAAAATTAGCAATTTTATATGGAAATTGCTAATTCGCCTACGTGCGTATACACTCCTACCTGTGAGATGTGTTTTTTTATTATACCTTTACTGCTTCCCATGAAATGTTTATTTAATTTTTAATCCAACTGCCTCAAAGTTATGTTTGAATTTTTGAATAAAACAAGTTAATATACGTGTATTTTTTTAATTTTATTCAAATGGTCAGTAAAATAGTATTTTTAAGCGTTTTTGCGTCATTGGATACTCTTACTGTGTGTAGGAAGTCTGTGTTAACGTCAATTTGGTGAAAAAAAAGCTGTAATATTAATTAGGTATCGGAGATATTTAGATTCGCCATTGAAACTCCCACCTTCTGTGTGGTAAGCAAACGCTTTGCCACTAAGACATACCCGAATTTTAGCAAAAGCAAGCTTAGTTATTTCGATTCTTTAGATTTATATATCGATTATGCGGCTTGTGTGTGATGCTGTTTGAGAAATTAATCGATTAGCAATCATTTTAGTTGTTATCCGGACAACCGGCGGGTATAGCTTAGTGGTTAAAGCGTTTGCTTTCCAAACCGAAGGTTGTAGATTTGATCCTCGACAGAGATTAAAAAAAAAGTTTTAATCGATTTTCAAGATCTAAAATACCTCGGTTGGTGTGAATTTGATATCTCATCCGTAAAAAGCCAGTCATAGCCTATTAATAAAAGAATGGCGGCTGAAGAAAGTCGTCTCGTGAACACCACACATTCCTAGTGAATTCCTGTGATAATTGAATGATGCGTGAATGTCAGGGTGTATACTATAACGTAGGCGGATCAACACTACATACGCAGCGCTTAGCCATATGTAACATGGTAAGCGTCATCAGAATCCTCAGATTAGATTACAGCATCACTATCTGTCGGTATCCTCCTGTATGTTTTCACATAAAAAAAAAACGATTAACAATTAGTAAAGTAATTATTTATGACGATTGCTCATTCGCACTGTCCCATTGTGTGTGGCGCCAATGTTGTGGTGGACATTTACTACCATCCTAGTTTGTTATGCCCTCGACCATTGTCCTGATGCATGATGTGTTTTGCTATACATGGCCTCCTTCAACACTCGAGTGCTATTCACAGCATAATTGTTTAGTATTAATGTTTGTTTTATTAACACCGATGCTTGTATGGACTTAGACTTGCATCCCATTGTCAAGTGTTCATAGTCAGTGTCCACTGTTGAACGCAGGCCTTCATTAGCATTGTTTGTCTCCGTCGGGGATCGAACCCACGATCTTCAGCTTGCCGAGCGAACGCTTAAACCACTGAGCTATACCCGCCGGCAAATAGTTTATTCGACGCCCTGTTGCACCGACCCACTTCGCCACCCCCTAAATCCGTCACTGGCTCCAATGTTGCATTTGTATATTGTTCCGTAGATAAACGAATATGTGAAGACTTACTTTTAGAGACTTGCCTCGTTAGTAGCCTTCACTCCATTATCTTCTTAGATGGAGAGAATTGATAAAATGAATATTATGCCCTTGGGAATTTCCGTAATACGTAATTATTATTCCTATACTATATATAATATATATAGTTGTCTTGTACCTTATTTTATTATGAATCATGTTGGCGACTGTTGATTTACATACTCGAAGATCGTGGTTTCGATTTCAGTGAGAGCTTCTTCAGTTCTTTGATACGTGTGAAGGACTAATCAAGCTTTCGTTTAAAGCGAAACCGCGGTTTTCTAGTTTGTAAATAAATACTGTTTAAATAACTTTTTAGGTTTTCACGGCCAGATTTGATATTATGGCTTTTAGGCTTAGCCGTGTGTGGCGAATTACTCCTTTCCAATATTTCGACCGCCGTTGTAGGGGTCTTCTTCAGGGTGGACTAAGTCATTAACCCCGAAGAAGACCCCTGCAATGGCAGTCGATATATTGGAAAGGAGTAATTCGCCACACACGGCTAAACCTAAAAGCCACAATATCAAATACTGCTCAATGCGATCCAAATTAAAACATGATAAAAAATATTTTATGGGATCGTCAGACTAATCATCCGACCTACATAAAAAATCTGATTAACAAATCCGTCTCTTCAAGTCCACGGGCTACTGCTCTTGTAGTCGTCGGGAATTATATGTTACAAGGTGGATTTCCGGTGCAGTGATGTCTAGGGATGAGGCATGGACAGTGGCAATTGACAGAACTGAGTGACGGCAATTTGTGGTGACCATACGTTCCAGATGTATAAAAAAACACTCATTCATTTCTATGCCAGCTCCCCAAACCGAAGCATATGGACATCACGAACTGCTGCCACAAAGCTCTGTTGGCCGCCTTGGTCTCGAGTAGTTCCGCCGAGTATGTTAGTCTTTTTCGATCATTATCATTCATCACCATCGTAACCATGTCCGTTTTCCCAACTGTAGCACACGGCCGTCACGAACTACAGCCACAAAGCTCTGTTAGCCGCCTTGGTCTTTGCCTGATTTTATGTTAGGTCTGCCTCCTATAGTATACTCTATGTTCAGTTCCCAATGGTTTTCCAGGACGGCGCGAGCCCGGGGTCTTGAAGAACATGTAGGTGTAGTTTATGCTGTCCTGCGGCATTCGTAGTATATGTCGTAACTTCGCCTCTTGACCGACTGTAGTGTATAAGGTTGCCTTGTCCGCTATCTCACCTCGTCATTCTTCACAAAGTCAAACCATCGTATCTACTATATTCAACACAGAAATCTACTTTCGAAACCTTTTTTAACTCACTGTAAGGAAACACTTAAATTTGCGTACGATTTTTAGGTTAAGCAGCATTTCCAAAATTAACTTCTCTTCCATTTCCTCCATCGAAGATATGCATAATCTGCAATCTGACCTTAATAGTGTATCAAACTGGGTTGCCATAAATAAGCTCTCGTTTAGTATCAACAAATGTAACGTTATCTCTTTCTCCCGTTCTAAAAATCCTATTCTGTCCAAATACTACTTATCTGGAACATTGCTCGACAGAGTAGCAGTTGTCAAGGATCTAGGTATAACCTACGATTCATTATTCACTTTCCATACTCACATAATCAATTTAACTTCACGCGCCAATAAACTTCTCGGATTCATCACCCGCCAGGCTAGTCAATTTCATAACCCTCTAACTTTTCGTACTCTCTATTCTTCACTCGTTTTATCTGTTCTGGAATATGGGAGCTTAGTTTGGAATCCCAATAAATCCAAATATATTTTCATGCTCGAAAAAATTCATAAAAAATTTCTCCGGTGTCTCTATTTTTATATTTACAGTAACTATCCATTCAATTCATTTAATTCCGAACACTACCCAACTCTTTTTCTTCTAGGGATGCTTTCTTTCCATTCGCTAGAGTCACGGAGGAAAATTGCTGCACTCAAACATTCATTCCTTCTTCTTCGCGGTTCAATTCGCAACCCTGGGATTCTTGAATGTTTTAACTTCTATGTTCCAGATAGGTACACCCGTGCTCGTAGCCATCCATTGTTTTTGATCCCAGTCGATGCTTGTGGAGCTTCAAGCACTCAATTTGGTACAACGGCAATGTCGCTCCTAAATGGCCTACCAGCACACCTCGATCCTTTTCTTACATCCTTTTCCTCTTTTGTCTCCTGTATTGTTCTACTTGATCTCTGTGATCTTTGACACGTGTCATCTTCTTATTCTTTTGTGTTATTTTTATTTTTTATTATTTTCTCTATTTATTGTATATTTATGTTTACTCTATGTTTCTAAATATTTGTAAAAAATTGGAATTTTGATTCTGTATATAAATAAATAAATAAATAAACTATGGGGAAATACGTTTTTTTGTATTAACATTTTATTTTTGTTAGATTAAGAGAAAAAACGAATATGTTAAGGGATTCGTGACTGCCATATGCCCAGTTAGGGGAGCGACTAAATAATGCTTTTGTCTATGCCTTGTCTCAAAACACCTGTATTCCCGGAGGTCTACATGGGAACATAGATGGCTTCCAGGAGCCTCTAAGGCAAGAGTCCGCGAACTTGCATAGACTGCAGCTGTTGTACCAGATAATGATTTGGGTGTCCAATGATCAGGGTTTTCTTTAAGGAGAACGGATAATCAGCTCGACGCTTTCAAGGCCTGGACAAATTGTTTTATCCTTAAGAGGCAGCTCACTCCTACCGGGATCCAAGCTTGGTCGGGATTTGATCCGACAGCGTCTGAATGACAAACCAAAAAACTCTTACCACTGAATTATGCACCCGACTATGGGACAATGGAATATATATGGAAGGAAAAAATATAACTGATTTTTATCAACTTAATTTTGAATGTGTTTTTTTTGCCAGGTTTTCCACTTGCGAGACATCAGATGGGAGCGGCCCCAGTTCCTTTCCAAGTCCTTCCTGGGCTTCGTGACTTTCAACATCATCAGCTACTCGCTGCTGGCTGCGGAGATCGTCATCACGACGCTTGCTGATACCTCCATCGAGAATAAGGTACAATCACCTCATTAAACTGGTGTTAGGACATGATATCAGGTGCCGTACATTCCATCATCTCATCATTGACCCTTGCTTTACGATGATATGTATTGACTACACCTGGACTCTAATAATGAGAATATCCACATAAAATATAATAGATACTGAGGGAACAATTTTTGTTTTCCTCTGTAATATTATTAAGTATTAAATAAAATTATAATAATGTATAGTTGTTCATTTGTAGCGATGGAAATAAATCGTTTGTGGAATAATCGGGGATAGAATCACATGCATGTGTCATGCATCTGCGCGAGCGGCTGTGCAGATGAGACAGACTTGTTGTCCGGGCGTATCATGAGTATGAATTCGGCTACGCACGGGTCAACATTCGCGCAGCTATAGCGGCTAATTGCGATGTTTTTTTTCTTCTCTTTTTCAGATACTTACATTACATAGTTTTTAAATGACATGTTCAGATGGTGTAGAAAATACTTCGTTCAACATCGGAGCTCTAGGATGGTTTTAGCACAGCAAGGGTAGGGTTAAGAGGGGTAAACACTTTAGGAGGCCGATTTTAGATACTTTTTTTTTTGTTTTTAAGGGAAGGAATGATGAAATATGATCGAGTCTTGAATATTTTTTAAACTCATTTTATGAACTACATAATCAAATTTTTTAAGAAGTTTTTCTCAACTTTTGTCTTAGTTGTAAGGTGATGAACATGGTGTTCTGAAATTAGGGTGAAACATTAACCTGGGAGTGATGTAAAAAGTTTAATTACAATGTATAGTAATAGTTATCAGTTGAAACTAACATTTAATAATAATTATGAAAAATTAAATGGTTTAAAGACTTTTTTAAAACTTTTTTTCATTGTTTTCCCATTTATTTTTATTTTTAATACTTATAATAATGAAGTAAGCATTTTTTTGAATTGTCTAAAGTGGTTGCTCCCAAGAACTCATTTATTAATTTAACTGTTTTTTTTTGCAGAGTTTCTACACCCATGTCTTTAATGGATGCTACGCAGTGCTACTCTTCATTGTCGTCATTTTCTTCCTCATATACGGAGTGGAGGTCTTCTTCAAGGTAAGCTTTGTTTATTATCGATGAGTCATCATTCGAGGAACTGGAGGACCTGGATGCTTTGTCCCTGGATGCCCTCTTCCTCACCCGAGCAATCTTTCGGGGGAAGTACATCATTCCGATTTAAGTCGCGCCTCTCCTGTTGGGGAAAGGCATCAACGTCCACTACGTCTGGTGATCCGTGGTTCTGGAGCTCCTTCAAAGAATGTTGCTGGAGTGAAGATGGCGTATCTTCACGCCAAGGGTCTTCACCCAGATACAACGGCTGATGACTTGCAGAGCTTCGTGGCAGCGACCGCTGCAGTCAATCCCTCTTGGATGACCATCAGAAGGATTGTCAGCAGACGGACGCTGTCAACATCCTTCAAAATCGCGACTTCGCTGGAGTCTCTCATGGCACCTGAAGTGTGGCCTGAAGGGACCATCGTTCAACGTTCAAGCCGAAAGAATCGCAGTGAACAGTGGTTGAACCCAACTTGAGTGAAGATATTGACATATTTAGTATGTTATTGCTTCGGATTCAGTGCAGGTGTTGATTGATATGAAATGTTGGAGGTTTGTTTTTGTAACCATAATGCCGTGTTATTTGTGTGTCCACCATGATATACTTATAGCATGGTTTTTGTTGTTGCAATTCCAACAATTTGCATTGAAATATTTCGACGCTAGTTCTGAGTATGAGGTCATGGACACTGAATGTGACAATACTCTTACAACGCTGCACTTATAAATGTTAGTTTGAATTAGAATTTAAAAAAGATTTTGTAATTTCTTGATAAAAGATCTGATACTATTTCTACTTCTTTAATCATGTTTTATTCATTTGCTAAGTGTATCCTTTTAAATTTATGTATATTGTATTGGAGCTTGTGCTCTGTTAAATAAATAAATAAATAATTATTATCTATCAATATTATCAAGTAATCAGGAGGCATGAGAATGCAGGCGACAATGTTATGTAAACATGAATGCCGAGTCATGTGATAAATATGACTGTCATTGGCTGGATCTTGGAGGGATCCGCCTCACACCCGCATCACACCGGACGACAGTTAGTCTCCTTGATGATGCACACAAGTCCAGTGGAAGTCCCCTCTGAACAATTCTAGCCACTGCACACAAGCACATAGGAAAAAGAATCTGTGAAAGAGATTAGAATCACACTCATGGGTTTGAAAGGAAACTAAAAAAAATGTACATAGGAAAAAAATGGTAAATGCGTGGTTTTTTTTAGTTGCCACAAAGTCAGCATACCCAATTGGGCGAGGCACTCCCACCTATGACTGCATCGAATAAGATCCCTCTTCTTGCTCATGGAATACGTGAGAATTAATAACTTAGTCTGGACTTTACGTGCCTCACACCGTAAGACAGTTAAGTCTTCTCGATGATGCGCTCATTTATCATCATTATGGTCAGTTAGTAACTGATAAGTCCAGTGAGAGTCCCCTCTGATCAATTGTGGCCACTGCACAGAATTGCTTAAAGAAAAAACGTGTGAAAGTGATTAGAATCGCATTCACGGGCTGTAAAGAGTAACATCCTCCTCTCTCAAAACAAAGAGAGAGAGGGGCGTTATTCCGTCGCGAGGGGCAGGATGAGGAGCAGGGCAGCAGACAAAGACTTTCTTGTAGAGACACTGATTTTATTTTATTTACTTAATATTTATTACAAGCTTTGGGCCGAGCGGAAACATACCGCCGGCCGCAACGCTAACGTTGTCTCCACACTAACACGGAGCGCGCGCTGTCAGCAGCGCCGCCTGGTGTCAAAACTATGTACTAGTGCCAATGTCGCTATCTACATAAAGGTGTGGCGAGCTACAAAAATATAAGACGAAAGATCGTTTGTCGAGGTTTTCGGTAACAGTAAGCAAGGACTACATCATGCTGATGTCAAGAGATAGAGATGGATGATAGATTCTCTCACCGAAAAAGCGAGCGAAAATGTTAAATGCGTGCAATTTTTTTTTAATGGCCAAAAAGTCTGCATGCCCGATTGGGCTGAATCACTTTCCTTGAATTGCATCGAAAAGGACTCCTCTTCTCAGACATGAAATACGTGAGAATTAATAACTCAGAGTCTGTATTGTTTCTTGTGTTTAGGTCCGTGGAGGCTTTCTGAGCGAGACCACGGTCACCACCATCGTGACGCGTAAGGGCCGCCGCCGCCAGGGCACTACCACCGACACCGACACTGACGTCAGTGAGTTCCCGACTCTGCGCAACGAAGAGGAGCGCCTGGCACGCCCCGGCTGCTCCAAGGACTCTGATGAACTACGGCCCGGAGATGGCGCGGAGGCGCACGACACGCTCGTCACCAAGCAGGTACGGCTCACTGACTCACTCTGTACATTGTCTACTATCCGGGAAATGTCGACAGATGTATTGATGATGTGGGGCGGCTAGTTTCATAGATGGCCGCTATGTTAATTACGGCGCAGTGACTGTCACTGCCGCCGACCGTCGCACACTCTGCCCGGAAGCCGTCTAGTAACATTTTGATTTATAACTTTGTAATTTTCAAACTTTGTCAGTCTCCTTTTACTTAAAATAAATGTCAATATGCTTCTCGATAATTTATTTGCTTTGGTGACCTGCTCCTCATCCATTCACCACGCGTTTTGATGACAATCTGGGCGATCTGGAGTCGCTTTTTTTTCAGTTGGGGGATGTCGCTTTGCGGATGGCATCTCACAAAAAGCCAATAATGGACTTCGAAAATAGATGTCTGCATGGCTCAACTCCTCCCTGAGCCATCGCTGGATGGAGATGTTGCAGCGACCACCATGAATGAATTATTATATATATATATATATAATTATTATTTTGTATGTAAAATGTATCTATGTATCTAAAAATATGGCAGATTGGGTATTGCACAACCCACTCAATCCTGCTGGAATAAAAAGCTTATTATTATTATTGTTATTATTTTAGAATACTAGGAGTGCAATGGTTTGATTTCGTTAAGAATGACGAGGATGGGATTGCATATAACAGTACGTCAAGAGACAAAGGTGGACCTGCCTGGGACATGTACTATGAATGCTGCAGAAGAGCATTGACTATGGCTGCCTTTTCTTCAAACCGCCAGGGTCTCGCCGTCCTGGAAGGACTATATATAAAATTTACTCGGTGGAGCTGAAATGGGATGAAGCGAGGACTAAGGTGGCTGACGGAGCTTTATGTGGTTTGATGTGTTGCAGGGCGTGCGCGTGTGCAGTGCCACGGGCGTGAACACGTCGCAGCTGCACCAGTCGCGCGTGGGGCTGCTCAGCCAGGCCTTCATGCTCATCACTATCGTGGGCTTCCTGTTCTCGGAGACGCTCAGCGAGTTCTGGAAGACCAAAGTGCCCGTGAACTCGCGCAACTGGCACGACCTGGTGTTCCGCCTGGTGGAGATCGGCGTGGCGCTATGGTTCCCCTGCGTGCTGTGGAACTGCATGGCGCCCGAGCGGCTCTGGGTGCTGAACCAGCGCCGGCTGCTGGCCGCGCAGGCCGAGGGCAGCAAGCCCGAGCCGCCCGCGCAGCCCGACAAGGTAACACACATGTTTTGTCTGTCCCCTCCATGTGCATGAGGAGGTCGGATGATTAGCCGGACACACTCATGGCCTGGACTATTTGGTTCTAGCCTAATTTGCTATATATTTGCATGCCGTGTATCAAATGTAATGAGCTATATAAGTCTTTATAGGTTTTTTGCGATTGATTTAGAGGAATCTTGTATGATTGAACGTGCGCTGTGTTTTCAGGACGAAGAAGACTGCTCCGGCAGCCAGTCCAGCCTGGGCTCCCGTGACTGCTGGATCTGCTATGATGCAGAGCGCGCTGAGCCGCTCATACAGCCTTGTCGCTGCACCGGGGACGTCAGCAGCGTGCACCACGACTGTCTTCGGCGCTGGCTGGTGGAGGTAATAAACACTGATACCGTCTTGTTGAACGATCGGCATCACACTTCATGATCTGCTAATCGCTGTCCAACAAGAGATAGAATAGTCGGCATTGCTCCCCACGTGGCTGCAGTGTGACGCCTACCATGCATGGAGCGGGTCAAGGTTGAGTCGTTCCTGGTTTTGAATTGCTCTCCTGGCATCTGCATTAACATTTTCTGTAGTTTTTAATCGGATTTTTGTTTAAATTTTAAATATACGATAGTTATATCTAGGTCGTGGCTTGTGTCAATTGACCCCTCTGTATATCAACACATACAGGAGAATACCAATAAATGGTGATAGTGATGCAGAAATCTCATCTGTGGACTTTATGACGCTTGCGATATTAAAATTTATTTGATTTTTGCTTTCAGAGTTCTGCAAATGCCGAAGAGCTGCGATGTAAAGTCTGCAATGCACCGTACGAAGTCGAGAAGACGACAAAGTTAGTAATATATACATATATTTAATATATACATATATTTAATATATCTGTACATATTTAAATATATATCAATTATATGTGTCTATAATATAAACAGTGCTCGGTGTAATTCATGTTGAAACAAGGAAGTTGTGTTGGTTTAGGGTGCGCTGGGAGGCGGCGTTCACGCCGCAGCAGTGGCTGCACACGTGCGTGCTGGTGACCTGCATGGCGGTGGGCGTGGCGGCGGCCTGGGTGGCCATCCAGCTGTTCGAGAGCCCCATCGTGCGTGTGCTGAGCGCCGGCATCGCCCTGCTCATCGTGTACGTCTGTGTCAAGTAAGTGCCGAGGGTGCTCCCACTGCTGTGTGGCTGCAGAACACATCTAAGGTCCTGCTCCATGTGCCTGACTAGCTGCTCATCCTCTCAGGACCTTCGATGTACATTAGACACGAAGAAGACTAAATTAACTGTGTTATTATCATTGTGAAATGCACTAATCAAATGCTAGCGGGAAGTAGATGTCTGTGTAGAACTGGGGGTAAGATGGTTTCACTTTTTAACCCTTGCGCCTCGGGTGTCGGCATATGCCGTCAAAGATTCCTCGGCCGTTGACATCGGTTAACGTGAAATATTGTTTTGCTACTTTTCAGTACTCATTATGACATCTACGGCAGGAAATTGGAAGTGCAGCCTTTATCAACCTAAATATATTCTTTACAGGAACCTGTAAAGCATGTAAATAAATATCGATAGGTTTCGTCACAGAAGCGATTTTTCTGTAAACCACGTGTGTCAATGCCACCACATGTATAGAGTTATATAATGAACGTTTGTTAAATGTAATAGTTTTTTATGCATCATCTGATAGTCAAAAGATAGAATAACCAATGTGATATATGAAAATAGGTCAGATAAGTACATTTATGCTTCAATACTAGTTTTAAGCAAAAAAAATTGTTTGAAAAATTCACGCCGTATTGACAGTATAATTTGTATTCCACCGAGCCATAATGAAAGGGTTAAGGAATGATGAGATGAGAGAGCGGACAAAGCAGCCTTCTATACTACAATCGTTTCACAAGCAAAGATAGACCGGTTGGAACATATGCTTCTGATGCCGCAGGAGAGCATAAAATACAACGGCCTCTTCAAACCTTCATCTTTTGACCGGCTGCAGTATACTCTCCAGCTATCCTAAGCGGGCATCTGCTTTTATAACCTTACAGCTGCATTGGCTTTTGGTGAGATGTCATGATTCATAGCCGTTAAGAAGAATAGCAGCGATACAGGCGCTGTATAGTCGGCACTCTTTTTTGATTGAGTAAAGCTCGTTCCTTACAAAGTCAAACACAGTATTTGTACCCCTTCTTCGTTAGCTATTATAGTCAGATATAAATAAAATATTTTTTGAATTTATCCCACAATATATTTGTAGACGACATGTTTCGGCCACGTCGAATGGCCATTTTCAAGTCAGTTAGTAAACTGAATGTTGGCTCTATATAAAGCAAAGAGTGAGTGAAAAGGTGGATATGAATTGTGTGATGGGGTATATGTAATTAAATATACACATACTATAACGCAACAAATTCTTTTTATATGCATCAATTCGTTCAGAAAATATCGGCAGAGGCGGGATGCGAAGCAGCGAACTTTGGAACCAACCATTTGTTCAAGTTCAATACCCTTGACCACACGACTGCATTTATAACATTGTTACCAATGTTACCATCGTATAACGATAGATGTCTCTATAGCACTTTATTCACAAGTTTAATATTATTATGGGTATATGTGTTTTGGAAATCATTATGTGTAAGGGAAGTCATTGATGTCACAACAAGTCAACCAGCCTTATAAGTCATAAATACGAAAAGCTGGAGGAAATATGGCTGTGATGTTAGGTTAGGCTTAGGTAAGGTTAAGTAAGATTAGTTTAGGTTCAGCTCACAGCTCAACCGTTCATCTAAATACTTCAATAAAACTGGTATGTGTTATTTTTCAGATTTCTGGGCGTAAATACGGTGACAGCTTACCAGCGCGCTAAGGTTTCTGGCATCAACATTGTCAGCAGCTCCGGACAGCAGCTGCACACCATTAGCAAGTCGGTGACCGTGGACATGGCCGGCAAGGGACCCGCCATGCCTTGAAGCAGGACCACGGCCTCACAGTGAAAAAACAATAAACAAGTCTGAGAGAAGTGTGGAACCTCGCAGTGCAGAAACATCATGGCTAAGAAAATGATACTTTTAGCGAGTATGGAACCACAGCCTCGTTTAAATGTCTAAGAGAGACCGCGGCCTTTCGTTGTAGAAACGAATACGTGTGTTTTTGAAAAATATGTTGCATTTGAATGTTATTAGCGAGTCTGTAACCGTGATCATGGTATGTAAATCCAACATACGATGTGAGCTTGATCATGGTTTCACGGTGAACATTAATGCAACACGGCCATGGAATGCAAAGTCTTATAAGAACAGACGCTACGGAAACATGAAACATAGATGTGCATTGGATTTTGTTTGGAGCATATGGCCATTAACTTTTAAGCGCCCAGTGGTTTCCTTACGGGCCGCAGATTTGCGTCGTTCAATGCCCTACGGTCCCATACAGGAGTGCTTATGGTTCATTTCACAATCGGATTACGTTAATTTGTAATAAGAGTATTAAAGCAAGTTCATGGAAGAATCTATTGTGCGACGAAACATTACAAACATTGGCCCGCTAGGGCATTGAACGACGCAAGCTTGAGGTCCACTGGGAGGATAAAGATGAATGTTCTATACATGTTGCTTTATTGTGTGTTCAGCTCGTATCGTGCAGTTGGAGTCTCTCAAGAGATGTGTCGTTTAGAAAGGCAGTAAAACTCTCGAAAATTACTGTTAAATGGTTAAATTAAACATTATTTTGTTGCGCCGAGAGAAACTCTGTAAAAATTCACTCTCGAAAGCCAATCTGTGGGTTCTTTGAGAATGTTAGTGAACGTCAATTTTGTTATTGTTTTTTTTTTTTAATTATTGTGAATAGGTCAAAAGTAATGATGCTTACAAATGTGCTTTGAAGAAATGTGATTTGCGAAAACATAAGGTGTTTATTTTTTTTTTGGATTGTTACTGAGAGGGTTAATGTGTTATTAAAACCCTTCTGGAAGAAAATACTCATGAAAAACAATAAAAAATAAATTATTTTAATAATCAATGTTTAATAGGTATAAATAAATAATTTACCCGTGATAATGTATTGAAATGTTTCTTGGAAGGGGCTGGCTTTATTTTTTTGTATTTTTCTTCAAATGTACGTAATTTTTTTTTCTTCTTCATACAAATAGTAAGACATTGATTATAACATGTAATAATATGGTTCTGTCTCATTTCGTTCCCAGAAAATTCGTTCAAAGACCATCGGTTGCGACGTGGGACGCCTACTGGACGTCTACTGCACGGGACATTTGGGGCACTCGGATGTCTCGCTTACCAAACCTAAGTTATTTTGTTAACGAGAGCTATGGATCTCTGGACTCTACGATCACTGCACATATCCTTAGGTTAGGTTAGCGAGATATCCAATACACCAGTTGTCCCGTTCGCCAAATGTCTCACGCACCAGACGTCTAGTGTGCTCTACATTGTAACCGATGAGACGTTGATCGAATTGTCTGGGAACGGTTGGTCATGAGACTAAGTATATAGCCATTAAATAAAAACAAACAAAAAAACGTGATTTTAGTAAAAATGAGGTTTTTTTTGTAATATGTTCAAATGGTTTGTATATATTTGTTCAGTAACTAATTCATGGTTTTGGTAGTAAATTAAATAAACTGATGGTAGTTTAAATAAATTGCCAGTATCCACTGTGTCAGTACGAATGTGGTCAGTTATAAAATTAAAATGTCAGTAATATACTCAATACTGCCAGTAATTAGCACTTAAAATGGAAACCTGCCCAAACTTTACTTATTAATCTCCATTCGTTAATTATTTACTGTCAAATTATTATTTTTCTCCCGTAAATTTATTATTTTTACTGTCATTTTTAATGTTTTTATTGCTGACAATTTCTAAAGTATTTACTAGCCATAAGTTGAATTGAATATTGACAGTATAATTAGTTGCTTGTCCGAGTGAATATTTTTGCATTTCGAGGATTTTAAAAAATTCTGCAAATCTACGTAGTATCATTCCGGTGGATTGGTTTGCGGCAACAAAATCTTGCATCTCGATATCCACTCTTCTCGATGTTCTGCAACTCATGTCCTCGAAAACTTGCTTCAAATACTCCCGTCTAGGGCGCCCTCTACAGTTTCTAACCTCAACCATCCCTTCCACAATGTCTTGAAGAAGACCATCGTGACGCATGATGTGACCGATCGCCTCTCTGAGATGGTTCTGAAATCATACATGTTTTATATAATAGTTTTTTTTTTTCTATAACATTATATAATGTTAATTTTAAGATTTAGTTTTGATATTTTTTAATTATTATTATTATAATATATAAAATATATATAAAATACAGTAAAAAAGTTTTTTTTTTTTTTTTTAATCATTTATTAATTTTTAAATGTTAATCCAACAGTAAATATTTGCCTTGTAATAATTAATATGGATTACTTGTATGTTCTGTCATGTATGCAGTAATAAGTCCACCAGAAGCTCCTTTAAGTCCCAAGTAAGCTGTGTTTTAAAAAGTTTTGCCAAATATTTTTTATAATCTAAGTAGTAGCACAGTTAACAGCTTCAGGACGGTGAATTTGAAGAAATATTATGTTTTCTTGTAGTAAATGTTTCTTAGATGAAGCGTATATGTGATTCATATATTGCATTCCCAAAGGAACACTGTCGTATGTCGAAATTGACAATTATCTAGGAAATCATATTTTTAATTTTTTTATTAGAGTTCATATATTTGATATAATTAAATAAACTAGCAGTGAATTAAATGAATTGTCAGTATCCAATGTGTCAGTACGAATGTATCAGTTGTAAAGTTAAAATGTCAGTAATATACTCAATACTGACAAAATAATTACAGACCTATTTTATTAAATATATATTTTTAAAATTAATTTATTATTTCCTTGTGTTAAATGAAAAAAGTATGTTACAACTTAATTTTGAATTCCTAACTCAAAACAGCAAAATTCAGACTTACGACAGTTTTACTGTTGGGATGCTATACTTTTTTTACAATGTGATTTTTTAACTTTTTTTTAAATATACACGCAGGAGAATACCAGTAGTGTGGATTGACACTGTAGTGGCTTCTATGACGTTAGGCTTAGCCGAGTCGGCTGAACGCTGCTTGCGGAAGAAAGTTGTGTATTTTTTTTTATCATTTTACTGTATTACTGTACTAATAATGCTCCGATGCCAAATCTTACTAGGTAGAACTCTTCATACTTATTATTCTAATGATGTCTTATAACACATGGCGACGTGGCACATTAAAATTATCTGAAATAATTAACCCTTTAACCATTAACATACAAATATGAGAAATTTTCTTATGAAATTTTTGTTCTACTTTGATTTTAGCTACAGACAGGAATCTGAAGTCCATTTGTGATAAACTGCTTACCTGAGAGCGACAAGTGAATTATTATTTAAGCTAAACCACACACCTTATGTGTCTATGATGAGGAGCGTTCCGGACGGCCATCTGCTTCTGATGAAACAATCACCAAAGTGGAGGCAGCGATGCTCTCAGATCGAAGAGAGACGACTACCATCTCTTCCCTGACATGAAGAAACACCTGGGTGAAACGCATTTTGGGGATAGAGAAGAGCTGGAAGAAGCGGTTCTCAGGTATCTGCGTGGTTTGGCGGCAGATTTTTTTGACTCGGGCATTCAAAAGACGTATACCTCATGCAAAAATGCATTGACCTCAGTGGCGACTATGTAGAACAATAGGTAAAAGTCTGAACTTTCCAAAAATGTACGCATTCATGGAATTAAACATGTTTTACACTGTGAAAAATCACTGGGAAACTTATTTTACGGATAACCCTCGTATATACAAAAAGGATGAAATAATATCAAAGTATATGATTACACAATCTACCACAAAAAATATCAAGTCAATTAAGGCGTTGTATTAGGTTACTATTGTAATATGAATTTGCTCTGTTTTCATTAACAATTAATACGTCCACTTTACCTGAAAATCTCAATAGGAATGACTATAACTCACGAACCGCCCGGACTATCGTGTTCAAACCTGTTTCCTTAGGTAGGCAATTTTATGGACGACAAACGGCTTTAGTAGGGAAAGAGCGAAAAAAATTGCATTAGAAATGGATGGAATTTTTGTGAAGCCCTTCTGTATACAGACTTAATGGTTAAAGGATAAAAAATATCGCGGCAATAAGACATCGTAAGCGTGATTCTCATTGATTCACCAAAGTTATTAATATTGGGTGCAGATTGAAACATGGCTGGGTCACCGCCTGTTGCTAGCAACGTGTCGCCGGTCGGGTTGAGCCGCTTCTTAGGACCAAACGTTCCGCACAAATAACACAAGTGTGCCGAATTTAGACCGCGAGCCGTAGTTTGCCGACCCTGCCCCAAAAGATGTGCCACTATCATTTGTTGTTAGTAGTTTGTATGTAGAATTTTCCTGGTATCCACAGGACCAAATGTACTCGAATCGACAACATTTAATGAATGTATTACTTGTATTACATCTGTGTTAATTTGGAGCATATGGGCAACACAAATAGAAATCTCTGAGAATGCTTTGAGAGAAAAGTTTTTTTTTTATAAAAACTAATGTTTACTCTATCAGCATGTAGTTTTCTTCATAAAGCAAATATAATTTAAAAAAAATACATACATACATAGTTTCTTATAAAAGCTATGTGACCGTGTGAGCTAGTGACGCTAGTCCTAACTATTAACAACTTATTTTGTATGAAAACTTTATTCTTTACTTTGTTTTTTTATGGATTCTAACCTTGAAATACAGCTACACCGAAAATATTTATGATATTACCTTCTTAGATCAACATATTGTTGTACGATGTCAATAGTAATCATTTAAAAAAAATGTATTTACTCTTTTGAAGTATGCATTCTGTAGAAAAAAAAAGAATCAACCCGAAATAAAATAACTCACAAGGGTACTTGGTAACTGTTTCCATTTTCATCTATGGATTCTATGATGCTTACTATTCTGCATATGGATAAGCGCTACATGTGAAGTGCTAATCCGCCAACGTCATAGACTACAGTCCGACATTCATCCTTATTATTAGAGGAATTTAGTATGAATGGGTGGTGTTCAAGAGACGACTTTCGTCTACTGTCAATTTTAATTAATATGCTATGACTGCTGTTTTACGTGTAGGGATCAAATTCACACCAACCGTGGGTATTTATAGAGCTTAGATTTTTTTTTTTTAATCTTCGTCAGAGATTGAACCCACAAGTTGCAATATGGTAAGCCAACATATTAACCATATGCTCCGAATATTAATAATAAGAGAGATTAATTTTATCGATTCGAGTAGAGGTGGCATCCTGTACAATCTTTAAAGATAAAGTATAATTTAGTTGTAAGAATGATAGTCTGCTAGTTTGTAGCTTTAAGGCCCTGCGACATCTTGTGACAGATGGAGCGGCCATTTTGTTAAAGAAAAAAAACATGTCATTTTTTGTTAACTAAATAAACATGTAATTTTGTTAAATATATGAACCTGTAATTTTGTTAAATAAGCATGTCATTTTGTTAAATAAAACATGTCCTTTCACACACTTCCTTTTTAATCATATGTATATTCCAAACCCCCGTTAAACAATAATGCTGTACATAGAATTACAAAAATCAATGCTACGTATCATTTTATATAAATTGTTTAACATATGTTTAAAATGTATGGAGATGTGTATTATAATAATATAAACAAATATTCACTCTAATTGTATCCAGTTAGGTAAGGTTAGGTTAGGTTAAGTTAGGTTAGGTTAGGTTAACTTAGGTTAAAAATGCGAATATTAATATTGTATAGAGGCGTATTGGTGAAAATATTTTTGTAGTAAACCATTGTTAATATTTGAAGTCATTTGAAAAAACGATATAAATAGTAAAATATGAAGTATTTTGAACGTTTATTGAGCAAAGATTTTTTTTTACGTTACGTGTCATGAGATTTTGATTTAACTTTTAAATAATACTAACCCTTGCTGTCCGATGATATGTATTTCCTACAACTGGACTCTGATAATGAGAATATCCATATAACATATAATAGATACTGACTAAACAATTTTTGTATTCCTCCGTAATGTTATTAAGTATTAAATAAAATTATGATAATGTAAAGTTATTCATTTGTAGCGATGGAAATAAATAATTTGTGGAATAATCGGCGATAGAATCACGCGCATGTGTCATGCATCTGCGTGAGCGGCGGCGCAGACGAGACAAACTTGTTGGAGCCGGCCACATGCGCGGCTTTGCAAACGTTCTATCAGTATGAATTCAGCTACGCACGCGTTAACTGTGACGAGATGCTTGACCATTGAATTTTATGAATAGGTGGTTAAGTAGTCTAACACTCCTATGCAGAGACATTCTTCGAATTAAGGTAACCAACTTAACACCCATTTGCAGAGTAATTTTTTAAGATTTGAGGAAAGTAGCTATTATAGATTGGTTGCCTTAAGAATTATTTGACAACATAACATTACAAAAATAATTTCATTAAATGTTCATATTTCACATTTACAAAAAAAGATACACAAGTATTGACATATTTAGTGTCAATGACCTCACACTCAGTACAAGTGGTGTCGGAATACGCAGCGCCAATAGTTAGGAATTGTAACAACTAAAACCGAAAATGTTCCGTCAGCATGAATTCGGCTGCGCCAGCTATAGCGGCTAATTGCAATGATTTTTTTTCTTTTTTCATATACTTGCATTACAAAAATTGTTACATTTCAACTTCAGCCATAGTCAATCAAAGCAATATTTAGGAATATTCACATTTTCCGGTTTTTAAATGACATTTACATATGGTGTAGAAAATAAATATCATCGGAGTTCAAGCATGTTTTGGCACAGTAAGGGGGGGGGTTTAAAAAGTAATAAACTTACGTATTTTCTGTGTCTTCAAATGCATTTTTTTTTAAATTATTAAATTTTTTTTTTCCATCCTTGGTGATAAAGACGAGTTTTTTAAATGACTTGTTCGAGAAGAGATCTGTAATATTGTGTGTATAATATTTAAATAAAAAAGAACAATAATGGCATACTTCATATCGCATACTGTGATTTGTAAAAGGCTAATATTTCAAACTGATGCAATGATCATCATGAAACTATCAACAATATATATATATTCACCATATTTGAGGCATATGGACACCACAAATTGTCATTTTAACAGTTGTGTAAGCTCAGATTGTCGATACCTTGTCTCAGAACATCTGTATACCCGGAGGTCTAAATTGGAGCATAGATGGTTGCTGGGAGCCTTCAGAGCAAGAGGCTGCAAGCTTGCATAGACTTGGTTTTCTTGCAGCTAGTTTCATGGCGATTGTTCGCTCAGTTTTATTCTTCATGTTGTGGTTTGTGAAGTAATATATATGTGTGTGGTTAGTAACCTGAGCTACTCTTGGTGTCTGTGAGAGGGCGGTGTGGACAATTGTTTACTAATCGCTATTATGATAATATACTCAAGATAGTGTGTGGCTCAAATGTGAATAGGCTTAATCGAATTGTATATACAAGAGAAACCTTGAACGTTGAAAAAACTAATTTGGAAAAGAAACTCGGATACCATCAGTTAGCAACTGATAATAAGTCCAGTGCGAGTACCCTCTGAACAATTGTGGCCGTTGCACAGAAGTGCTAAAAAAGAAAAACCCGTGGAAAAGATTAGAATCCCATTCACGAGTTGAAAGGTGATGGAAGATAGATTCTCTCACCGAAAATACGAGCGAAAATGGTAAATGTGTGGATTTTTTTTTAAGGCCGAGGTGATTCCCTCAAACTGCATCGAAAAGGACTCATCTTTCTAACTCTAGTAACTGACAGTCCCAGAGAATCTGCTTTGAGATCTGGAAGGAGGCAACAAGGGTTCGAAACTAAATTAAATGAGTATAATCTGTCATTAAAAGCACCGTGTCCAGAGAATGAGAAATGCTGTCAACATTCGAATTAGAATTTTGTTACAATGTCTTTCGTATCGGCTTTTAAAATGAAGTAAATATGATCCTTTTTGCAGCAAATACTGTGCGTAAAATAAAGAAATTAACGTAACATAAAATATTTACCTGAAAAATGTCCAATAGAGAGAAAAAGTATGAAGCGTTATTGTTGTAATATTGTAGAAGGGAAGAAAAAAATCTTAATGTGAATAGAACTAAAGCTCAATAAGTGTATAGAAAGTGTATAAAATATTCAGAACTTTTATAATTTTCAATTATTTCAATGTTCGCCATCTCTCAATATTAATTAAGTAACTTGTACAATGTAACGGGCAACACTGACGGTTCATTTTGAATTTCTTCTATTAATTTTTCATTCCTAACTAGAAACTACAGGTACCTTGACGTACGAGTGCCCCAATATGAGATACGAGCAATCGGCTTATCGGGCCACGGTCAGAGAATCAGTTATCAGTGTGCCCTCGCTGTCAGAGCATCTTTGATAAGTTGCGCTCGCATTTTGTGACTTTTGTACATTTACAGGGAAATTTTCTTTGAGATACGAATAATTTGAAATACGAGGAGGTTGCGGAATGAATTAAACTCGTATGTGGAGGTGCCACTGTATTTTCACTTATAATTTGATTATAATTTTTTAGATGGGTCTTGTCAAAAATATTACTTATTGTTATCTACAAAATTTATTACTTTAAATATGTTTCAACTTCTCAAATATCTAATTATCAATAGAAACAATTAGTTGACTCTGGTGTTGCCCACTCATTGCATGAAAGTTGCCGCCCAGTCAACATTATGTTTAGTTATTTGTACATTTAGTTTGTAATGTTTTAGTTTGTAATATAATGTATGTGAAGTTTTCTCATTGTACCTTGGGTATATAAAAAGACAGTACATTTTATAGAAAGAGAAATATGTTATTGCGATGTGTTTAAAGTCAATTATATTATTATTTCAATCAAAATAAAATAAAATGTAAATGTGAAAAATATACTTTGTTTTTATTATTACTCTACCTTTTCTGTACTCATTTTACACTTTCTCTTCCTTTTGTAAATGTTCTTTTCCTTCTCCTTTTGTAATTAGAATTTTGTAAGCAGATTAAAAAATATACTTCAGAAGTGAGACTTCAGAAAGAACTGAGAGGGCGGAAAATTTATAAAGACTGTCGGAAAGTAATAATATTAAAAAAGCCTGTGAATATATGTCAACTGATTGAATAATAAAAAATAATAATATACACACTCTGAATATATACTATAGAGACATCTATCGCTACTTGATGGTAACAATGGTATAAATACAACTTATTCCACGCACCATTTCGGCCAGGAGATAGTGGAGTGGATTAGGGTAATGAACAAGAGCAATGGTTGGTTCCAAGGCTCGTAGTTCACATCCCGCATCTGCCGATATTTTTCTGAATGAATTGATGCGTTTAAAGAATTTGATGTAGAGTGTGTGTATATTCAATTACTACTTCAGAAGGCACTACACAACATCTCTATGGCATCACAGGCCGGCAGTCATAGCTCAATGGTCAAAGCGTTTGCTTTGCAAGCCAAAGGTCGAGGGTTCGATCCCCGATGGAGATTAAAAAAAAAAGGATTTTTAATCGATTTCTGAGCTCTAAAGTACCCCGGTTGGTGTGAATTTGATCCATCACCCGTAAAATGCCAGTCATAGACTATTAATTAAAATTGGTGGTAGACGAAAGTCGTCCCGTGAAGACCACACATTCATTGTAAATTCCTGTAATAATAAAGGATGATGCGTGAATCTCGGGCTGTAGTCTACGACGTTGGCGGATCAACACTCCACATGCAGCGTTTAGCCATATACACCATGGTAAGCGTCATATAATTCCACAGATGAGACGTCAGAATTACTATCACCATCTGTCGGTATTCTCCTGTATGTGCTTACATAACAAAAATAAAATTGTAGGCATTATTTTCTATGAATTCCAAAATTTTTCTTTTTGGACGAATTGCAAGATTTTTTAAAAGTTTACTTGCCTGAAGTTAAAGAAGATATGCTTAAAAATCGAATAATTTAAAAACTTATACGTAGATATGTTTAAATAGAAATAATGGGGTTAGGTATTAAATTGAATAGTTAACCAAACATTTATTTCTTACAAAAATAAAAACAATATTGACGAATATACTTGTAAAAACAAATAAAATTCTAAGTCAGTCAGATCATTCAGTCTATTCTGTGTTTCCAATTTTCTGCCTTTTTGTCAAGAAGGCATCTAATGTAGTTTGCGTTTTCCTTTTGCGTTCTGTTAGAAGTTGTTGATAAGTGGATAAAGCATCTATAACACCCCGTCTTGCTTTTGAACTCCTCTCAAAATTTGGATCATTTTCAACAAATTGGTGCATAATTTCTGTTACAGTGGTCAAACTCTTCTTTACAAACGCCGTTGAAAGTTCTTTTGTTCTTCTTCAAAATCACTAATATCAATATTTTTGTTTTCTTCTTGCTCAGTTAACTCCTTGAGCTCATCATTAGAAAGACTAGCTGCCGTTTCTTGAACTATTTCTTCGAAGTCTTCCACATTTATCTCATCTAAACCGGTTTGTTTCGCTAATTCCACTATTTATGCACAATTTCGGGGAATCCCCGGGTTGAAATAAAAGAGAGCTAAACCGAAACAGCGCTAAACGAGACATTGTTAGGCGGGGCCTCACTGTATATAGTTTCGTCTACGCGCGGTTCGTGTGCAACCGGCCGACCCGCTAAGCCGATTGATCGTATCTGAAAAAACTCGTACGTCAAGGTACCATTGTATACGCAATAAAAAAATGCACTAAAATCACTAATCAAAGTCGATTTAATATAGATTATTAACAAAAATTTACCATGCCGTTACAAAGCAGCAAAAAATGCATCAAATGTTATTACACAAGCATTAACGTCATCATAAATGTGCGTGACGCTAAAAGAGCATACGTAATTTGCTTTAAATTTGCTACACATTTAATACACGTAACGCAAATTTGTTACACCGTTATATTGTACAAATTCACGGTCATCATTATCAAATATAACAGATGTTTATAAAAGCGTAGATTATATCGAACTTAGTTCATTACTTGTGTGAATTTTTTATATTGTTCCATTAGTTGGTATTGTTACAGTGTGCAAGAAACCATGCAGTCGAGAATTGTCCTAGTTGCCATTGTGATAGGCACATTATTTGTTGTATCGAATGCAAGGAGTTTGGAAGTCGATTCCAATGAGCTAATCAAAGATACGACGCTTTTTAAAGCTAGGGTCGATTCTGCGATAAGTGATGAAGAATTTGAAAAAATTATGATGGATCCTCGTTCGTGGTATTCTGATGCTTGGGAACGTGTAAAGGCTGCTATGAACGCGTTTGTTGTTAAAGCAGCTGAAGGGGTTAATAAACCGAGCCCTGATGATTCAAATGCTGCAATTGATAAACCAACTGAAGGCGTTGTTAAACCAAGCACTGTTAAACCAAATGCTGCAAATGCTAAACCAGCCCAAGGCAAACCGACCGCTAAACCAAAATAATTGTAATTTGTAAAGTATTATACTGGATAACTGTTCATAATCAGATATTTGGAAAGCTTTGAAAACAGCTGTTAAAGCATCTTTGGAGATCGACAATATATAAGTAGCTTTGTTAAACAAAACATCAATTGACTATGAATAAATAATAAACATTTAAAAAATCTTTCATTGACCTTAACATCCTTTTTTCTTCTCCCGTCGATGGCATTGGTTTCCTGAATATTTGACACTGTTAATTCTTAACCTTTTCAAATTATATATTATATACAAATTATACTGTCAATACGGCGTGAATTTTTCAATCATTTTTTTGCTTTAAACTAGTATTTGAAGCATAAATGTACTTATCTGACCTATTTAAATATATTACATTGTTTCTTCTATCCTTTAGCTAAATCAGATGATGCGTAAAAAACTATTATATTTAACAAACGTTCATTATGTAACTCTATACATGTGGTGGCATTGACACATGTGGTTTACAGAAAAATCGCTCCTGTGACGAAACCTAACGATATTTATTTACATGCTTTATAGATTCCTGTAAAGAATACACGTAGATTGATAAAAGGAATGACTGCAAATCACACAATTTAGGTATTCTTCGTAGTATCAATCCGGTTGATTGGTTTGCAGCATTAAAATCTTGCGTCTCGATCTCCACTTCTCTCGATCCTCTGCAGTCCTCTTCAGCTCAGCATAAGAGCTACAAATCATGTCCTCGAACACTTGCTGCAAATATTCCCGTCTAGGGCGCTCACTACAGTTTCTACCCTCAACCATCCCTTCCACAATGTCGTGAAGAACACCATCGTGGCGCATGATGTGACCGATCGCCTCTCTGAGATGGATCTTACTAGGTGCCTATCCTCCTTGATTATGCTGAGAGCCTCATTGTTCGTGACGTGATCTCTCCAACAAATTCCGAGAATTCTTCTGTATGACCACATCTCAAAGGCCTCTAGTTTTTTTTGCCACTTTCAGATAAGCACCATGTCTCACAGCCGTTTGGATACTGCGATTTAATTACCACAACCATATCAGTGACTAATTAAATGTTTTTTTTGTGGGTTTGGTCATTATAGTGATTCATCATCATGCATCCGGTGTAATCTCGTGATGAGAGCAAGTTTCGACATGAAATACTGTTTATCGTCTGATTTTTTTACTAATATTATTATTGTATGACGCAGTGCTTTATCCGTGATTGCGTATTGAGAAGGTTAGTTTATAACAGTAGTGTCAGATAAATATCTGTGTGGTCAATGATTAGGGGTTTAAAAGAGATTGGATGATCAGTCCAACGCTCCCGAAGCGTGGACCTTTTTTTGTCCTTAAGTGGTGGCTCAATCTATGTGAGAAAATCAAGCTTGATCGGGATGCAAACCAACGGCATCTGAGCGAGAAGCAAACGCTTTAACCACTGGACTATGCCGCCCGACAAAAAATTGATACTCGTAAGAAGAGACCACGACACTTAGATTTCTGTTGTTTAATTGAAATACAAGATAATACTAAAATTATCTTAAAACGAGAAGAAAACAAGAACTCTTGGTCCTGACTATTGTTTGTGACACACTTTCGAATATTCGAAGAACGAAAAACGGCGGGAAACAATTGAATACAACTGGAAAAAAACAAAGATATTCTAAAAAAAATAATCAAATTTTGTTCCTAATTTGAATCTTATTATTCCTTTGAGGATTTTAACATAGCTTATGCTTTGATATAAGATTTCAATGTTAGTTTCTTTGGTTTTTCTGTTTTTGGATCAGCAAAACAGATAATATATCATAATTATACTTTCCATTATAAAATACTATAATTCTTTCGATACACATAAAAATTAACCTTTTTCATGTGTGTTTATTTGTCTCATATGCGTTCCTATGCCGTTCAACAGAATGCGACGAAACTTATAAAAGTTATTGCACGCATGCCGAAAAAAGTTCTTTAAAAAAAATGGAAAGCGATTTATTTGTTTTGATTTTAAACGTCTTCGTATTAACCCACTCGCATCGGATGTCGATATATTCCGTCTAAGATTCTCCTACCGTTGACATCGGTAGCCGTGATATATCGTTTTGCTACTTTCAGTACTCATTCTGACATCTACGGTAGAAATTTGGAACTGCAGTCATTCCCTTGATCAACCTACATGTATTCTTTACAGGAATCTGTAAAGCATGTAAATAAATACCGTTAGGTTTCATCACAGGACCGATTTTTCTGTAAGCCACATGTGTCAATGCCACCACATGTATGGAGTTACACAATGAACGTTTGTTAAATCTGATATCTTAAGGATACAAGAACCAATGTGATATATGAAAATAGGTCAGATAAGTACAATTCTGCATCAAATACTAGTTTTAAGCAAAAAAAATGGTTTGAAAAATTCACGCCGTATTGACAGTATAATGTGTATTCCACCGGCTGTAACGGAAGGATTAAAAACAAACATATGTATGTATACTATTTATTAAGCAGCAACGTGTTTAACTAATTTGTTAAAAACAATACAAAGCTTGTCTGATTGTTTTAGATTGGGTTATCAAAAAATTGATGTGTCACAGATAAGAAAAATTAAAAAATTATGTATAGTTAATTGCTAAATTCATACGGATTTTGTATTTGATAACCTGTGGAACTGAAATGTATTGATCATGCTTCACATGTGAAGATAACACGTATGTATATAAGCTTGAATGAGATCGACAATGTTTTATCAATTGTTTGAATTGTTGTTAATGGTTTTTATATCAAAGCCATGCTTTTTAAAGTGTCGGTTTTTGCCATTGCAATCGTCGCTTCTATTTTTGCATCAGAAGCCAAAAGATCTGATGTAAGTGCTGGTGGGCTCATAAGAGAAGAAGCTGGAAAGTATACGAATACAAAAGATGCAGAAAGTGTTCTTCTGGATCCCGGTTTATGGAAGCAGCTAAAAAATAGTGTGAATAAACTTATTAAAAAAGTAATTTTGAAATTAGCTGATACGATCAATAGTTATGAAGTTGAAGATGTCGCTATTGATGGAATACTTGATAATGTGGACATGAGTGATGCAGATCTTAAGCGCATTGTTGCAGATCCTCGTACAAGTGTTTACCGTCCCTACGAACGAAGCAAACTTCCCACTCGCCCAAGAACGAATCCTTCAATGAAATCATATATTAAAGAACTCGATTCACTTGTTGGCGGTCGTCACAAATCTTTTCACCCAGATGAGAGTGATGTAGATCTAGAAAATATTGTCCTAGACCCTCGTAAAAGTCGCGGCCGCAAACGCCGCAAACGTCCTACCAAAATCAAACGCATCCCTTACCCAGTTATCTTAAGTCCTGGAACTTTACCTGTGATGGACGATGATTATGACGACTAACGTATATAGCTTGATCATTGATCTCATCATCATCAGCCCGTGTACGTCCACTATTGAACGTAAGCCTACCGCATAAGTTTCCATCCTCTTCGATCCTCCGCCTTCCGTATCCAGGCAACTCCCGCAATTCTTCTGATATTGTTATTCCATCTTGATCAGCCAACAATACCTGTCTAGGACATAGGTCCCGGACAGACTCCGACTGACTCCGGCAGTTATTACAGCACGGCTCCGAATCTCCTATTATTCTATTTTTCCTGTATTTTCTATTGAATTGAAATTTCTTTTGAAACATTTGTATAAATAAACTAAAATTACATGAAAACACATTTTCAAATTATTTCTCACAACCTACACCCAACTACTCACTGACACCTTGCTTTATATTTACACACTTATGGCCGGCCTACACCGTGACTAGTTGAAGCTGAGAGAGCTGTGTCTCAGCCCTCCTTTCTCCCGTCAGTTCATAACGCCACATCGCCAAAGGGGTTTGTTAGCGCAATCTTGATGTGACATGACTATGTACGGCTCACCACGTACAGGTGGGAGTGGAGTTGGTTGTGAGAGGCTATAAACTGCTCTTTTAATAACAATTGGTAAGTGCGCATCACCACCCAAGAGCCCCGTCAGATCATGAATAGAGCTTAGATTTGATTATATAAATTTATAAAACACTTTTTGGGTTTTGAACCGACGGCATCTGAATGATAAGCAAGCGCTTTACCACTGGACTATTGAGATATACATATTCTTAAAATCCGCTCGCAAAAATTTAATGAATGTTGACCGAGAACTGTCAGTTTCTAAGATAACTTCTTAAGTGCCACCGGTAAGCTCTAAAAAGCTCTTCTATATCTGTGTTCCCTCCTTCATAAAATCTGACATGCTGCTTATCTTAAAGTGATAAGAAGAGACTATTTTTTTTAGAGGCTTTTGAGATGTGGTCTTACAGAATAATTCTCAGAATATCCTGGAGAGACCACGTCACGAAAAATGGGGTTCTCAGCATAATCAAGGAAGATAGATGCCTAGTAAGAACCATCTCTATATATTTTTTTATGTCTTAACATCTTCCTCTCTCTCAAAAAAGGTGTTATTCCGTCGCGTTATGGCAGGATTGGGAGCAGATTGATAACACAGACTTTTTAAAAAAAAAGTTAAAACTTTACAAGCTTCCGGCCTGGTGGAAAGACATGCCGCTGGCCATAATGCGACCTTTTCGGTCGTCAAAACATAACTGCCGCGCTCGTGATCGGGCTATCGCCCGCGCCCCTGGAGGTGTCTGTTATTAACACACCTGTGAGCGGGCAAGTGAACAGAAAATAAGAGACGAAATATTGTATATCGAGGTTTTCGGTACCAGTCGGCAAGGGATACATCGTTCTTATGTCAGTATCAAAAAAAAAGGAAAAATAATTCGCAATTTAAATAATAAATAAATAATATATTGTGGCTTTTAGGTTTATTATTATTTTAAATTGTTAGGTACTTAAGTATGAATACCTATCAACGTTTAGGTACCTATTGCATGGCAATCAATAGAACAATATTTAAATGTAGGTAGAGATGTTTATTGTTGTATGATACAAGTCATGTCGATAATATTGGTTTAGAATTATTTCAATATTTGAAATATAATACATGGAAGTAACACATTTAAATTATTTATGTAAATATTAATAAATAAACAAAACTTATATATTTCATACTAACATCCTCCTCTCTCTCAAAAGGGGTGTTAATACGTCGCGTGAGGGCAGGATGAGGAGCAGGTCAGCAAAAAAACACTTTCTTTTTGAAGCACATTGACTATATTTATATAAACTTAACAAGCTTTCGGCCAAGCGGGAGGACACGCCGCTGTGGCCGTAATGCAACCTTCTCTCGCTAAAGGGTGGGGACCGACTACCGATCTCCGCGCTTGGTCTCGGCTTCCGCTCGCGCCACGAGCGGTGGCGTTTATAACTAACACACCCCTTAGCGGACCCGCCCAAAATGACAACGTGGCGTACATAAATGCACGACAAGCGACCAGTAATAAGAGACGAAAGATTGTATACCTAGGTTTTCGGAACCAGTCAGCAAGGACTACATCATGCTGATGTCAATACATATCCGCAATATTTCTAGCATAGGGTCGTCACTAATTGTCGGCGCACAGTTATGTAAGCCGCAATCATCAAATTTATTCCAAAATCTGTTTTTTCGAGTACATATTAGTCAACGTTGCATCCGGGAAAAAAGCTCAGATGCGAAAGCTTAAAGAGAAGACAGCTGTAGTTTCCGACGCATATTTAGGCGCTGGTTGGTTAAACATTTTTTTTATGTAAGCACATACAGGAGAATACCGACAGATGATGGTAGTGATTCTGAAGTCTCAACTGTGGAATTCTATGACGCTTACCATGCTGCATATGGCTAAGCGCTATGGGTGGAGTGTTGATCCGCCAGTGTCATAGACCTAACGACATTCACGCATCATCCAATTATTACATGAATTCACTATGAATGGGTGGTATTCAAGGGACGAATTTCGTTTATCATCTACACCATTTTTGATTAATGGGCTATGTCTGGCATTTTACGGGTAAGGGATCAAATCACACCAGCCGGGGGTATTTTAGAGCTCAGAAATCGATTAAAAAGATTATTTATTTTAATATCTGTCAGAGATCGAACCAACAGAGTTCGATTTGGAAAGCAAATGGTTTATCTCAGCTATACAACACCACCAATTCATAGTGAATTCCAGTAATAATTTGATGACGCGTAAATGTCGGGCTGTAGTTTATGACGTTGGCAAATCAACACTTCATATACAGCTCTTGTAGCATGGCAAGCGTTAAAGAATCCACAGATGAGTCTCCAGCATCACTATCACCATCTGTCGGTATTCTCCTGTATGCGTTTACATAAAAAAGTTAACTATTAACCCTTTCATTACGGCTAAGTTTAAATACAAATTATACTGTCAATTATAAAACTAGTATTTGAAGCGTAAATGTACTTATCTGGTCTATTTTTATACATCACATTGGTTCTTGTATCCTTTAGCTATCAGATGATACATAAAAAACTATTATATTTAACAAACGTTAATTATGTAACTACATACATGTGGTAGCATTGACACATGTGGTTTATAGAATGATCGCTCCTATGACGAAACCTAACGATATTTATTTACATGCTTTACAGATTCCTGTAAATAATACAAGTAGGTTAATAAAGGGAATGACTGAAGTTCGAATTTCCTACCGTAGATGTCACAATGAGTACTGAAAGTAGCAAAACGATTTATAGCGTCAACCGATGTCAACGGTCGGGGAGGAATCAACATATTTGTTGCGCCAATGCATCTCTCCTTGCGTATATATTATGGCGACTAAATTATTGTTACAATATGTGATTCATAGCAAATAAATATTTGAAATGTTCCATTTGGACTCGGGATTTCGTGTTGTTAGGACCCGAGTCGAAAATCAAAGTTTTAAATTAAAAAAAAACTATTTTAAATAAAAAACCGTTGAAAACGAAACACTCAGCACTTAGGTAAGCAACTTATAGAACATAAATATAATTTGTAAGACTATTTTTATAATTGATTTACGTAATTTTAAGTTTTTTTAGTTCTTGTAAGGCCACGTGTTTTTTTTTAATGTTGTAAAATCGAAATTCTTTTGCGTATTGGACCGCCGCTTATGACAAACGGTTTTAATAATCACGTCATCATCATCATCAGCATGTATCCGTCCACTGTTGAGCGTAAGACTGCCACATGAGTCTCCATCCTCTTCAATCCTCCGCCTTCCGCATCCAGGTCACTCCCGCTATTCTTCTTATGTCGTAAATCCATCTTGCAGAGAGTCGGCCAATGCTTCGTTTGCCAGTTATTGGGCGCCATTACAATACTTTTCTTCCCCATCGACCGTCGTCTCTTCGACAGATATGTCACATTGCCACTTGAGTGTGCCCATTCGTTGGGTAACCTCCACTACTTGAGTTCTACTGCGTATTTCCTCGTTTCGGATTTTATCTTTTAGCAACACTCTTCTCATGGATCTCTCCATAGCACGCTGGGTGACCTTTATTTTATAGGTAATAATTGATGTCAGATTCCACGTCTCTGCGCCGAGACATTGCGGAATTTTCGCTTTAAAAATGTACTTTAGTTTTCCGAATGCTGCCCATCCCAGTTGTATACGCCTGTCGGGTTAATCGCGTGATTTCACTCAAAATGTTATTCTTATATAGCCACGCTATTTCCCATCATCTGGTGTCGGCTCTCCTTGTGCACATTCACCATGTCTGTCTGTATTGCGCTGCATTTTTGGTCAAGCCCAGAATTTTCAGATCCTTGTCTACAGTTGCAGTCCAGGTTGCCTGTGGTCTTCCAGGTCTTCTCCTCAGCGTGGGTATGTTGAGGGCTTTCTTCACCACGTGGTCCCCATCTCTCCATATCACATGCTCATACTTTTTCCTTATCTTTTCAGGATGCATTGTGTAAACACACACATGTAATGTGGTTATATATTTATTTTTTTATAAAATTTACCGGCGGGTATAGCTCAGTGTTTAAAGCGTTTGTTTGTCAAGGTCTTGGGTTTAATCCCCGATGGAGATTAAAAAAAAAACTATTTCTGAGCTCTAAAATACCCCCGGTTGGTGTGAATTTTATTCCTCATCCGTAAAATGTCAGTCATAGCCTATTAATCATAATTGGTGGTAGACAAAAGTCGTCCACCAATTCATAGTAAATTTCTCTAATAATAGGATGATGCGCGAATGTCGGGCTGTGGTCTAGTATAGTATATAGCCCATTCATAGTATATAGTCCCGAAGAAGACCTAAAGCCACAATATCACCGTACCCCCATTTGTATTAATATTATATATTTTTTTCAGGGTTTTTTTTCAAGATGGCGCCTACCAAGGCAGCTCTCCACGTGTCGTTGTTGTTGATCAGCTGGATGCACACGTCATCATCATCATCAGCGGCCGGCTGCCATCTCCCGATGAGCTTCCTCTGCAGCAGCGGCGACTGCGTGCTGAAGACGCAGCATTGTGACGGACATGCGGACTGCAAGGACGGGTCGGATGAGAACTCATGCGGTATTTGACTCAATTTTATGACAGTTATATGCTTTAACTTACCATAATTTATTATATATAAACATACATAATAACATATCATCACTATGTTTGAACACTCCGATGCGTGGAGCATAGCTGACCTTACAGCAGTTTTGTAGATTTTACCTCTGATACTAATTGGAATCTTGCTGTCATACAAAACCGCAGAGAGAGACCTCCATTTCAGCCATCCTGTGTTTATTCTATGCTTCACGTGGGATTCAGTTTTGGCGGCTAAGGATATCAGCCGAGATATTTAAAAGTATCAACCTCTTTTACGGGTGTATTCTGTAGGAGGAGTGGTGTGTTAACCGAGGTGCAACCGGAATTGAAATTGAAGTACATAGACTCGGTTTTACTTCTACTTATTCGCAGTCAACTACTCTCCAGAGCCAGTCTCCTTTCCTCCAGCATTTCCTGAATACTTTGGGCATTTTCACTGATTAGAGCAATGTCGTCAGCATATAAAATATTGTAAAAGACTGGTTTTTGAATATATAAATATACCTGTACATATGTAATATATATATTTATACAACACAAGTAAAATGAGTTGAATTGGGATGTTATCAAGCATATGCCGTATTCTCCAGATCTTGCTCCTTCCGATTTTAATTTATTCCGATCACTGCAACAAAATTTAAATGATAATTTTTTTGATACAATAGAGCAGGTTAAAACATCCCTTACTACATTTTTCGCATCAAAATCCACGGAATTTTACACTAATGGTATTAATAAGTTGATAGAAAGATGGGAGAAGGTTACAAGAACTGATGGATATTGTATAATTGATTAAATTAATAATACAAATCTAAAAAAAAAATGTTTAATTGTATATGTAAAAAACGGTCATAACATTTGCGTCAACCTAATAGATACACTGTGTTTTCAGGTGATGGCAGCTGTAAACCTCCGAACTGGTGGCGCTGCAACGACGGCCTCTGCATTGCATCCCTGATGAGGTGTGATGACAACTACAACTGTCCTGACGAGTCAGACGAAGACGGGTGTACAGGTGAGTTGACTCAAACATCATCGCCAGTACCATTAACATTACAAGAGTCTTTTCTTTTTTGCGTCAGCGTCGTCAAATTGTTTCCGCCAAATATCTGGCTACATTGATGTCCCTTGTGTTGCCCAGCTTTAGGTCTTGATGTGCAGCTAGTCACATGGAGCAGGATCTTAGGTGTGAGGCGGTCTGCAGGTCTCTACAGTCACACAGCAGTGACTCTCTCTGCTGAAGCATTCCCCGCAGCTCTAGGCTGTCCTTTGTGCTACCAACTCTGGTTCTTAATCTGAACTGAAATTTGTTCCACCAGTCAAAGCTCTTGCCAATCGGGAGGCTTTCCTTTGTGGTAATGAAATCTTCTGATGCGATTTGTTGCCAGAGCTGGAGTCTCTTATTTTCAGGGATGCGAGAGGTTGTGTGGATCTCAGAAAGCTTCTTCGTGAAATCAATCTGGGGGTCTTTAGTTATACAAGCAGTGGGACGCTTGCTTGATTGCCTTACGCATTTCTTCGGCGCATATGACTTCGCGTCTTATATTTGGCGGTGCAATACCAGCCGAAGGGTATAGCTATGGGTGTTGGCAGCCTGATTATAAGAGTGCCATAGCTGGGATAAATTCAAATATTTAGAGTCAGTTGAAGTATTTTATTATCTTCAGAGTTATTATCTTTAATTTCCGCATGTGGGTATCGCGTTTGGTCTAAGCCATAGGTTCCCAAACTTATTTCACTCGTAGACCCCTTGCCATGATTTTCGGTTTGAGGTAGACCCTCCTACTCACTGTGCAATATTAGATCAGTGGTGTCGAGCTCAAAAGGCATCAAGGGCAGCATAAGTTATGTTAAGTACGCCGGCGGACCGCATCAAAAAAACTTAAGAATTACTGTAACATTTGTGGACCAATAACCTCTTAATATTTAAAATGGCTACAAAAAATTAACACGCTGTGTATATCAAAAATTGTAAATTGAGTTTTAAAGTAAATAAATAAGGGGTTTCATTTTTTTAAACATATCATTGTGTAATGTAAGCCTTAATTATTTTTACACTCCTGTAACGTAGACTAAAAATTTTTCATTACCGTCCGAAAAATGGTTGGTGTAATATCATGCAATTCATTTAAAATGTTATCTTTTAATTCTTCAATAGAACCTGGATTGCTGATATAAACTGTACTTTAAAGATATACCGAAATGAAAAAGTCCACTGGGGACAAATCCGGGCTGCGGGGGGCAGTTGATGTCGCCTCTCTTAGATATCACTTTTGGGATAACACATTCACATTGCTGCTGTTATAGTAATTTAATACATTCAAATAACTGTCCGCACAAATAAATGTAACCGAAGATTTCCACATTAAAATTACATTATATTTAGTTTTTTTTTTGATTCGTATTTTTGACTGATGTGTTATGTCTTTTGGGTTGCAGAAACCACTCGCCAAGATTCGCTGCTGTTCGAAAAGTGCATTTCCGGCCAATTCAGATGTAGCGACGGTTTGTGTATCCCTGAGCGCTGGGTCTGCAATGGTGAAAAGGACTGCTACGACGGACACGACGAGAGTGACTGCACTGGAAAGGTAACCATATGTCCCAATTTATCATCATACACCAGCAAACCGAAAGATAGACACCTAGTAAGAACCATCTCAGAGAGGCGATCGGTCCCATCATACGCCACGATGGTCTTCTTCACGACATTGTGGAAGGGATGGTTGAGGGTAGAAACTACAGAGGGTGCAAAAATAAGCTGTGAAATGGCATCCATATGCTCTAAATATGGAGTGGATATGATAAAAAACAGCCAGTCTATGCAAGTTTGTGGCTCTTGTCCCGGAGGCGCGCGGGAACCATCTATGTTATTATTCAATTTATTTCTTCCAGAAACATTCCAAATATAAATATTTAATTCGATTCTGAAACAGAATGTCAAAGAACAATTTATAAATAATACAATAATAATACAATCATTTAAAAAGTCCCGAAGCTCACTAAACAGAAGACTCCACGATATTACATTGATAAATAAATTCGTGGAGCTCATGTCGAAACTGGGCTTCTCTCGATTGGAATATATAAATATTCGAGGCGATATCGTTGAACAGTCTGATCACTCTCACAAGAGGCATAGTCCTTGGCAGGTTAGTATTCCCTCTAGGTAGAACAAACAATCTGTGCCTCCTTATCCTTAAATAATTGTCAGGGACAAACAAACCAATTTCAAACATAATATCAGGATTTCTGAACAAGCCGCGCACTAGGGGAAAGAAATGCATACTCAAGCACAGATATCTTCTAGTTCTCAACTCATCGTATCCCAACATACCCGGTATAAAGTTAGATGGGTACAGCCGCGGATAATATCCATACATCCTCATGTAAAGAAACTTCAAAAATTTCTTCTGAACTCTCTCCAACATGAGGTCATATTTATACTCGTTATTATGTGGATCTCCAGGTATACAGGTGTTCTGGGACAAGGTATAGACAATCTGAGCTCACAGAACTGTAAAACGGCAATTTGCGATGTCTATTTAGTTAAGGCACCAAGTAGAACAATCTCAGAGAGGCGAGCCCGATGGATCGGTCATATAGCGTCACGACGGTCTTCTTCACGACATTGTGGAAAGGACACCTTAGGGGAGAGACTGCAGAGGGCGCTCTAGATGGGTGTATTTGCAGCAAGTGTTCGAGGACATGAGTTTTAGCTCTTATGCTGAGCTAAAGAGGGTTGCGCAAGATCGATAAGAGTGGAGATCGAGATGCAAGATTCTGTTGCTGCAAACCAATCCACCGGATTGATACTACGAAGAAGACCACAAAACCATCACAAAGCTTTGTCAGCTGCCATCCTCATCGCCTCCAACGGCCTTCCTGGCCAACGCGAGCGTCTTAATATTTTTTTATCTAAACACATACAGGAGAATAGCGATGGTGATTGTGATGCTGAATTTTCATCTATGGACCTTTCTACATATGACTAAGCGCTCCATGTGGAGTGTTGATTTGTCGTAGTGCATACAGCCTGACATTCACGCATCATACTTATTACGAGTATTACAGGAATTCACTATGAATGGGTGGTCTTGATGAATATCCTCCATGTTCTCTAGTTAGGGTACATAGTTATGAATTTTGAAATTTACTTCAAATTTGCTGATGTATACTTCCAGGCGTCTTGCACTGGATTCACGTGCAACAACGGTGAGTGCATCATCAGTCGTTGGCGCTGCGATGGCGTCCATGACTGTTCTGATAACAGCGACGAACTCAACTGTGGTAAGTTTTATTTTTATGTAAACACAATCATGAGAATACCGACAGATGGTGATAGTTCAGACGGACTCTTGTGACCGCCGTCAACTTATACGTATCACTCTACTTCGCGGGCAGAGGTTCCCTCTCGTGGCTATTTACGAAGCTTATAAAACATGTTCGACAGGGGCCCTTCCGGTTCTACTAGGGATTGCCCCTCTGGATCAGGAGGTGCAGCGACGGGCTGCTTTATACAACCTACGTCACGGTTGTGCGTCTAAGATCGGAGATATCGTACTACAGCCCAGCGCTTCTTGCAAACCTATAAAGCTTTGTGCTGATGCCCTTACGGCCGCATGGCAAAAACGTTGGTTATCTTCCAACAAAGGTAGAACTACCTTTCTGTTCTTTCCGGACATTTACTTCAGAGTAACTGCTAAATGGATAAGCCCTGATCACTGGTCTACTCAACTAATAACTGGGCACGGCGCTTTTAATGTCAGATTATACTCATTTAATTTAGTTTCAAGCCCTATTTCCCCCTGTGGCGCCCTCTTCCATACCTCAGAGCACATCCTCCGGAACTGTCAGTTCCTCTTGTTAGAAATATCCTTTTCGATGCAGTTCGAGGGAATCGCCTCAGCCCTATCGGGCATGCAGACTTTGTGACCGCTAAAAAAATTCCACGCATTTACAATTTTTGCTCGTATTTACGGTGAAAGAATCTATCTTCCATATCCATTTCTTTACAACCCGTGAATGTGATTATAATCTATTTCACGGCTTCTTTCTTTTAGCACTTCTGTGCAGTAGCCACAATTGTTCAGAGGGGACTCCCACTGGACTTATTAGTTGCTAACTGATCATAATCTGAATGAACGCGTCATCAAAGAGACTTAACCGTCCTCCGGCGTGATGCGGGTGTGAGGCGGGTAAAGTCCAGTCCAGATGGTGATAGTGATTCTGCCTGATAGACGCATCGGTAGAGTTCTATGACGCTTACCATGCTGCATTTGGCTAAGCGCTGTAGGTAGAGTGTTGATCCGCCACGTTATACTCTACAGCGTGACATTCACGCATCGTTCTTATTATTACAGGAATTCACTATTAATGAGGGACGACTTTCGTTTACCACCAATTTTGATTAATATGCTACGACTGGCATTTTACGGTTGAGGGATCAAATTCACACCAACCGGGGGTATGTTAGAGCTCGAACCCGGCCAGGAGGACAGTTAAGTCTCCTTGATGACGCGTTCATTCAGATTATGATCAGTTAGCAATCAGTCAGATTCACTATCACCATCTGTCGGTATTCTCCTGTACGTGTTTGTGTTATGTGTAGAGCGTCAAGCGCAAACAGTTTTCCCCATTTTTTAAAGCTTTGTGTCTAATAATTGTTGTTTCTGTGCTTACAGAGAAGAAGCCTGACGCTAATTGCTCAATTGATGCTGGATTCTACCGCTGCAAGGACGACTCATCTTGCATAGAAGTGGCAAAACTTTGCAATACTCAAAATGACTGTAAAGACGGATCAGACGAGGGGGGAGATTGTACTAACGGTGTGTATCACTTCAACCCTTTCGTTACGGCTCGGCGGAATACAAATTATACTGTCAATACGGCGTGAATTTTTTAAAACCATTTTTTTTGCTTAAAACTAGTATTTGAAGCATAATTGTACTTATCTGACCTATTTTCATATATCACATAGGTTCTTTTATCATTTAGCTATCATATGATGCATAAAAATCTACTATATTTAACAAACGTTTATTATGTAACTCATACATGTGGTGGCATTTACACATGTGGCTTACAGAAAAATCGCTCCTGTGACGAAACCCAACGATATTTATTTACATGCTTTACAGATTCCTGTAAAAAATACATTTAAGTTGATAAAGGGGATGACTGCACTTTCAATTTTCTACCGTAGATGTTACAATGTGTACTGAAAGTAGCAAAACGATATATCACATCAACCGATGTCAACGGTCGGGGAATCTTTGACGCCATATGCCGACAACCGATGCGAAAGGGTTAAATTATGCAACTCTCTAGATTTTGGTGCGCATTCGTTTGCCAGATCTTGGGCGCCACAGTAACACTTTTCTTCCTCATCGAAGATATTCTTTGCGTAGATTTTCGAATTATATCCTTAAGAGACACTCCTCTCATGGATCTCTCCATGTCACGTTGTGCGACCTTTATTTTATGTTTAAGACCTGCCGAGAAGATGCATTGGTTAAACACCTTACTTTTAAGACATTGCAGGATTTTTGCTTAAGTTTTCCAAATGCTGTCCATCCCAGTTGTATACGCCTGTCGATTTATTTTGAAAATTTATTTCACCCTAGTTGTATTATATATATATTTTTTTTTCTTATAAATTAAAAATATTTAATTTTGATATACAATATATTTTAAATGATTACATGTTTTGGCCTACCTGGAGACCATCTTCAATAACCTATCAGTAATACTACAGTAGTTATATTACTTGTCCCAGATAAGTATATTCATTTGCAACCTCTTTTTGTGTTCCTCTAACGAAAATCGACTCAAAAGTTTGGGGAATGCGTCTATTTATCATGGCTTTAATTTTATACATATTCCTTTTAATTTTTTTTAAATAGGTGGCAGACGAAAGTCGTCCCGTGAAGACCACCCATTCATAGTAAATTCCTGTAATAATAAACGATGATGCGTGAATCTCGGGCTGTAGTCTATGGCGTTGGCGGATTAACACTACACATGCAGCGCTTAGCCACGTGCACCATTGTAAGCGTCATAGAATTCCACAGATGAAACTTCAGAATTACTATCACCATCTGTCGGTATTCTCCTGTATGTGCTTACATAAAAAAATAATGTGATGTGTGTGTTTCAGTGGAGCGCTCTTGCTTGCACGCCAAATGCACGCACGGATGTGTGAACACGCCGGTTGGTGCTGCGTGCCCGTGCCCTGCCGGATACATACGGTCTTCACCGACAAGCTGCGTGGATGTAAACGAGTGCGCAGAAGCCAAGGACAACTGCTCACAAAGATGTCGCAATCTAGAAGGAAGCTTCGAATGCTACTGCGATACTGGATACCAACTGAACAAGGACACAGGAGCGTGCAAGGCTATAGGTAAGATCTATCATAGGTACTGTATGAATGGCATGGGCGTTTAGCGATCACACGATTTCAAACTCAATATATTTTATATCTTTCTTCTTCGTAGTATCAATCCGGTGGATTGGTTTGCAGCAACACAATCTTGCATCTCGATCTCCACTACTATCGATCCTCTGCAGTCCTCTTCAGCTCAGTATAAGAGCTACAACTCATATCCTCGAACACTTGCTGCAAATACTCCGGCTTAGAGCACCCTTTACAGTTTCTTCCCTCAGCTATCCCTTCCACAATGTCGTGAAGAAGACCATCGTGGCGCATGATGTGACCGATCGCCTCTCTAAGATGGTTCATCTATCTTCCTTGATTATGCTGAGAACCTCATTGTTCGTGACGTGGTCTCTCCAGGAAATTCCGAGAATTCTTCTGTATAACTACATCTCAAAAAAACTTTTATCTTTAATATATATTTCAATGACTCTATTTGTTTTTATCATCAAACAGATGGCGGTGGCGTTGTTATGGTGTTCAGCACTAAAACTGACATTCGAGCACTGAACCTGACAACTGGCATGTATTACCCCATAATCGAGAAGACATACCAGGTACTTTAATACATTATTTTATTTATTTATATTATTTATTGTTAGAGGGGTGCTAAGAATCACTGGGTTACTGCAGGCTGCCACAGACGACTATTTATCGCTACCTACAACACAAGAACATTGAGACTAGATGAGAAAATCGTGGAACTGGAAGAGGAACTAGATAGAATCAAATGGAGCATCGTTGGGTTGGCCGAAGTTAGAAGAGAAGGAGAAGGTCTGATTAAACTCAACTCAGGACATCTCTTATACTATAGAGAAGGGGATCAAACCTCTCAAGGTGGAGTTAGCTTCCTTATCAACAAGGAAATTGCCAACAACGTCACCGAAGTTAATAGTATATCCCCCCGAGTATCATACCTGACGCTTAAGTTATCGAACCGATACTCCTTACGAGTGGTGCAAGTATATGCCCCAACGTCTAGCCATACCGATGAAGAAGTAGAAGCTCTATATGAAGACATCGAAAAAGCCTTGCAAAACAATAAGAGCCATTACTGCATAGTTATGGGAGGCCTACGTTCAACAGTGGACGGACACAGGCTGATGATGATGATTTATTGTAACGCAAACATTTTTTCCGGAACCGAGATCGCGGTCCCGAAATTACAGCGTCAGCTAAATGGCGACGCCAGAATACCAAGGTTCCGGCATTGAGTATAAATCCAAAGACCGGAGTTGAGTTGATACTAATTTATTTAATACGAGACCACTTTATATACCCTATTTTACAACATGAGTAAGCATTTATAAAAGTAATATTAGTACATTGCATGTCATACACTGCACATTCCTCGATACCGTTTTTGGAAATTGATCCCTTCAATCCACATAGAGTGGCAGATTATTGGGATGGTCAAAGTTCCGCATCGATACGTAAGCATTTTTTGTTTTATAAAATTAACATTAATACATTGAATTTCGTACACCGCAAATTCCTCGATACTTTTTTTCGTTGTTTTGGACCTTGATCCCGTTAATTTACATAGAGTGGCAAAATGCCCTGTGTCATACCTGACTGTGTGAATCTAAGATAAAGAGTTTGATTATAACAATTACTTTAAAGAGTTTTTAATGTTTAATACAACATAGTTATGTTCAAAATAACCTTTTGAACAGTGATGATGATGATGATGATTATTGTCATGTTTGTGTTTTGCAGGCCGTTGGTGTGGCGTACGATGGAAACCACGTCTACTGGACAGAGATCATGCAGGGAAAGGAGGCCATCTTAAGGTCTAACCTTAATGGATCTAACAAACAGGTATAAAAACTACCATCCCCTTTACTTTAGGATGGCGTGACTTCACGTCGCCGGGATCGTTATTTTAAAACGTGTGGTGGTGGATGAGGAGCAAATGAACAACACAAAGATTTTTTCAGAAGCACATTAATTCTCGACAAATTTGACAAATTTTCGTTGTAAAAGCGTTTGTTTATCATCCAGGTGCTGTCGGTTCAAAACCCGACCGAGCTTGATTTTTTAAACTGACTTAATTAAATCTATGTGCTATACATGCCCCCGGTAGGGTTGAGTCACCCCTTAGGACAAAAAATATGTATATCCCGAAGAGCATCGAGCTCACCACCGAGAGCTATCTATTTAAAAAGAAAATGATTATTGAAATCCGAAATATTTCTCTGGTACTACAGCCGCAGTCTATGCAAGGTTGCGGGCTCTTGCCCTGGAGGCTCCCGGGAACCATCTATGTTCCCATCCCTTCTAAATTCAGAACTAAATTTTGAATGCCCATGCGTATAAGAAAGTGTTGAAATCGCCCTCAAAATATGTCGGACGCGAAATTCACAGCTGCTTTTGAAGTAAAAAAACTGTACGGTTGGTTATGTTTTTATAGGTTATTTTCGGTGTCACGACCTTTCGTCCCAGACAATTCGTTCTACGACTCATCGGCAACGACGTGAGGCACACTGGACGTCCGTTGCACGTCACATTTGGGACAACTGATACACTGGATGTCTCGCTAACCTAACCTAACCTAAGGATCTGTCCAGTGATCCTACAGTCTAGAGATCCATATGTCTCATTAATGAAATAAATTAGGTTAGGTTAGAGATTTTTTCAAATTTATAATATTTGATGTAGTGCAAAGTGCCATGAGACGCTATTTTATTTTGCGGAAGGACTTAGAAGTATGATTGCATTAGGTTAAGTTAGGTTAGCGAGACATCCAGTGCACCAGTTGTCCCGTACGCTAAATGCCCCATGCACCAGACGTCGTTACCGATGAGTCGTAGAACGAATTGTCTGGGATCGTGACACCGTTTGTGTAAATAAATAAATAAGGTTAGGTAAGGTTAGTTTCTAAACAGATGTATAGGCCTCGTTAGTGAAATAAATTAGGTTAGGTTAGCGAGATATCTAGTGCACTAAACGTCCAGTCCGCTACACGTCGTAACCGATGAGTCGTAGAACGAATTGTCTGGATGAAATGCTACGGAAGCGTTATTTTCTTGAATGATTGATGTGAAGCTTTCTTTTAACTTTCTAGGTGATAGTCAAGAACGGTATAGGCACCCCTGAAGACGTGGCCGTAGACTGGCTGACAGGTAGTCTATACTTCACCGACATGGAGCTGCAGCACATAGGAGTCTGCTCAGAAGATGGTCTTCATTGTACTGTGCTGATCAGCAGGGATATACACAAACCTAGAGCCATCGTCCTGGATCCGCTTGCTGGGTAAGGATCATTTACAAAATATATATATTACATAAACACATACAGGAGAATACCGACAGATGGTGATAGTAATTCTTAAGTTTCATCTGTGGAATTCTATGACGCTTACAATGGTGCACATGGCTAAGCGCTGCATGTGTAGTGTTGATCCGCCAGCATCATAGACTTCAGTCCGACATTCACGCATCATCCTTTATATTACAGAAATTTACTATGAATGGGTGGTCTTCACGGGACTACTTTCGTCTACCACCAATTTTAATTAATAGGCTACGACTGGCATTTTATATACTTAGGTTAGGTTAGCGAGACATCCAGTGCACCAAATGTCCCGTGCATCAAACGTCGAAATAGTTCAGTTGGTGTGTGTTTCTTTGAACTCCACTTAGTCTACAATCAGATGCCCTAGGTAGAAGAAACTAAGTGAACAATCTTACGTCTGTGTTCCATTGATTGCAGGTTATACGTTAGAGTGTCATTGTTTATCAAACGAATTGCCCTTCTTTGAACTGAGGCAATGTTTTGACATCAGCATGTAGTAGTCCTTGCTGACTGGTACCGAAAACCTCGATAAACAATCTTTCGTCTCTTATTTTTGTCGCTTGCCATACATTTATGTGTCCGCCATATTGGGACTAGTTATATAGTTTTGCCACCGACGCCGCTGGTGACCGACCAAGTGCCGCACGAGTCAGTTGCGTGTTGACGACCGAGAAGGTCGCATTACGGCCGGCGACATGTCATTCAGCCTGGCCGGAAGCTTGTAAGGTCTGAAATAGTCTGTGTTATCAATTTGCTCCCAATCATGCCCTCACGCGACGGATTAACACCCTTTTTTTGAGAGAGAGGAGGATGTAAGTTTGTATATAATATTTTTTGTGTTTATTTTTTCAGCATGATGTACTGGACCGATTGGGGTGACAAACCGAAGATAGCTAGATCCAACATGGACGGTACTGAAGACATGGTGTTTGTAGGAGACAACATTACGTGGCCCAATGGTCTGACTCTAGATTGGTCCAATCAGCGCCTGTATTGGGTGGACGCTCACGGGCCAGGACACATACAGTCCATAAGACTTGATGGCAAGGATAGGAAGGTAAGGACACAACAACTGGCTGTCTCGCTACCTAACCTAAGGATTTTTTCAGTGATCGTAGAATCCAGAGATCATCTTCTTTGTAGTATCAATCTGGTGGATTGGTTTGCAGCAACGAAATATTGCAAATCGATCTCCACTCTTCTAGATCCTCTGCAATCCTCTTTAGCTCAGCATAACAGCTACAATTCATGTCCTCTAACACTTGATGCAAATACTCCCGTCTAGGGCGCTCTCTGCAGTTTCTACCCTCAACCATCGTTGCGCATGATGTGACCGATCGCCTCTCTGCGATGGTTCTTACTTTACTAGGTGCCTATCTTCCTTGATTATGCTGAGAACCTCATTGCTCGTGACAGAGATCTATAGGTCTCGTTAACGAAACAACGGCAGCGGCTACCGAGTTTTGACAATGTTTTAACGTAAAATAAATGTCAATGTGCTTCTCTCGACGAGTTCTTTGCTTTGAGACCTGCTCATAATCCATCCATACATGCCTATTAAATGAATTTATTGTTTTTCCAGGCTGTTGTAGTAGGTATCAACCATCCCTACTGGCTGGCCGTCTTCGAGGATCGCATCTATTGGAGCGACTGGGGAACCAAGACCTTGCAAGCTTGTGACAAGTTTACGGGACATAACAAGAAGACACTTGCCAGAACTGACGAGATATACGGTGAGTGCTACTTTAATATCAAGGTTTTTACTATTAAGATGGAGACTCATGCGGGAGTCCTACGTTCAACAGTGGACGGGCACTGGTTGATGATTATAGATATAATAGTCCAGACCTCGGAAGCGGCTAATCGAGCTCTTTAAATAACACCGGTTGGTGTGAATTTGATCGCATGTCCGTAAAATGCCAGTCATAGCCTATTAATCAATGTGCGCGTCGTATTCAGATATCCTGATTTTTTGTTGAAAATCGGTTTGTTTGTCCCTGACAATTATTTAAGGATAAGGAGGCACAGATTGTTTGTTCTTCCTAGAAGTAATACTAGCCTGCCAGAGACTATGCCACTTGGGAGAGTGATCATACTGTTCAACCATACCGCCTCGAACATTGATATATTCCACGTGAGAGAAGCCCAGTTCAGATATGAGCTCCACGAATTTATTTATCAAAGTAATTTCATGGAGTCTTCTGTTTAGCGAGCTTCGGGACTTTTTAATAATTGTTGTTAACACATTGTTTGCGGTGTGCATAAATGTGTGCGTTTCAGAAACCTTGTGTGGTGGCGGTGTGCACATTTTTGTGCATTTCGGCTTCCTTCAATTTAGTATCCAAAAAACACGTCATAAACTTCTAATCTCTTGGCCTTTTTACTTTTGTTGTGTAGTGGATAGATGTCGTTGTAATATAAAAAATAATACTGATATTTACTGGTTCAAAGCATAGTTAAAGGTCGTAATCTGTTTTGAAGGAAATTAAACAAATTAACTTTAAGCAATGGATACAGATAGTGCGTTTGTTTGTTTGTCCTAAAATGAAATAAAATACAAAGATCATTGACCTTTACTTTAGTCGGCAGCTGGTACTTACAAAGCAATAAACGCGTGTGGGAAAGCCCGCTATTTTCTAATATTTTATTAGTGATTTTAACATTTTTTTTACTTTTGTGATTTGTGGACTAACATGATTTTATTTTGAGACCTTAGAGACCATTTAACCGTTTTTATATTGTTTTCGAGTTCAACCTCAGAGCATTATTATTTTTCTATTACATAAAATGTTACAACATACAACAAATGTATTTTTTTTATGTAAGAAAATAAATAGGAAAACTTATTATGCTTTACTACTATGCAAAAACATGTCTAAAAATATATAATTTTTTGTGTGCTCCAAGAAACCTTGACGCATCATTTCGCGTTGGGTTGATAATTTTTTTGACCTTCAATGCGAAACAATTGAATGGGGTTCTTTCTATCTGCGAAGAGATAAAGGGTACGAATGTTTCATATTTCTACAAAATAAATATTATAGTCCATCCAATATAGGAAGAACCCTATGACACATTTATTGCCCTGTGCTAAATATCGTCCGATATAACGTTGTAAAAACGTTCGCTACCTATACTAATTTTATCGACATAAACAAAAGCCTCTCTTCTTATATATAATAAGTTATTTAGGTAAATATATCACAATAAAAACAAAATAATAAAAAATATATGCATATTGTTACAAATTAGAAAAAATACGGCAATTTGTAACTATAATACTATAATATCTGACGCATGTAGAAGGCCATGTCACATTACTGCGAAAACCAGTGTTGGGGTATAAATAATCGTATTTTCGATTGTTTTTGTAAATACCTACTAAAATTAAATATTAGAATTATTATCAATTATAAGTGAATATTAACAGGTTTTAAGAGACATGTAAAACAAACTATAAATAATAATATTAGTAATATGAACATTATGAATAAAAGCAAGTGTAGAGATAAATATTAGCACATAACCTTAAAAACACATATTTTAGTCCTTTTCCTTCAGAAGTTTTCGTCCTGGATTTAGCCGTGTCGTCGGTCCATATTTTACCAACATTATGATTAGCATTAAGCCAAGTTTCGTCGAGAAAAACGACTTTCTCCCAATTCCTAATGCTCTTCATTTGACTCGAAAAATCGCATCTTTTCAGGGAAATATCCGTGCGCTCCATTATAAAGTTTCTTTTTTCACATTTTTTTTATATTTGAAGCCAATGTTTTCAATACCTTACTAAGAGACGTCGCACTGCCTTGAAATAATCCGACTGACTTTAGAGAACCTACCAGTTTAAGAAGTGTTGGTATTTCGTTGCGGTCATAGTATGCATACACGTGATTCAGTGCCAAATCAAAGCTATCGGGTTTTTGTTATTGAGCATTTCTTCTGTCGTTTCTTATTTGGTGTTAATATTTTTCTCTTCTAATGAAGATTCACCGTATTTCTCCTCTGTGATCCGAGACACTGTAGATTTACTGATTCCTAGGGAATCCGCGACCCGATCTCGAATGTTTTCAACAGACAGCAATGGTCCACCATTTTGTTTTTCTTAATGAAAATAATCTCGCAAGCGTACGACAAATTCACGTGATTCACTGCTGAGAATAGTTCTTTTCTGTCTCTTCGGCATTGTAAAAACACAAAAATATGATTCAATGAAACAACTTTAACAATACTAACAATAAATATAATAATTACAACAACAAAAAACACGAATCGATCGAAGAACAACACGCTACTGAAAGTCAAACATTTGTACTGATCCGCCATGACGCCGCCATGCGGAAATAGAGATGTTTATATACGATTCACTTCGAATTCAAATTCGATTTTTTTCGAAGAAGAAGAGAAAAAAAATCGACCTAATCGAAATAAATATTTTTGCCCCGTCCCTTTTACAAGGGGCAATAAATGTGTCATAGGGTTCTTCATATATTGGATGGACTATAGTGTTTATGTAAACGTTCGGTTGTTTCATCATTGACACACTGTTTTCTCTGTTTTTTTTTGTGTTTGTTTATCATCATTTTATCATTGCTGCACAATAAAGTAAGTTACACTTAAAATTTCATTAAATTATCGCGGATATTTCTTAAGTTATAGAATTTAAAAAATGTTAAAAAAACTCGCGCGCGAACCCAAATTTCGCCCGCATAAGGCGGCAACCAGTATAAAACATTGCCCGCAAACTATGTGTTAATAATCATAAATACCTATATTCATAAATTGTTTGTATTATATATTATTTCAGGATCGTATTAAATATAATTTGAAATGTTTCTGAAAGAAATAAAATAAAAAAAATGAAAAAATTTACCCTTCTCTCTTCTAGGTATCCATATTTATCATCCTTTAATGGCTGTTCAAAAGAGGCACTCCTGTCAGCGTAACCAGTGCTCGTACATGTGCCTACTCAAAGGAAACAACTCCCATTCTTGTGCCTGTCCAGAAGATAAGCAACTTCAGTCCGATGGCATCAGCTGTATAGGTAAAAACCATAATTAAGTGTTAAAGTGAAGCGTCTTTAGACGTGATATTTGTATGGGTGGCCTCCCGTGCACGGGATTATAGAGCGTCTATAGACGCTTGTGGTATAGAACCGGTTAATTAATACGGTGTCGTGCATCTGCGCGAGTGACGGCGGAGACGAGACAAATATTTTCCAGGCACATGTGCGGCCTCGCGAACGTTCTTTCAGTATGAATTCGGCTGCGCAAGGGTCAACATGAGCGCTGAATTTGTGCGCCAGATATAGCGGCTAATTACGATGTTATTATTTTCTTTTTCAGATACTTACATTACATTTTTTTTTACATTTCAACTTCAACCATAGTCAATCAAAGCAATATTTAGAAATATTCACATTTTCCGGTTTTTAAGTGACATTTTCATAAGGTGTAGAAAATATTTATGTAATATGATGTTTTTTTTAGATGCTATGGAGAGGCAGTACATCATAGTTGGGGCTGGTAGAGTTCTTCTCCATATCAATCACCAGATACTTGGAAGGCATGATATCACTGCTACAGAGCTGAACGTGCTGGGAATCGACAACCTCGTGTATGACAGCAACCTTGGTAAATATATATTATCTTCTATCAAAAAGGTTGTCAGCAGGGTTGTATACTAGGGCCACTGTATATAACCCTTCTTCTAGCAAAAAGGTTGCCCTAAGGGTCCTAATAAGAGGATCTGACAATCCCAGAGAATAAGCTTTGAGGTCTGAAGGAATCCGCCCAGCTCCGACTAGCTCCACTGATTATTATGTCTTTCTTTACAGACCGTGTGATCATCTATGACAGTTCTGCTGGCATCATATATGGAGTACCAAACTGGAAGGACGGGAATCCCCCCAAGCTCACTAGGCTGGTAGACAAACTACTTGGTGACGTCACTGGAATGGATATAGGTATTTATTTAACTTTTTTTTTGAAAATTAACATACAAAAACATTCACATACTCGTAGACCACGGTTTCGCTCTCAATGATTGTGTCGCTTGGTGAAAACCCTCCCTGTCCCGTCCTGTTTTTGGAGACCCAGATGGGGACGTAGGGTTACTGAACGCACGCAAAAAGCTACTTGTTAGAGATTGGCTGAAGGCCTTCCCGTGATTCTAGGTGCATTAGTTAGATGTCAAATAGATCTCAGTCTAAGGCTGCTAAATTAGTATACTACAGCGAGTCTCAAATTGCCTTCTTTGGTAACACGTTGCTAACAACGAAATACGTGAGAATGGATAAGGAAATGCTAAGCTTGGAAAATGGATTCTGCAGAATATCAGACATCAGTAAGGAGTCATTACTTGCGTCTGCACTCTTACAGACGGACGCACAGAAGCGCTAAAAAGCAGCGTAATTCCGTTTGTTAGCAACGAAGTCCTGGTATCCGACCGGACTTGATGTCGACGAAGTATTACAAAAAATAAACTTTTTTTTTTAATCCCACAACTCTTTTTCTTCTAGGGATGCTTTCTTTCCATTCGTTAGAGTCCCGGAGGAAAATTGCTGCTCTCAAACATACATTCCTTCTTCTTCGCGGTACAATTCACAACCCTGGGATTCTTGAATGTTTTAACTTCTACGTTCCAGATAGGTACACCAGTGCTTGTAGCCATCCATTGTTTTTGATCCCAGTTGAAACTTGTGGAGCTTCGAGCACTCAATTTAGTACAACGGCAATGGCGCTCCCAAATGGCCTACCAGCACACCTCGATCCTTTCTTACATCCTTTTCCTCTTTTGTCGATGGTATTGTTCTCCTAGATCTCTGTGACCTTTGACACGTGTCATCTTCTTCTTCTTCTTTTATGCATTTTTAAATTTTTAATTATCTTTTGTATGTATACTCTGTTTTTTTTTATTTTGTACCTTTTTTTTTTGGTTTGTGTAATAAATAAAATAAATGATGATTGTGTTGGCTTGATGCTTACAGATCCCATAACAAACACCCTGTACTGGTGCGATTCTTACTATAGCACCATAGAAGTGTTGTCCCTATGGACCATGCAGCGTGCGCAGCTTCTTGGTGGACTTCAAGGAAACACACCATTGGATGTAGCCTTAATACCTGAACACGGGTGAGATATTTTAAAATAATATTTATTCTTCTTCTTCATTGTGGCTTTTGTGGTGGCAACACCATCTGTTGGTAGCTTTTCTTGACATGAACTGTGTAATGATGTTTCGGCGCGAAAAAAGGCGTCAGTAGTGCTTGGCCCATCTCACAGAGAGGGCTTTTGATAACGAATTTCTGCATCTATACAATATTGGTGGAGATCATGTCCAAAACTGGTTGTTCTGAACGGTAGTAATCATATATTTTAAGAAGATAGAGTGATTAGTCCGATGCTGCCGAGACCTGGACCATTCATTTCTAATGGGCAGCTCACCGCGACCGTGTGGGTCGGTCGAGGAAAAGAATGATGTGTTGTTAGAATGGAAATAAGTATGTATAAGAGGATCGTAACAGGTAGAGGATCGGAGAACAGTGCCTGGAGGGGACATGGGTCGGTAGGCAGCGATCGGTTTAGGTACCTTGGGATCACCATGCCCGTGATTCCCCGGTAGAGAAAACCCTTTGAAGATTAGATCAGATGGGACATATATATTAAAGATACCGCAGGAGAGCATAAAATATAGCTGCCTTTTCTTCAAGCCTAATTTACTAATAATAATAAAAAGCTTGCGAGCAAACGTTGACTGAATCATAAAATAATAATATACATACTCTGATCATATACTACAGAGACATCTATCTTTATATCATGTTGCACAGTGGTATATATACATCAAGTTTCGCGTATCTGACCAGGTGGAGAATGGTGTATATAGGACAGAGCAAAGGTGCAACGCTCGAGGTTCGAATCCCGCGCCTGCCGATATTTTTTCTGAATGAATTGATGCTTAAAAAATTGATGTAGAATTGTATGTGTTAACATGCTCCTCTATCAAAAAGGGGGTGTTATTACGTCGCGTGAGAGCAGGATGAGGAGCAGGTCAGCTGACAAAGATTTTCTTTTAGAAGCACACTGATTATATTTACTTTAAGACATTACAAGCTCCCGGCCAAGCAGAAACGTACCGCTAGACGTGACGCAACCTTGTCTCGCTAAAGGGTGGGGACCGACTGCCGATCTCCGCGCTGTGTCGGCTCTCCCACGCGCTACCTGCGGTGGCGTTTTTAACTAACACACCTGTTAGTGGAACTGATAATTACTAATAATATGTTTATGTATCAATATGCTTAAGGTTGTTCCTATGTTTATGCCTGTTTTCAGAATCATGTTCGTGGCTTTTCGTTCCGAAGATGGATACATCCATATATCCAGGATGAGCATGGATGGACTTGGTACACCAGTGGCTGTCATAGAGCATGGACTATTCGGTAAGTTTGTAGCCCAATTCAGGCATGAACTATACGAATTTCTTTAGAAGAATAATTTGTTGGAGTTGTCTGTTTGATGAGCATTGGAACCTTCTGTTTTATTTTTTATTTATGTAAACCCATACAGGAGAATACCGACAGATGGTGACAGTGATTCTGAAGTATCATATGTGGAATTACATGATGTTTACCATGGTGCATTTGGCTAAGCACTGCATGTGGAGTATTTAACTGCCAACGTCATAGACTTACAGCCCGATATTCACGCATCATCCTTATTATTATAGGAATTTACTATGAATGGGGTCTTCACGGGACGACTTTCGTCGATAGGGAAAAAAAGTGTTGAAATGGCGTCCAAGAACTGGCAAACAGAGTGTTGGCTGATCAAGATAAACTGACGATATTAGTAGATTAGCGGTAGTAGCTTGGATGCGGAGGATCGAAGAGGATGGAGACTCATGCGCAAGGCTACGTTCAACAGTAGATATAGGCTGATGATGGTGAAATACATAAGTTACAATCTAATATTAACATCCTCCTCTCTCTCAAAAGGTTGTTATTCAGTCGCGCGAGCGCATGATGAGAAGCAGATCAGCAAAACAAATACTTTTTCAGATTTTTTCAGAAGATAAAACTTCACAAATTTATAGCTCGATCTAGCATTCGGTCGAGCCACAATACAGTATGCTCTCGCCGACGGGCGGGGCACGACTGGCCTGATGGGCTTCGCACCGGCGCCACAGTGGCGGTCTATATAACTAGTCCCAATATGGCGGACACATAAATGTATACCAAGCGAACAGAAATAAGAGACGAAAGATTATACATCGATGTTTTCGGTACCAGTCAGCAAGGGCTACATCATGCTGATGTCAATATATAAAATTAATGATTAATTATTTTCTTTTCTAGGTCCTGTTATAAGACTACACTATGATAGAGAAACCACTTTACTGTTCATCTCTGATTCTGGTTCAGGAGAAATACAAACAGTGCATTATGAAGGTAACGATTATCACTTAACCCTTTCGTTACGGCTCGGTGGAATACAAATTATACTGTCAATAAGGCGTGAATTTTTCAAACCATTTTTTTTGCTTTTAACTAGTATTTGAAGCATAAATGTACTTATCTGACCTATTTTCATATATCACATTGGTTTTTGTATCCTTTAGCTGTCAGATGATGCATAAAAAACTATTCTAAGAAAGTAGAAAAACGATATATCAAGTTTACCGATGTCAACGATCGGGGAATCTTTGACGGCATATACCGACAACCGATGAAAAAGGGTTAAAAAATCTTGAAACATTTGGATAGAAAAATATTTTTTCGATACATTTTTTGCTATTTTTTTCTATGTAAACACATACAGGAGAACACAGACAGATGGTGATTTGCTTGGTGAAAGCCCTCCGCTGTCGCGTCCTGTTTTTGGAGACCCAGATGGGGACCCGTTACTGGACGCACGCAAAAGATACTTGTTAGAGAGTGGCTGAAGGCCTTACCATGATTCTAGGTGCATCAGTTTGATGTCAAATAGACCTCAGTCTAAGGCTGCAAAACTAGTATACCACGGCGAGTCTCGAATTGCATTCTTTGATTACCCGTTGCTAACCACGAAATACGTGGGAATGGATAAGGAAATGGTAAGGTTGGGAAATGGATTCTGCAGAATGGCAAACATCAGTTTAGGAGTCATAACTTGGTGATAAGATACCGACAGATGGTGATAGTGATCTGTGGAATTCTATAACGCTTACCATGGTGAATATGGAGTGTTGATCCGACAACGTCTTAGACTACAGCTTGAGATTCACGCATCATCCTTATAATTACAGGAATTTACTATAACGACGTTCGTCTACCACTAATTTTAATTGATAGGTTATGACTGGCATTTTACGAGTGACGGATCAATTCACAACAACCGGGGGGTATCTTAGATCTCAGAAATCGATAAAAAAATCTCATTTATATTTAAATGTATATAAATATTTTTTTACCCATATTGAATATACTAATGCCATTTTAATTTTATAACTGACCACGTTCATACTTACACAGTAGATGCCTTTTTATTTAGTCTATTGCCGACTATATTTATTTCCTGCTAATTGACTTAACTTACTGCCAAAACCTTGAATTACTTACTGAACAATAGATAAGAAATACAGGCCATAATGTAAATTATGTTTTTTTGTCCGCAGGAACCGGAAGAAAAGGATTTAGAAACCCGGCGTCTCAGATAGGCAGCATCACGACCTTAGGGAATGATCTGTTCTGGGCGAACAAGGCTTCGAAGCGCCTGTACTGGACCAACAAGAGGGATGTCACTGATCAAACTAACAAGAGGATCAAGCTGGGTAAGACAGCATTCGCTTCTCTCGGTCTTCTTCATAGTATCAATCCGGTGGATTGGTTTGCAGCAACAAAATCTCGATCTCCACTCCTCTGCAACCTTCTCCAGCTCAGCATAAGAGCTGCAACTCATGTCCTCGAACACTTGCTGCAAATACTCCCGCCTAGAGCGCCCTTTGCAGTTTCTACCCTCAACCATTACTTCCACAATGTCGTGAAGAAGACCATCGTGGCGCATGATGTGACCGATTGCCTCTCTGAGATGGTTCTTAATAGGTGCCTATCTTCCTTGATTATCCTGAGAACCTCATTGTTCGTGACGTGGTCTCAAATTCCGAGAATTCTTCTGTATGACCAAATCTCAAAGGCCTCTAGTCTTTTTTTCATCACATCACTTTCAGATAAGCACTATGTCTCACAACCGTACGGCAAGTTGCTTGCGGAGCTTTAAGTTAATATTTTGTCTTGATATCAGCTTGATATATCCCTTGCAGGCTGGTGCCGAAAACCTTGATATGCGATCTTACGTCTCTTTTTGTTCACTCGTCGGACATGCGTGTGTCGCCATATCGGTTTTTTGACAAATCCGGTCAGGGGTGTGACGCTAGTTATTTCAATTTCAATTTCAATTTTATTTTTTTCCTTGCAGAAACATTACAAATTTTATCAATTCAATGCATTTCTGAAGTACAATAATATAAATACAATAATATAATATAAAATATAAAATACAATAGGTAACATAAATGTGGTGATGTAAATTTATTGACACATTTAGTATCACTGACCTCACACTCAGAACTAGCGTCAGGAGACTCAAGATAAACAGTTTGACTTGTAACAACAAAAACCCTGTCATAAGTATATCATGATTGACTCACAAATAACAAGGCATTATTGTCACAAAACAAAACGTGTAACATTTCGCCTCCATAAACACCAGTACTGAATTTAAAGCAATATAACACTAAATATGTCAATATCTTCACTCAAGTTGGTTTCAACCACTGTTCACTGCGATTCTTTCGTCTTATGCGTATCCAGGGTTGAACGATGGTCCTTTCAGGCCACACTTGAGGCTCCATGAGAGACTCCAGCGAAGTCGCGATGACCCCGACTTTGAAAGAAGTTGACAGCGTCCGCCTGCTGACAATTCTCCTGATGGTCATCCAAGAAGGATTGAATGCAGCGGTCGCTGCCAAGAAGCTCTGCAAGTCCTCAGCCGATGTATCTGGGTGAAGGCCCTTGGCGTGAAGATACGCCATCTTCACTCCAGTAACGTTTTTGAAGGAGCTGCAGAACCACGGATCATCAGACGTGCTGAATGTTGTTGCCTTTCCGCATGCGGAGAGGCGCGACTCAACTTAGAACGTTGAACTTCTCCGGAAAGATTGCTCGGGGGAGGGAGAGGACATCCACGGAGAAAGCACTCAGGTCCTCCAGTTCCTCGAACGATGATTCGTCCCGGCTGAGAACGGAAGTCCTTGGGAGCCTTGCTCGAAACAGCAGGGGCTCCTTCGAAGAGGACTCCTCGGAAGATACTATCGATAGTATCTTCCGAGGAGTCCCCTTCGGTGGCCCCACTCGAAGCGGATTCTTTGACGGCAGGTTCGGAGTCTCTGCTGTCACAGTTAAGCGACATCGACACAGGAATGTTGACAGCTTCAGCGTAGGTAGCCGGAATTGATTTGCACGCTCGGGGTAAGCGCCTTCTGCGGGAAGTCGGCAGACTTGTCGGGTTGGGTGGAGGGTCCACACCAACGGATGTCAGAGCATCATCCATCCCGCATCCAACAGCCTTTAAGAGCCTCTCCAGCAGCAAACGGTGATCGTCTAAGCGACGATTTATTTGCGCGATATCACAATCGCAACAGTTCGTCATCCTGTAGGTAGGATGACTAGACACGTCCGCCCGGTTTGAGTGTCGAGCGACGAAATAAAGTTATATACATGGCTGCTGTGATTGGTGCGCCATTAGTTCTGTAGATCGCCATTTGCGGCGCTGAGCGATTGCCCACTACGAGCGCGCTTAGTGGCCAATAGTTGTCCTCCGACCGCGGCGAGCGTCGTATTATGGCCGGCCCGGCGCCTGAAGCATGTTATTCCGCCCGGGCCGGAAGTTTGTCAAGTTTAATTAAATATATGTGCTTCTGAAAAAGTTTGTGTGTTGTTCATCACTAGTCAGACATGTATGTGTCGCCATGTTGTTTTTTTGACATGTCCGGTGTGTCATTAGTATTGTACGTAGCTGTCTGTCATTGGTGCATAATTAGTTTCTATAGATTGCCACTTGCTGCGCTGAGTGTCACCGACCACGGGCGCCCGGTGGCGAATAATCAGTTATATGCCGACGAGTAGCGTGTTGTAATGCAAGACGGCGACGACCGGTATCAATATACTAATGATTTGAGAAATAAAAAATAAAAAACTGTTAAGCCTTTAAGCGCCCAGCGGTTTACTTACGGGACCGCAGATTTGGTATGTTCAATGCCCTACGGTCTCATACAGGAGTGCTTATGGTTCATTTCACAATCGGATTACATTAATTTGTAATAAAAGTATTAGAATAAGTTAATGGAAGAATCTATTGTGCGACGAAACATTACAAACATTGGCCTGCTAGGGCATTGAACGACGTAAATCTCCTGCTGGGCGGATAAAGGTTAATGTGGTTGCCTACCTTCACAAGTCGAGAAGGTTTTGGGATCCAAATCAAATAATTAAAGATATTTACGTTTGTGGTTTTGCAGGTTTGAACGTGACAGTCAACCAGATGCACGTGGCTGCAATGCGCCATATAAAGTTTAACCAAGCTTCGCAGTCCGGACTGCAGATCTGCGTGCACGCACGTGTGCGTCCAGGGAGAGGTACTGCGAGACGCCAGAGAGGGACACGCACAGCTCACGCACAGGTGAGTGAACCTTCGATAATGATTAAATTAAAAACGACCTTTGGCTCGTAAAGCAAACGCCTTGACCATTGAGCTATTCCCGCCGGCTAGGATATGGTGATTGATGTTGATAATGTGTTTTTTTCTGTATAGATGCTTGTGTCCACAACACTTGGTGGAATCTGCCGAAGATCCCGGCACTTGCGAAAAACCAGTGGTTTGCGAGCCAGACTTGTTCTTGTGCAGACTGAGCAACAAGTGCTTGGACATGAACAAGAGATGTGACGGAAAGAACGACTGCATCAAAGGAGAAGACGAGCGCTACTGTCAAGGTATAAGATAACTTTATATTCGAAAATTACGGTCAAAATATTGACACAGAGAATGTCGCCTTACATGGCTAAACCCAAAAGCCACGATGCCAGGTAAAGCGTGCTTACATGCTTATTTCTAAACTTTTGTCTTCATCCATTCCCACGTATTTCGTGTTTAGCAACGTGTTATATTACGAACTAAACAAGTGAAAAAATTAAGGAGATTTTCTCGGAAATTGTATTAGTTATACGTGGTGTACTGAAATTAGAGTGACGAAGGCAATTCGTAGTATACTTATTTCGCAGCCTTAAACTGACCATTTATAACTCAAGAACGGCTGGACCAATTTACATAATTTTAAATTTGTTGGATTCGTCTTGATCCCGAATAGAAGAATATTCATTAAAACATTTGTAAAAAAATTACGTGAAAAAAATATGAAGATATTAATTTTTCCGTACATTTTGTATGAAAACGGCTTTTAAGATTTATGCATATTTCAATAGATGGCGTTGTTGTATAGCATTATCATTATGCACACAACGCCATCTCTTATCATTTTTTTTAGAATTCATTTAAAATTAATTTGATTAAGCCATACTAACTTCGCAGTCTTAGACCGAGGTCTATTTGACATCTAACTGATGCACCTAGAATCACGGAAAGGCCTTCAGCCACTCTCTAACAAGTAGCTTTTTGCTTGCGTTCAGTAATGGGATCCCCATCTGGATCTCCAAAATAGGACGGGACAGGGAGGGTTTTCACTAAGCGAGTATTTTTAAACTATCAGAGAACCTGAACACTTTTTCACATCATTGTTCTGTGTTAGAAAAAATGTATTAAACCTTTAATACTTGAACAGATCACGCTCCCAAGTGCTCCCCTGAAGAGTTCCGTTGTCACAAGGGTCAATGCATTGACGCCAGCAAGCGTTGTGACAACCATGTCGACTGCGACGACCACTCGGACGAAGACGGTTGTGACAATGACAGTAAGTTTAATCGATTCTTTTATATTTTAACATTCACTTTGAGAAAATGGTGATGGGAACACCGTCTGTTGGTACCTCTAAATTTTAAAACGCATGGTGGAGGAATGAGGAGCAGATCAGCAACACAAAGATTTTTTCCGAAGCACATTGACATATATTTAATTACAAGATAAAAATTGACAAACTATGGTATTCGGCTCAGGCTACGGACAATGAATGATCTACGTCCGTTGAGGGCCGAGCCGAACTGAGACGGAGCGCTTTGTAACACCTGTCGGCCCTTTGACGAATTATCTTCTGTCAAAACAACCAAAATGGTGACACATGTCCGACGATCGAACAAAAATAAGAGACGAAAGATTGTAAATCGAGGTTTTCGGCACCAGCCTGCAAGGGCTCTATCGAGACAATATTAACTTTCTACGCAGTTTCAACATGATTTTCTCTCATAGAGCGGCACGTGACACAGTGATTTCTCTAGTGGGCGGCTTGATGATTGCTCAGGTTATGGAGGCGTCGAAAGTGAAGAGAGAAGAGCTTGTCCGTCAGGTCGTCTACTTATAGAGAGCCAGCTCAACTCCCGTCTTGATAGGTGCAATAGTACTTGAAGCGACCTCTGGTGACGGCGTTTCTACCGATATGTATATATATTGACATCAGCATGATAGAGCCCTTGCTGACTAGTACCGAAAGCATCGATATAATTCGTCTCTTATTTCTGTTCGCTTGTCATACAAGTATGTGTTGCCATATTGGCATTTAAAACTAGTTACATAGACCGCCGCTTGTGGCGCCGGTGCTACAGCCCATCACGGGCGCGCCAGTATTGTGCCACCCGTTGGCGAGAGCATGTTGTATTGTGGCTCGGCCCAAATGCTGTAAGTAAATGTCGGGCCATAAGTTTGTAAAGTTTATCGTAAATATATGTCAATGTGCTTCCGAAAAAGTCTGTGTTATTAATCTGCTCCTAATCCTGCCATCACGCGACTGAATAACAACCTTTTGAAAGAGAGTATGATGTTAATACATGTAGTATTGATTGTGTAAAGCTTTACAACGCTTATTCTTGTATGTATGTAATTAAATATACATATACTATACATGAAATTCTTTAAAAGAGTCCATTCATTCAGAAAAAATATAGGCAGAAGCAGGATGCGAACCGCGGACCTTGGAACCAACCATTTGCCCAGGTATTCATACCGCTCAGCCACCGTGGCTATTTCCTCCGCCTGAGCTGACTCGTGTTGCTACTTGTATTTATGTTATTTTTATCATCGTATGATAGATGTCTATAGCAGCGGTCGGGGAACTGTTTTAACCATTACCCCAAAATATTTTTGCGTAAGTCGATATTCCCCTTCCACCCAATTTTAAAAGAAGACAATCAATGTATACTTAAATGAACATTATTTATTGAATTAGTTTACACGGAAAATAACAAAAAAGTTACATGAAAATAGTAAGTTTTATGAAATAGCAAACTAGAAAAATTTCCTTATTACCCCAAAAAACATATTTTTACCCCATTTGGGGTAATTTACCCCGGTTCCCCGACCGCTGCTCTTTAATATATATTCAAAGTATGTATATTCTGAATGAATTGACTCGTTTTAAGAATTTCATGTATAGTATGTGTATATTTAATTACTAATAATATTGTAATATAGTCAATGATCTATAAAAGTAGATTAGAATATTGAAATAATAAAATAATATTCTAATAAAAATATTTAATCCATATACTTTATTCTTGTTCTTATAAAACTTTATCTATTGCATAAAACAACGATAAATTATCAAATAAATCAGTTTTATCAATCGAATCCCGTCACTGGACGTTTCTTTGTACTGGAATCCGTTGCACTCCGACGTCACCATTCAGCTGACGTCGACACGCACTCATTGGTCGCGCAACATCGGTATTTGACTACAATGCTGGACATATCTTTGCAGGTTCCTCGAGTATTAGATGCGAAGAAGGTCAGTTCAAATGCCGCGATGGCGTCTGTTTGGATCAGCTGTTCGTGTGTGACAAGAGATCCAACTGCGCCGATGGTGAAGACGAAGAGTTCTGCGTTACCAGGACGTCCACCTGCAAGCCGGACTCTTTCCAGTGAGTAAACAAACCCGCCCATAGACTATCAATGAAACCTTTTTAACATTCCGGTAAAGCCTAGCACCAAATGCTTATGCATCATAGTGGATGAAAAGAGAACGTTCTTTGAGCACGTCAAGTCTTCCCTGGCTAGCGTCAAGGTAAGCTTTCAGAAGGCTGCAAGGCCTTGCCAGAGCCAGTTAGGGAGCATCTTTCCGTACGGCTAAGCTGTACTACAACTCTATTTATCTGAGCTCCCGTCTGCTACGGAGCTAGTTGCTGGGTGGACTCTTGTGACCGCCGTCAACGTATGCGTATCACCCTAATTCGCGGGCAGAGGTTCCATCTCATGGCTATGGCCAAAGCCTATAAAACATGTTCGACAGAGGCTCTGCCGGTTCTACTAGGGATTGTCCCTCTGGATCTGGAGGTGCAGCGGCGGGATGCTTTATAGAACCTACGTCGCGGTTGTGCGTCTAAGATCTGAGATATCGTACTACAGCCCAGCGCTTCTCCCGAACCCATAAAAAAGCTTTGTGCTTTTTTTCGGACCTATAAGTAGTCGTTTCTCATCCATTCAATATATAGTTCGGTTTGAGACCCGAGTGGTAAAATAAATAGACTGTCGGAAAGTAATAATATTAAGCTTGTGAATAAATGCAGAAATATATACATACTTTGAATATATACTATAGCGACATCTATCATACGACGATAACAATGACATAACTACAAGTTCCAACGTGAGTCAGCTCAGGCACAGCAATAGCCAAGGTGGCTGAGCGGTATGAAACCTGGGCATAGTTGGTTTCCTAGGTCCGCGGTTCACGTCCCGCTTCTGCCGTTATTTTTCGGCATGAATTGACGCGTTCAAAGGAATTTGATGTATAGTAAATGTATATTTAATTTACTAATAATTTAATTATATTTTTACTTTACAGATGCCGCAACGGAAACTGCATACCCAAGCTTTGGGAGTGCGATTCAGAAACCGATTGCTCCGACCATACAGACGAGCATAACGATTGCAGTGAGTTTTTCTTTCATTGTTAATTTTATATCAGTATTTGTCTTCTTCGTAGTATCAAACCGGTGGATTGGTTTGCAACAACAAAATCTTGCAACTCGATCTCCACTTCTATCGATCCTCTGCAACCCTATTCAGCTCAGCATAAGAGCTACAATTCATGTCCTCGAACACTCACTGCAAATACTCCCGGGTATCCTCTACAGTTTCTTCCCTCGATCATACCTTCCACAATGTCGTGAAGAAGACCATCGTGGCGCATGATGTGACCGATCCCTTATCTGAGATGGTTCTTACTAGGTGCTTATCTTCCTTGATTATGCTGAGAACCTCATTGTTCGTGACGTGGTCTCTCCAGGAAATTCCGAGAATTCTTCTGTATGTCCACATCTCTTGTCTTTTCTTATCACTTTCAGATAAGCACCATGTCTCACAGCCGTACTTCAAGTTGCTTGCAGAGCTTTAAATTAATATTTTTTGACTCGAGAATTTTGGTATTTATTGAACGCTAGCCTTGCTTGATGTATGCGTCTGTTGACTTTTCTTTTTGTTCTGCCATCCCAGGTGATCGTACTTCCAAGGTATACAAACTCTTTTGCATCTTTTAGGGTTACTCCTAGCATTGATATATTAATGTTCTGCTGCTTATTTACTGCAGTATTTGTATAGCGCTTTTTTATGACCGAATGGTCAATCCAAAAGCGCTTCTTTGCCTCTCTGAGTAAAAAGGTGGGTCTTGAGTCTGCTTCTGAAGGATGCCGCCGCTTTAAGCTCTCTTATGCTTTCCGGCAGCGAGTTCCAGGTCATTGGTGCCGCGTAGCTGAAAGCACGATTGACAAAGACCGTGCTAGGAAGTTATATTATGTCATAGCGACCTCGCTTCGCCGGGATCACCATCGGGACGCGTGGATGAGGAGCAGATCGCCAAAGAATCGAACACGCCGAGAAGCACATTAAGATTTAATTTAGATTTGAAAAAGTGACAAAATTCGGACGTCCGTTCAGGACCGACAATGCCATACACATCACAAGTCCAGGACGAGCTCCGACTGACTTTCTTACAGCAGTGACAGTCACAGCACCCGCAGACTACATATTGGCCACATGGCAAACTATACGCTCTCATATGATAGGTTGGAACTCTCAAAATCGAATATCAAATGATGTCAGCTCGATATAGCCATTGCAGGCTGGTGTCGAAAACCTCGATGTACAATCTTTCGTCTCTTATTTTTGTTCGCTCGACGGACATGCACGTGTCGACATATTGGCGTTTTGACAAGTCCGATCGTGGTTGTGACGTTAGTAATGTACATGGCTGCTGTGTTTGGTGCCCCATTAATTCTGTAGATCGCCACTTGAGGCGCTGGGCTACAGCCCACTACGAGCGCGCTTAGTGGCCAGTAGTTGTCCCCCGACCGCGACGAGTGTAGTATTGTGGCGCCTGAAGCATGCTATTCCGCCCGGGCCGGAAGTTTGGCAAGTTTAATTAAATATACGTGATTCTGAAAATGTCTGTGTGTTGTTCATCTGCTCCTCATCCTGCCACCACGCGATTCAATAACATCCAAGAGAGGAGGATGTTGCAATTTAGTGTTAAAGTTACTTAAATCTAAAACTTGTCAGACGAGCGAACAAAAATAAGAGGCAGAATATCGTATATCTAGGCATTTCGGCACTAGCCTGCACTATGCATTAGCATTTTTGAAGTAAATTATTTCCTTATTTCAGAATACAACAAGGTGTGTGACCCCGGCATGTTCCGCTGTAGGAATTCTCGCTGCATAGATTCCAGACTTCATTGCAACAAGCAAGACGACTGCGGAGATGGTTCAGATGAATTGGGATGCTTGACACAAGCTGAGAAGGTGCTAGAAGTAAGTACAGTTGGTAGACTACGATGAAATGATATGATGAGTTAAGAATCTTCATTCTAGAAGAACGCCCAATAGGTAAATATGTGTCATTCAAGCTGAGAAGATGAGAAGCTATACTCTACAATGTCGGGGTCATCGCGACTTCGCTGGAGTCTCTCATGGAGCCTGAAGTGTGGCCTGAAAGGACCATCGTTCAACCCTGGATACGTGTAAGACGAAAGAATCGTAGTGATCAGTGGTTGAAGACAAATTGAGTGAAGATATTGACATATTTTGTGTAATATTGCTTTGAATTCAGTGCTGGTGTGGATGGATACGAAATGTTAGATGTTTGATTTTGTGACAATATTGCCGTGTTATTTGTGTGTCAACCATGATACATTTTTGACACGGTTTTTGTTGTTACAATTCCTAACTATTGGCGCTGCGTATTCCGACACAACATGTACTGAGTGTGAGGTCATTTACACTAAATATGCCAATGCTTATGGATCTTTTTTTTTGTAAATGTGATATAAGAACATTCACATATTAGCTTATGAACGCAATAAAATTATTTTTGTAATGTTTATAAAGGAAAAAATAAAGAATTTCAATAATATAAAAATGTAATGATCATTATTTTACTTCAGGACAATGAATGCAACGATGACGAGTTCAGCTGCGAATTCAATTCCACTATTTGTCTGCCTTATTCTGCCAGGTGAGTTATTGTTTTATCCCTTCCGCATCGGTTGTCGGCATATGCCGTCATAAGATTCCCCGACCGTTGACATCGGTTGACGTGATATATCGTTTGCTACTTTCTTAGAATAGTTTTTTATGCATCATCTGATAGCTAAAGGATACAACAACCAATGTGATATGAAAACAGACCAGATAAGTACATTTATGCTTCAATTACTAGTTTTATAATTGACAGTATAATTTGTATTCAAACCGAGCCGTTATGAAAGGGTATTGTTTATGATTTTTTTTCCGTGCTATTTTTAGTCTTGAGATTGAGAGGTATGAGGCGGTCTGCACATCTCCACAGTCACACAGCAGTGACTCTCTCTGCCGAAACATTCCCCACAACTCTAAGTTGTCTTTTGTTCTACCAACTCCAGATATTAAGCTGTTCAGGGATTTTCAGGTCTTCCAGTCAAAGTTCTTGCCAGTTGGGAGGCCTTCCTTTGGAGTAATGAAATCCTCTGATGCAACTTGTTGCCAGAGTTGGAGTCTCTCAGTTTCAGGGCCGGATGTGAGAGGTTGTGTGGATCTCAGAAAGCTACTTTGTGACTTCAGTCTAGCTTTTAGGAATAGTTGGTTATACAAGCAGTGGAACGGTTGGTTGATTGGCTTACGCATTTTTTCGGCGCATATGACTTTGCGTGTTATGTTTGGTGGTGCGATACCAGCCAAGGGGGATAGTTTAGAAATGGGTGTTGGTTTGAGGCAGCCTGTGACGACTCTGCATGCATCATTCAGGCAGTATCTACTTGATTACTTCTATTGATGTCTTGAAGATAGTTATTGTCTTTTTTAGTCTCCATCAGCACGTGTTCTTCATCATTTCTTGCGACATTTCAGATGCAACGGTACGGCCGAGTGTCCGCGAGCGACTGACGAAGCAGGCTGCGAGGTCATGAAGGCAGGATGTCGTGTGGGGGCTGAATGGGGCTGCAAGACTGATGGACAATGCGTGCCTGAAACATGGAGGTGCGATGGAGTGCAGGATTGCAGGGATGGGTCCGATGAGGACGAAAAGTTGTGCAAGGAGATCAAAGGTAATTCATCAGCGTCATTGTGGGAAATATCATTACCCAACTCTTTTTCTTCTAAGCATGCTTTCTTTCCATTCGTTTCCGGAGGAAAATTGCTGCTCTCAAACATTCATTCCTTCTTCTTCGCGGTGCAATTCACAACGCTGGGATTCTTGAATGTTTTATTTTCTATTTTCGAGATAAGTACACCCGCGCTCGTAGACATCCATTGTTTTTTATCCCAGTTGATACTTGTGGAGCTTCGAGCACTCAATTTAGTACAACGGCAACGGCGCTCCTAAATGGCCTACCAGCACATCTCGATCCTTTTCTTACATCCTTTTCCTCTTTTGTCAATGGTATTGTTCTCCTTGATCTCTGTGATCTTTGACACGTGTCATCTTCTTCTTCTTTTGTGTTATTTTTATTTTTTATTATCTTTTCTATGTATTGTATATTTATGTATACTCTATGTTTCTTAATATTTGTACACTGGAACTTCGGTTCTGTGAAATAAATAAATAAATCATATGCTGAAGGTTTCCCAAAGCAAAGTTATCATAGCTAGGTCATCAATGACTGCAGGGACTCCATGAAAGTAGGGATGGGTGTGATGAGTACCGAGAGTTGTGCAAGGAGGTCAAAGGTAAGTCATCAGCGTCATTGTGGCAAATATTCTCATGAATCTGGAGCTGTCGTAAGTCAAATATGTCATAACTGTAGTTCATAAAATTTAGCAGATTCTACTATACAATAACACATTTGTATTGTTTTTTAACAGGAGGTGTGGTGAAACATTATCCTTACCAAGTCACGATGACGTCTCCACTGCACCAAGGTCATCCGGCGTGCCAAGGAGGGTTCCGATGCAGTTCTGGTCAGTGCATCGACTACAAGTTGCTGTGTGACGGCACCGAGAACTGCAACGACGGCACTGACGAGCACGGCCTCTGCTGTAAGTGTTGCAACTCTGTAACTAGTGCTAGTGTTTCATCTAATGATAGTGTTACATCTCTCAGTCCATCAAGTGAGTGGGAAAATTCAAAATGCTTTCTACGAGGACACTTCTTATATATTCGCAAGCGAATGGCCGCAAAGTGGCTCGTCCCGAACCACTACACAAGCCAGCTGCTAACCGGACACGGATTCTTCCGGAGCTACCTCGACAGGCTTGGACAGTTGGAACCCACATCCCAGGCAGAGTGCCCATGTGACGGCAGCTCTCCGCAGGACGCACCTTACGTTCTGTGGAACTGTCCGCTTCACCACTCTGTGAGGATTGCACTCTTTGAAGTGTTCCGGCCGGTATCAGGTCCGGTCAGATACCAGCACTTCATTGCTAACAAACGAAATTATGCTGCTTTTGAGCGCTTCTGCGCGTCCGTCTGCTAGAGTGCAGACGCAAGTAATGACTCTTAACTGATGTCTGCCATTCTGCAGAATCAATTTCCCAACCTAACCATTTCATTATCCATTCCCACGTATTTCGTGGTTAGCAACGTGTTACCAAAGAAGGTAATTCGAGACTCGCTGTAGTATACTAATTTCACAGCTTAAGACTGAGATCTATTTGACATCTAACTGATGTACCTAGAATCACGGGAAGGCCTTCAGCCACTCTCTAACATGAAGCTTTTTGCGTGCGCCCAGTAACGAGTCCCCATCTGGGTCTCCAAAAACAGGACGGGACAGGGAGAGTTTTCACCAAGCGAGGACATACGAGACAGAGGCCCTTCTGGTTCTATTGAAAATTGCCCCTCTACTGCTGCCATTGTCAATTCTTCGTTCTAGGCCATATCTGCACCCGAAGGTCCATTTTAGAACATATATGGTTGTTGAAAACCTCTAGGGCAGAAGGCTGAGTGTTTCAAGAGTCTGTAACTCATCTGAGGCATATTTTTGTGTGATTTGTAAATAGTATAGAATAGTAGATTAACCCGACGCTCTCGAGGCTTTGTCCACTTTGTCTTAAGGGGTGGCTCAACCCAACCCAGCTCGTGTTAGTGCCTATTTAATCGTATTTTTTTGTATTTTTCAGCTACCGCCTGCATGAAGAGTGTTTGTTCGGAAACGTGCGTGCCCAGTCCCCTAGGAGGCCTCTGCACGTGCTATCCTGGCCGCGTGCTAAACAAGGACGGTCGCACGTGCGCGCCCGCACCGCCACCGTGTCAGATGGAACCTCCTCCCTGCGCGCATCGCTGCTATGACTCTCCACACGGACAAGCTATCTGCTCGTGCTACGCGGGATACGAACTCAGGTAGATAGCACCTATCATCATCACGGCCAAGAGAACGCTCCGATATCAGGGAACGACTCAACCTTGACCCGCTCTCGCAAGCGCGGTAGACGGAGACTGAGTAGTACCTTGCTCGCTCTTAAGTGGCACTACGTCAACCGCCCTGCCACCTGCAAATGATCTCATCATTATCAATCTGTTTCCGTCTACTGTTGAGCGTAGGCCTCCCGCATGAGTCTCCTTCCTCTTCGATCCTCCGCCTACCGTATTCAGGCTACTCCCGATATTGTTTTGATGTCGTCACACACTCTTTTTGATCGTTCTTGAACGCTTTTTTTCTCTTCGATAGATACTCGTATATCGTGCCCATTGCTACTTGAGTATGTGTATTCGTTGTGTAGCCTACACTACTTGAATTCTACTTCGGATATCCTCGTTTAAGTTTTTTTTTCTTTTAGAGACACTCCTCTCCTGTCTCCCTGTATCCAGCCCGCACAGATCTCCACCCGTCTCGATCTACCGCCCTCCGCATCCAGGCTACTTCTGTTGCTCTTCCGATATCGTCAATCCATCTTTATACCTTGTCAGATGGAGTCCCCTCCTTGCACGCACCACTGCTATGACTCTCCCTATGAATAGGCTGTGTTCAAAACGTTATTTTAAACATAATTATTTTTATAAAACCTCCGAAGTAATTGTTAAAATCAAACACTTTATCTGTCAATTCATACAGTCAGGGATCAAAGTCAAAAACAATAAGTATCGAAGAATTTGCAGTGTACGAAATATGAAAATGTATTAGTAATGTTAATAAGGAGTGCTTACGCATCGATACGCATCGATACGCATCGATACAGAGCATGGACGATCTCAATAATCTGCCACTCTATGTGGATCGAAAGGATCAAGGTCCAGAAACCGTATCGAAGAATGTGCAGCGTATGACATTCAAATGTATTAATGTTATTTTTAACTGCTAACACATGTTGTAAATTAGGGTATAAAAGGGGGACTCGCATTAAATCAATTAGTATCAACTCAACTCCGGTCTTTGGTCTTATCCTCAGTGTCGGATACTTGGTATTCCGGAATCACCATATAAGCGGATGCTGTAATTTCGGGACCGCGACCACTCGGTTCCGTAACAGGCTGTCACTCATTGTCGTTAATTTTTTCTCCAATTTATTGACGAGAGAAACGTCATTTAAGATGATTTTCTTGTATTGTTTTTGTTTTAGATTCGATAGAAGAAGATGCAAAGCGATCGCCGAGCCCATGTCCATACTGTTGACGGTCGGTAACGAAATAAGGCGTCTTTCAACCAAAGACAGTTCTCTAAAGATAGTCAGACAAGCTCCCAAAGGCTCCAAAGTGACAGCAGTCGACTATATATCAAGCAAAAAAGTTCTGGTGTATTCCATTCAAGGGTCTTTGAGTCAAATTCAAGTTGTCAACGTGGAAACTGGAAAGAACTTGGATACTATAGGCCGAGTGGGATCGGCCAGTATGATCTCGGTAGATTGGATCACTGGAAATGTCTATTTCGTAAACGATTTAAGCGATAAGAAGAGAATCGAAGTTTGCAGTCTGTCTAAAAGGAGATGCGCTCAAGTATTGGAGCTCAGCAAAGATACACAGGTGAGAATTAACATCCTCCTCTCTTTAAAAGGTCGTTATTCAGTCGCGTGGTGGCAGAGGAGAGCAGATTAATAACACACAGACTTTTTCTGAAGCACATTTGCATATATATTTTGATAACTTTACAAACTTATGGCCCGACCTAGTCACAGCATTGAGGCCGGGCCACAATACAATATGATCTCGCTGACGTCGGCAACGACTGCCTGCCGTGCGGCGCCGTGGTCGATCACACAGCACCCCTAGCCAACTAGTCCAAAATGCTAATATGGCGTACACATTCATGTACGACAAGCGATCAGAAATAAGAGACGAAAGATTGTACATCGATGTTTTCGGTAACAGTCAGCAAGGGCTACATCATGCTGATGTCAATATAAACAAATTTATTTTGTTTTTTATATTAGTACATACATATATAGCATTTTTTAAGACCAAATAGTGATTCCAAATGCACTTCTGAGTAAAAATGTGTGCCTTGAGTCTGCCTCTGAAGGATGCTTCCGTGTTCAGCTCTCATAACCATTTTGCATCGGTTGTCGGCATATGCCGTCAAAGATTCCCCGACCGTTGACATCGGTTGGCGTGATATATTGTTTTGCTACTTTCAGTACTCATTGTGATATCTACGGTAGGAACTTGAACCTGCAGTCATTGCCTTTATCAACCTACATGTATTCTTTACAAGAAGCATGTAAATAAATATCGATAGGTTTCGTCACAGGAGCGATTTTTCTGTAAGCCGCATGTGTCAATGCCACCACATGTATGGAGTTACATAATGAACGTTTGTTAAATATAATAGTTTTTTATGCATCGTCTGATAGCTAAAGGATACAAGAACCAATGTGATATATGAAAATAAGTCAGATAAGTACATTTATGCTTCAAATACTAGTTTTAAGCAAAAAAAAATGTTTGAAAAATTCACGCGTATTGACAGTATAATTTGTATTCCACCGAGGCGTAACGATTGGGTTAACATTGTTTCTTGTTGGGGGTTTGCAGGGACAATAAAAAATTAACAAATTATGTGTAAAAACGAAAAAATCAAGAACCAAATAACGGGGTTTCACTGCCATCTGGTGAAATGCCAAGATTCACAACTAAAATATTGTTTGGTATTGTGGCTTTTGGGTTTAGCCGTGTGTGGCGAATTTCTTTTAACCAATATTTCGACCGCCGTTGCAGGGATCTTCTTCAGGATTGATGATTTAGATGTGAGTTGGTGTCAGGTTATCTTATATCACGAGTGTAATTGTTATTTTTTTAAATTATTATTTCCATGGTAACTATAATAGATACTCAATTTTCATTGGTTCGGAGAATCGTGTACGGTAGGTATGTTCTAAGAATCGTACCTCTACGAATGTCATGTCGGACTGTGGTCGTCCTTGCTTGTCTGTACAGGTATTAGAATATGCGCTGGAGGTGG